>VWZP01006631.1:231755-308331 GCA_013396995.1 Dicaeum eximium
GAGGGCGGCCCCAGCAAGCCTCCGCGCCCCTGGAGAGAGCAGGACCGACCGCTGCCGTAAAGAAGGCCGGTATCATCAAGGTAGCCGGGAATCAAACGCCTTTCTGGGCACGCAGGCTGGGAAACCTCAAGGAAGTGTCCTGGCTCCTGAGGATGAGGCCCCGCAGAACTCCCGCCCGTGCCGTCAGGGCGCTCCTTTCGCCCGTAGGAAGCGGTCGGAAAATCCGCCCTTCCCCCAAGCGAATAAGGGCAAATATTTGTGTCTCGGCCAGCTGCACAAATGCTGAGATACCGCCTTTTTGCCAGGAATTACTCGCGTTGTTCTACCAACGCGAACCGCCGCGCTTCCCCCGCAGAAGTAGCCTGGCTCCCAGGAATCCTGCGGGGCAGGGCAGGGCGAGCTGCCGCCACCCCTGCATGGCACAGAAAGCGCTTGGGCCGCTCTGACCATTGGATATTCGCTTTGATTTCCCGCAGACGCCAAGCTGCAAGGTTTATCGCAATGCACTGGCAGCGAGGCGGAGAAATAAGATAATTCACAACATCATTCTCAGAAAACTGAGCCGCTATTGGGACTGGCCAGGATTTCACTAATACAACAGGTCTGGTGGTGGGAAGTAACAATGTATTTCTAAACAATGCAAAGATCTGGGAGCCAAAGTTAATAGAAACAGTACCAACATTATCATTTTAACTGGTTAGAAAGTAACTATATTTTCTGTTAAAGTGCCTCAAAGCTTCCAGGCTTTAAAAGAAACGGGGTGGTGGGAAAGAAAGAAAGAAAAATAAATACATGTAAAGTGTGATAAAATGACACAAGATTTGCAAAACAGTATTAGAAAGAATCCTGAAGTCAACGTTTTCCCACTATTAAACATAAGCCTGTCATGCAAGTACTGTATTATAATAAGCATTTCCAACAAAACCAGAACTGAGTGAAAAATACAAAGAACGAATGCACCAGCACAACAGTTGTAAAAATTTCTATTAGGAGTTCAAAGTTCTGTACCACACTTCATACAATTATAGTTTATTTGCAGTAAAAGCCCCTCCATGCTCAACTACTTATGTCCCTGTTCTGCATACTGTTAAGTCATATGATGTACATCAACTTGCAGAAACTAGTACGAAAAGAAAGCAGGAGAGGAAAAAAGTAAAGGTATCCTGGTAGCTGAGCTTAACTCTTCCCTGTAGATTTAAGAATTTTGTGGAGTACTTTTTACTGTATTCTAACAATTGTACAAAAGTGGGCGATAGAGCACCTAACAAGGAAAACAGGATTCATTGCTACTGGTGTTGTGCATCATTTCAGACAATTGATTGAAGCAATGTCACAAGTTGCTTCTGATTTTGAAGTTATTTCTGATTTTGAGTTAGAGGCTCAGTGATCTTCCCAGTAAGTGCATGTAACTGAGTCAAGAGCAGCAGAACCTCACCATCAATGAAAAATCAGACCACTGGTATCAGACCCTGAGCACCTGAACTTTACAGGATGTACAATCACTTTCAGAACCCAAATGCTCCTTTACCTGCCAGCTTTACAAAATAGCTCTAAGGATTATTTAACATGTAAAGTAATTTTCAAAATACATCATAGTACCAGTTAATAGCAATCATTATCTATGTGGGTAAAGTCCTTACTAATTGAGACTTTGACTATCAGCTCCTCAAAGACACCCACTCTTGGTTCTTGCTGATGTGCCATAATGCTTCAGGCAAATAACTGATTCTTTGTTTGCCACCAGTTGTAGTAGTTACAACAATGCTCTTTTTTTGGTATGAGGCACTGTTATTTCCTCATTAGGGAGAGATTTTTCCAATACAGTCCTGTTAACTCTTGGCAGCCACCAGAACCTCTCAGCTGTTGCATTTTACTGTATTGTCCAAAGCACCAAGCAAAAAAACAACAGAAAAAAAAAAAATCACCATTCACATTGTTCTTTGTACTTGAGCACATACACTTCCAGTACTTGTTTTGGAGACTTTCCTTACCAGATCAGCGTCTACCCCAGCTCTTTCATATATCTAACAGTTTTAGTTATGTCTTATACAGTATTGTAAAACTTAACTTATTCGTTAGGCCACCTCTTTGTTTTGCAGTGGAGTTGTATAAAACCTGTCACTGACTGTTAACAAGGGGATGAAAAAGAATTTATCAGAAACATAAACTGTTAAACCACTTGACAGACTGCACAGAGCTCACTCTAATAATTCCTGAGCTCCACTTTCAAGAGTTCTGAATATTCACCACTTTGCTTTGCAAAATACTGCAATTAGGAATTATGTGACTTTCACACCTTCCAACTTGTTAACCTAAGTAATCAGTTCGTTTTAAGAGAATCTCATAATTTGAAAGTTTTCATTTTTCTTTTGAGCCATCTCCTTCACAAGAAATAGCTTCCAATTTCTAAAGGCTAATTTCTAATGGCTATCAAGTTTTCATATTACAATATTTTGAATCTCAAATATATTGTTTGTTCTTACGTGATACTAAGTCATAAAAGATAAAAAGTTTAGAGACATAGATACATGAGTTGTAATAATTCTAAAAATAATTTTGACTCCTGAAGTGGCCCAAAAGATATACAACTTTATGCTATTACAAACAATCTATTGTTTTTATGTTTAAAAACAACACAGAACAGCAATTATAAAACAGCTGCTGAAGTGTCAAACCAACATTGTGCCTGTTGTTAAAACAAACAGTTCAAGATCCCTGAGAGTTCTTCTCTTAAGAACTACTTTAGTGCATAGATTTATAGACAAAAAATGGCACATTGCATAATGGCACCTGTTAAAGCAGAAAGTAGAGAAAACAGTATTCAAGAATAGGGTTAAATATCTAGCCTTAAGCATTGCAAGAGAACAACATTTTATGTTTATCAGAAGGACTCAGTGATGCTATCACCAATTGTAAACTGAAGTTCTCATAGTTGCATGAAAGACAGCAGGAGTATAAAGGAAGTTGCAAAAAAGACCAGAGGGTCAGAAGGGGTGTCCTTGTTAACATTTCTTTCAATGCACGAACTCCAAAAGCAGGTCTTGAGTACAGAGAATGAAGTGCCAAGGATGTAGATATGCTCTACCACCTATGCTGCATATGGCCCTACAACTGAAGTTCTAGGCCAGCAAATGGATGTAGGTAGCCAGCTGAAACCTTCCAGTATCTCACAAGCAGGCTGTACTAGGTAACATTTTTGAATGGAGAATGGAAGGTAAACTCACCAGTTTGCTGCATGATTTTATTTTTTTTTTTCCAGTCATTATTCTAAGAGACTTGAAGACAGTGAAGTGAGAAAACTAAATGGATAACTATTAATTTTACAATAGAGAAGCAAAACAGCAACTCAGAGTCATTATTTTCTATAATGGAAGAGACTGATTGCCATTTCCTCTCCACTGAAGCTCTGTGTTTAGAGAAGGTGCAATTCATAAGCATGTCCTGCCCCACAAAAGTTAAAGATTTAAAAACCCATTGTATTCTTTGCCTAGTATATACTGAAAGATAAGTAGAAAAAATGAAATAAGTTGTCTTAACGAATGTGCTATAGTCTCATGAACAAAACTGTCTTGAGCTGATGAGGCCAAAATCTTTTGCCTTCCAACTAATAATGTGCATCATGGATTGTCATGTATTGGGGAATGTTTCATTAGCAGGGGCCCAGGTGACAAGCAGAGATAAAGATTGCCTGATAACACCAATTACTTCCAATCTCATGTAAATTAGAAATGTATTTATTGTATGAAGAGAGGTATGAATAAAAGAATCCCACTATACATAGTTTCTGGTTATATCTACCCATCTTGTTGCAAGAACCCAACCTCCTCTACAGCCTTAATTAGTCCATTTGCCCAGGGCCCTTCACACGTTCAGTGTTCCTTTTATAGTTCTCTACCAATTTCAGACCTTCAGTCTCAAAAACCTTCTTTCTCCTATCTTCAGGCATAGACTCTTTTTTGTACAACCACCAGAAAGCAGCAATTTAAGCCAAATTCCAGGGTAAAGAAACAATGGCTTGCTCTACAAAAGGCTTAAAGGGAGTGGTACATTCCACAGGCAAGTACGGGCACATCAGCATATGGCGAGCTCAGGCCTCAGTACTGCTTGTTTACAGGAAAATGCCAAGGCATACATTGCACTATCAAAAAGATTTTTTCCCCTCAACTTTTCCCTATTTCTCAAAAACTGCAGGCACCCCTAATGCTGCTATTTCCATGGCATTAGCTAGAATCAAGCACAGAACTTCCTAGCCTTCCACTCCACGACAATCCTAACCACCAAACTTATACCACTTTCGAGCTCAAGAGCTGCCCAGCAGACCCTTGCTTAGTCGTGATTCACAAAAACCCTTCTCTTAGGCAACAGAGGTCCTATCCTTTTAGGAAATTCTGGCCACGCATCTTTAGCAAGCTGTTAACAAACCTGTGGGTAACATACCTACAGCTGGAGCTAGGCAGGGACAGACAGAGCTGTTTGCTGCCCTTTATGAGGGGCTCGAGCCCGTGCCCGGCGCAGGCACCGCCGCCGTGCCGAACCCGCCCCGCCGCGGCCCGGCCGCCCTGCGGCACTGGCGCCTGCGCGCACCGCGCCCTGCGTGCGCCGCGCGCAGTTCCGGGTCACGGCGGCCATGGAGGCCGGGCAGGGACCTGGCCCCGGCGGCGACGCGGCCGAGGTAACTGCGCTGGCTCGGCGTCGCTGCCGCGGGGAACCTGCGGGGCTGGGGGCGGCGAGGCGGAGGGCGAGGCCGGGGGCTCGGGCCAGGGAAAGGGGATTCCTGTCAGCCGCTCGGCCGCCCCTGCCCTGAGCTCCACGCGGGGCCGGTGCCCTTGAGGCCTCTCGGGGGCCGGGCGGGGGTCCTGGCAGGAGGTAAAGCAGGTGTTCATGTCCCACCGTGAGCCAAGGATGTGCTCAGGTACCCGTGGCATCCTGGCCTGTGTCAGGAATAGTGTGGCCTGCAGGACCAGGGAAGCCACCATCCCCCTCTACTCGGCACTGGCGAGGGCACATCTCAAGTATTGCGTTCAGATTTGGGCCCCTCAATTCAGGAAGGGCACGGAAGTGCTGGGGCGTGTCCAGAGAAGGGCAGCGGAGCTCGTGACGGGTTTGGAGCACAAGTCGTATGAGAAGTGGCTGAGGGAGCTGGGGGTGTTTATCCTGGAGAAAAGGAGGCTCGGGGAAACCTTATCAATGTCTACAACTGTCTGAAAGGAGGTTGTAGCCAGGTGCGGATCGGCCTCTTCTCCCAGGCAACCAGCGACAGGACAAGAGAGCATAGTATTAAGCTACGCCAGGGGAGATTTAGATTAGACATTAGACAGAATTTCTTCACAGGAACGGTCACTAGATATTGGAGTGGGCTGCTCGGGGAGGTTCTGGAGTCGCCGTCCCTAGCGGTGTTTAAGGAAAGACTGGACATGGCACGTACTGGTGTTCAGTGTTAGATGACCTCAGAAGTTTTTTCCAACCCACCTGATTCTGTGATTCTCTGTTCCCCTGGTGCTGATGGCCTTCTCAGAGCCGTGCTTCTCCTGGCCGGCTGGTGCCCGGCAGTGTGCCCGGCGGCAGGGCTCTCACGGCGGGACAGGGTCAGCACCTCACACCCTGCTGTCTGTGAAACCCTGAGAAATACTTTACAAAGGCACTTAATGATCTGTCAGATGTCAGCTATTTGGAAGGCTGGTTGGAGGGACCAAAGCAGGCTTTTCTGAAGTAAAAAGACTGAGCTGAGTTGGGATCTGTCTGTGATCTGATACGCACAAAGTATTTCCTACTCTCTCATGTAATTTTTAGAAGCATTGGATTTTTAAAATTATATATTCCATGTGACATTTATGGACAAAAGGCACTGGTTTCTTAAGTATAACTGGGTGAAAGTATAGAAACCACAAGGTCTGAAAGTTAGACGATAAGTATTTTGATTGAAAAATGCCCTCAAACAGTTCTTTTGTCCCTTCTTTTCTAATTTCTTTTCCTAATGAAAGAGGGAAGTACCAAAGCCTTATATTCCGACAGAGGAGGAAAGAAGACTCCTCAAGGAATGTGCTGAAGAGAGTTTCCGGTATAGAGGTAGGTTCACTTTGTTGGTAAACATGGTTGCTTTCTTTCCACCCTTAGCTTTTGCTGTTACCTGAGGCATTACAGAGGGCCTGGGTAAATATAGCACAACAGTGCATTAACAAACTTCACACATACTAGAATTGTGTCCGAGCAAATGCTGATCCATGTAGTATTTACTAAGAGTTTGCAGCAGTTTCGTAAAAGATTCAACATAATTTCTAAGTTTCATGCCTTATAAAAAGATCTCTTCACATTTAATGTGCTTATTAAAAGTCTGAAAATAGATCTAATTAATGAGTCTCGTTTATATTCTGCTCTTTTTTTTTCAGTTTTTATTGTTATCTTTAACAGGCAAGAATAAAATACTTTAACTTATAACTATTGCTCTTCATCTTTATAAAGACTTGTGAAGAGGACAATATATAACTTTTCAACTTTTGGAGAAAATTGCTGTGTCTGTGCATGATTTCTGTAATCCTAAGGTTCAAGGCATGTCGCACTAGAGCACGACAAGAACCACACAGATACTGCTCCTCTCAAGGCAGGAGAAAAGCCAAGTTCTATTTACACTTAGTGTTATATAAAGTTTTGGGAACAACTGGGCATTGGAGTTTGAGGTTACCATCTCTCCATCCACACTGGTTAATGAAAAGTCTATCAAACCTTCTCTGCCCAGGAGAAAAGAATGAAAACAAAAAGACAGTTAACAAAACATGTGCTGTGTTTACATAAACCAGCATGAAAAACTCCATTACAAAAATGAAAACAAGAAGAAGGCTGCAAATCAAAGCAACACAAGGCATGCTTGATTTTTGTACACCTGGTCAAAGGTTTGAACAAGCCTTCTGATGTGATTGTTACCTGCTGTTTTATCACACACTAGTAGGTTACTGATGCTGATAGGTGGCTTGGTAAAAACCAGGACAGATGAAGAATTTAGCAGCAGTTTGCTAATTTTAGCACACTGGGGCTTTGATTTCTCATGGAAGCCAGTACTTTCAGGACAGCTCCTAAGGCATTGTGATTTTGAATTAAGGAGTCAAAGTTCTGTTTTGTCTTTCTCCATTGGTTTGGCATTCTCCTTATCCACTTTTACACAAATACTTGGAAATCTTCAGCATATTTACTAAAACATAGCCATTTTCTGTATAGTTTTATACGTGAAAGAGGCAGGTCCATTAGTGGTACAATGATGGTTATGGTTTATTGATAATGTCTCTTCTGGAAGTCAAAGAGGAGAGCGAGTTGTTTGTCCCTGAGCTGTTCTGCTGCTTGGCAATGTAGCTCATTGCCCTGTGCATCTTTATATAGTACTGAAGAAACAACATGTAGGTATTACTTGAAAGCCCCAAGTTAGTTTCTTGAGTCATTTCCCTTTAGGAAGCTACAACAGTAACAGGTTTTTTTTTTTCAGCAGTTGTGTACTGTGCTCTTATCTCGCTGGGAGAGCATAAAGTCTGTCACTGTTTTCTAGATTTCCTGTCTTCATTTCCCTGTTCTGCATACACATACTAGACTGTTGTTTTCACTGTATTAAATACATATTGCTTGAACTCCCCTTTGCAAGCGAGTGCTTGTGTGACTGCCCTGAAATCCTCACTGTGTATTGTGTCAGCATTTGTTATTCACTGAAGTTACTATAAATTTGTGTATTTTCAGTTTGTTTATTCAAATTTCAAGCTGTAGCAAATTTTACTTATTCTTACAAGCCATCTGTTTTGTCGTAGTTTCTCTTGACAGCTTCTGCCACTAGTCATATCACAATTCAGTTTAATATATGCTTTACTGGAGTTACTAGTTTATAATCACATTATTGGATAAATTCTTAGACTCTTAAAAATTCACACTACAACCTTCAACTTTATCCTGGGCACTTCTAATCTTGCTAACAAAATGAAATCATACTGATACAACTTTTTCCCCATAAAACAATTTTGACTTGGGTACATTACCATCCTTATGTGCTGTTGATATATCAGCCTTCCATTATTTTCCTTAGATATATTTTGTTCCTGAAGCAGAAAAAGTACTCTTTACCCATAGCATTGATGTTGTCTGATTTATTATGTTTGTGTTGTTGTTGTTGTTTATCCTACAGTTGAATAATTGATACTGATCTTTAGGTATGAATCCAATTTTCATGTAGCTATTTTTTTTTTTAATTTTTAGTTACCATTTCAGGTCACTTATATGCTCACATACTAATATAGCCTGATTTTGATATCTGAAATGTTTGTCTTAGGTCTTAGGAAATAAATAATTTCAAACTTCTAAGGGTTAGACTGAAATCTTCTATAATAATTTTTGAACATATTTTTCTTTACACATCCTCCCTCCCCTTGTTTTGTTGGGGGTTTTTTATTTGTTGTTTTTGTTTTGATGTTGTTGGCTTTGTTTGGTTTTACTTTTCTTTTACAATTTAGTTTCAAATCTGTGCTGTCATATCTCAGAAAAACTAGAACAGTAAATTTTTTAAAATCTAGATCTGGGATCTCTAAAAGCATCAGATTTTTAATATCTTAAAAGGTTGGAAGGTTTTATTATCTATTCTGAAGTTTTGCTGTAATCTTGCTTTGAACCAAGGAGCCAATATTTCTTCTTAAAAGTGACATCCAGTTGCATTTACCCTGAGATGCTGGTTGGACTCCTTACCTACTTTAGACCTGTCAGAATTTGTGAGTGAATTAGCTGTTAATTTGTGAAGTATTCTTAATACTTTGCTCTCCAGAAATATAATTTGTCTTCAAATATGAACTTAATTAGCAAATTGTCTGCATCAAAACACTTCAACTGTCTAGTGCTGTTGCAAAAATTTCTCTCCTAGAAGTCACTGAGCCTTTTTGTAACATCTACATTTTCAGACTTGCATGAAATTAAATTTCTTTATGGCATATCTAAATCTTTAATGTAAATAACTTTAGCCTTCTGCCGTGTTTGTTACTTCATTGTCCCTGTATCTTGTGCAGTGGTGGTGGTCTTTAGGAATAGTTGCATAGTAATCTTTCTGATAAAATAATTATCATTGCTTGAAAGAAGCATTCATTTTGGTTTTTTGTGATCTCCAAATGCTTCTTGTCACATAAAGTGTGAAGCATTTTCAATATAATAAAAACTGACGTGAACTGTTAGGCTGCTTGTGGTAGGCAGTGATGGTTCTCCAGAATGTTGTTTTCTCTGCATTCCTGACCCTAACCCCAGGTTGTATAATTTTATCTGAAAGCTACAGAAAAAGCTGCCCTGTTTTTTAATTTGCTGGTGAATAAAACATTACCTAATTTTAATCAATCTGGTTTATAGCTCTATAAGAGTTACACTTTTCCCAAAGTTCTTATGTTAAAACATCAGGAGTTTAGATTATCAACAATTTTTAGAAGCACTGGCCTCTATCTATATAACTTCCTCCTGTTGTGAAGAACTGTGTATGCCTCTCTAGCTTAAAGTTCTGCACCTTGATGCTGTAGCAGTTGTAGCTAGACCTGTAGTCTTGTCTAGAGAGCTTTATTCCATCTGACACTGGCTTTTGTATTTTAGGAAGCATGAAGTATAATGCAGGCAGGATGACTCATTAACTCATACGACACAATTTGTAGTAGGTCTTAAAAACTGGAATTGACAATGTTTGATAATTTATATACCGTTTGTTAATTTTATATATATATGCTTATCCTTATATATATATCTTTATATATCTCCTTTAATCATTTGTTAAATGATTGAAAGTATTGAAAATTGTATTTTAAGCAGCTTTTTTTCTTCACAGCTTTTCCTTTGGCTGCAGTGAGCATGCTTGGTACTAGTTTCCTAATTAGAAAAGGTAAAGTATAAAAATACTTCAGCTTCATTTCAGTTTGCTCAGTTGAAATATCTTTCTGCTGATAGGAAAGTTACTATAATATAATGTCCAATCTACTTGTAACTACAAGAAGTTCAGACTCTGCAACTACATGATTTGCAGTTCCTCGACATAAAGAAGGAGCTGAACTTAAAATCGAGCTCACGTGTGTTTTATGTTGTGTGACACGTGCAGTATCTCTCTGATTATGAAACAGTATGTTCTCAGTGTGTTAATAATCCTGTGATTAAATATGATTAAAGAGATAATTCCCAGATTTTTTTTAATTTTATGGGGAATTCAGACATTAGGGGTTTTTTTAAATTTTTCTTCATTGTGAAGTGTAAAAGAGTAAGCTGCTCTACAAACATAACTACAGTTGAGGTTTTTCCTCTTAATATCTGATTATATATATCTTATGTAATATCATATGTTATCTTAATATCTGATTTCATCCTCATTTTCAGGTGTTCTAAGAGATAGCTCAAGATTTGGCTCTTTTGTTAAAGTTGCATGTAAGTAAAAGCTACATATAACTTCAGCTTGTGTTCATGCAGTATGTTCTGGGCTCTGTTACACAGATGTAATTCCCCTGAGACTGGCTGGCCAATTCACTGTGACTCAAGTTGGCAGGGACCCATAAGGACCAGAGTCCAAACTCCCAGCTCCTGACACAACAACCTTAAACTACACCATGTGACTAAGAGTGTTTTGTAGATGCTCCTCGAACCCTAACAGGCTTGAGCTGTCTGCTTCCCTGGAGAGCCTGTTCCAGTGCCTGCCAACCCTCTCAGTGACGAACCTTTTCCTAATGCCCAGTGTGACCAATGGTTTTAAACCAAAAGAGGAGAGATTTAGATTAGATGTTAGAAAGAAAATCCTTTACTGAGGGTGGTGAGGCACTGGACAGGTTGCCCAGAGTAGTTGTGGATGCCTTGTTCCTGGAAGTGTTCAAGGCCAGGTTGGATGAGGCCCTGAACAACCAGGCTTATTGAGGGATGTCCCTGCTCATGGCAGCAAGGTTGGAACTAGATGATCTTTAAGGTCCCTTTGCAACCCAAGCCATTTTATGATTCAGTGATTAATTCACTGTCTGAATTTGTACTGCACATTTTGGACAACTCTTGTTTATAAGGTTTGTATAAAATTGCTTGATATATGTAACATAATCATTTAAGATAAAAATGTTGTAAATAGATACTGTGCAACCTTACTTTAAATTACATTGCCAGAATACACCCACCCCTCCCTTCCTAATTTGAAGGTCTTTATTCATGTATCTCACGTGTCCCATTTAGGCTGTTTTAATTACTTTTTATTTCCTGGACATTATGCACGTACAATTGTAGGAAAAAAGCAATTTCATGTGAATTATTTTTGGATTAAGTATAATCAAAAATAAATTATTGACTTAATAAATTAACCTTTTCAATGGTAATACAGGACAGTAAAACAGGAAGTTGCCATCTTGCCAATCTGTGCAGATACAGCCAGTTTACTTCAGTGGGAAGAGGGTAAACCCCATGATTTGTGGTCAAGGAAGTGTTGTTTAAGCAGATAAATGAATGTGAGAGACTAGGGCTCCAGTTGTTTATGCTATATTCTGGTTACTTTCTTTGAACACCAAACAATGGTATAACACAAACATTTCTAATAAATAATAGAACTGCTGTTTCCCCAACCACTCCTACACATAAGGGCCACATTCTTCTTATTTCATAGAACTAATCTATTGAAATCAGGGGGAGAAATAAGGTGCAGCTGGGCTGACCAGGATGTTCTGCCTGTAGGAATTACTATACTTTTCTCAGCAGTTTTCTAGGTAGTCTTGACAACTTACTGAAACTTCTAGTTACTCGTGGCTGATTGACTACATTGACAGCATCCCCTTCAACACAGCAGAGAGCCATTGGTCCTCTCCCTATCTCTGACAAAGGGGAAGACTCCCATGTACGTACCTCATGTTGGTCTGCAGTGGGACCTGGCCATGTCTGATCAGCTTCTCTAAGATCTTGTCACGGTGAATGTAGAAGCAAAGGACAATACCTAATTTACTGTGCTAACTTCAAAAATGTGGATCATCTGGCTGTTAGTTCTGTAATAAAATTTAAAAAATACTTTGGCCAGTAATTACTTTGAGTGAAACATCTTCCAGAGAGATACTTGCCCTTTTCTTTACTAGAAGGCCTTAAGAAAAAGAGACTTTCTCTTTGTAATTTAGGCAAAAGAGTAATCAGCTTTTCTGTTAAGCTTTATTTTGCTAAATATTTAGTTTGCATTCTTCTTAGGCCAATTTAAGGGCTTCTAATTTTTCTCTTTGCACATATTTATTGTATATGAGGTGTTTGGGTTTCTTTTTTAACCTGCTAAACAGCTAAACCCTTACATTGCTCATTTATAAACTTCACTCATAGTTGTGGCTGTTCTTCTCTATTCCCTTGGAAAAGGACTTTTACCCTTAATTTGAAAATAAGACATTAGAACAGGAATCACAGTTTCAGTACCAGTACAGCAGGCTACGGTAAAATCCCCTTTATATTGATTCCCAGGCAATGTAATCTACAGCTGAGAATTGCAGAGGATTATCATTACTGATAATTAACTCTTTCCTGACTTAAAGATAATCGAGACCCTTAGTCTTTATATTTCGGAAATACTCAGTGCATATGGAAGAAGGGTCTAGTCATTTTCTCCTACAAAGTCAACAAGAAAACTGTTAACTCCCAGGGAATCCTTCATACGGCACTGAGCCACTCATAAAACTCATGAAGGAGCCAATTGATGGAAATCATAAGTTTTAAGCCCAGAAAGAGCTATCTGGGTAATTTATTCTTATGTCCTTTGCAGCAGATTGAAGTAGCTCATGCACTAAATTGAAACCGTTTGCTTAGTGATTACAAGGGTTCAGCTAATTCAGTTGTTTGCCCCCTGGCAGCCAAATCACAGAATCCTTAACAGAAAATACTGAGCCTACTGCTACTTCACTCTTCATACTAGTAAAGCCTTTTCAGGATCTGACTGTTCTGATGGATTAAATTAGCAGAATTTACTGCCTGTATTTATTTCTGGTTTATCATCTTTGATAATTAATTGTGATTTCTGGATCTTGGGAAAAAATGATGGAATTTTTTTTCTTTTGGTCACCTTTCGTCCATTAAGTACTAGCTGAAATCATCTGATGCTCACACCATGTCTAAATCATTGCTTTATGTCTCTGTTCAGCTGTTCCATTTGGTTTTAGTACCCTTTGTCTGCAGAAGAAGCAGAGATGGTTACTGAATGTTTTTGGTTTAGATCTAAACTGGTTTTCTTTCTTTTATTCAAGATACTACATGTTTTATTTGAAATTATTATTTTAAAACAATGTTGGATATTATAGTACAGCATATAAACCCATCTTTTTTTCTTTTTAAAAAGTTGCTGGAATGTGTGGATACCTGGCTGGAAAGATATCCTACTTGCCAATTTGTAGTGAGAAATTTAAGAAACTGAAGGATTCCCCGATAGGAGATGTTCTACGGCAAGCTCAGAGACATAGTTCACCTAAGTAAGCATTTAAGTATCTTTTAAATTTAAAACATATTCTGAATAGGGTATTTTAAACACTAACAGATGAATACTACTTTTGCAGCTTTCCAGCACCTTCGGAGCTGCACCTTCCCTCATTCCCCAATTACCTCAAATCTACCACTTTCAGAAATCTATTTGTATCAGTTGGCAAGCTATAAAATATGTATTTTGAGCTCTTTACGTACAACTGATCACTTTGAAGAGGAGAAAAATAAACATTTTACTTAGCAAACTGTATTCCTTGTAAAATTGAGTGTTTCCCATGGAATTTACTTACAGAAGTGTGATTGCACAAGTTGCCTCCTTAGTTTAGAAGTAAACTAAATTAACTGAAATAAAATAGTGTTACATTCTGGAAGTTTTTCCCATAGTTTAGTTTGATTGAAGTAGGAAAAGGGTGGAAATGATTTCAGTGTTTATCAAAGGAAAGAGCTTAGTAAACAATATCAGTTCAGGAAGAAGCATGGTGGTCAAACTTACTGGTGTTTGTTTAAATCCTTTACATCTGTAACAGCATTATGCTGTACATATGAGAAACTCATCAGGTTCTTAAAACTATTTCCTGTTTTCTTCCAGAATGTTTTCTACTTCAACTGGTTTTAAATTGCAAGCTGCTTTCAGAATACTTAAACCCTTGATTCAAAACTGGGAGGATAGTGTTTGGATAGTGAGTAGTAGTCCTCCTGTGTATGTGCTGAGATTTGCTAAATGTTTTATAAAGATTCGCTTAAATTCTTAATTACACTATAAATTCAGATTTATGACAGTTTTTATTTTGTCTGCAAGATTTACCTTTATTCTGAAATGTTCATGGTTTTATGACATCAAACAATTTCAGGCATTAGCACTTCATACACTTACTGTATAGGATCAGCTGAACTGGAGTTGGACTTGTCCCTTCATCCCCCTCCAGTTTCTAATATGAAATTGTCATGCTCATTAATTCTGTTTACATGAGAACTTGTTTAAGTACCATCATCTGCCACACCAATAAATTCCTTCAACCGTTAATGGTCCATTTGTATCTGTAAAGTTTTATTTCCTAAGTGATAAATTCCTTTTCCTTGGTTGAATAAATAATTTAAATTCATTTCAATTGCATTATTATCCATACATGCTACCCTTTTAACCCAGCAACAAAAATCATTACACTTTCCTGGGCACTGTATGTCTACTAATTAATGTATTTTGGTAATTTGATTTGCAGTTTAAAACTCATAGGGAGCTAAAAGATTAGGTAGGTCTTTAAAGCTGTGTTTGCATATATTTTAAATACATAATTGAGTCAGTAAAGTGGCTTTATTCTGTATGTTTATTATGACAATTAAATAAAGACAAATTGCAGATGTTTTTCGTAAGAAACCAAAAGTACAGCTAAGCAGAAATTAACAGTAAAAAATGAATAAATAGTCTAGAGATATTCTAGTGGCATTCTAGTGGTGGCATTCCTGATAGAGGGATATGTTGTGTAGTGGCTTGCAAGGCCATTCTGAGAATATAGTGAACACTTTAAAATATCTGGCACAAATTTCCAGAATATTCTTTATATGATATTACCTTTCTCTCTCAAGAGAAAATTCATTAATATTTGGCAGAATATTTTTATTCAGCAACTTGATTAATTTTCATAATTTATTTTTCTGAAGATAGCTGTTCTCCTTCTGCTGTTCAGTCCTGATCAATTACAGCACCTTCTAATGATGAAGGGTTTTAAATATCAAATTCTTCCTAAAAGGCTTTTAAAATTAACTATAGTTTGTACTACCACTAGTCACATGGGCATACCATGTACTATTTGTGTCTGATGTGGGGTGTTTTTGTCTGTAAAATTTCAGTATTTTAGTATTTAATATTTAGTTCTATTATTTTCCAGTCGTTCCAGTCGTAAATCTGAATTTTCAGACATACCTTCTCAGTCATTTACTGAGCCATCTTCTCCAAGAGCTGGATTCCCACCTTCTTCCAGCTTTTCAGATGATTACAGCTCAACAGATAGATCCCTCTCAAGTTATGAACCCATTCCATTCAGTGCTTCTCTGAATGAATCTTCACCTACAGGAATTACTGATTACACTGTTCAAGGTGAGTCTTAGTATTTAACAGTTTGTACTGCAAGGACTCTTGCCTTTCTTTTAGATACTGCTCTTACTAAACTGTGTATTCTCACTCTATGCAAACACACATGGCACAATAGTGGTTTTGAATAAAAGAGCTCTGAAAGAATTACAATAATTGTTTTTACAGAGAAGATAAATTTTATTTTGTGTCCTAACTATGAACTAGATTCAGGGTTTTCTAGCTGAAAATTACTTTACTTGCAAGTAAAGACCCTGAATTAACGTAGAAGGTGCAATCTGTTGTGGAACTAAACCTGCAAAAACCTCAGCCTGACTGAAAGTTCTCTTTGACTGAAAGAAAGGGGAATATGCCATTCACTGTACGGAATAAACCACAGCCTTGCAATTGCTTGTTAGCTGGATTGCAGTTCCACCATCCGTGGGGCTGTAACTGGATAGGCCTGTAACTCTGTGACATTAAACTTGTTTTTTTTAATTTTTTCACAATGTGACAAACATTTATATCTCCTGGGAACTTAATGGTTATTGTTCTATCCACCAACAGTCTGATTTTCTCAGAGAGAACTAAAATGGTTTTCAAGTACCGTGCAGCTGTTCCCCTCCTTCCAGTATGAACTGTCCTCAGCTATTGCAGGGAAAACACAGGATTCTGAATTCAGGTGTCTCTGGTACACAAAGGAGGAAGATACTGTCAGATGCAGGGTTTTGTACTTCGATTTAGTTTGGATTTTTTCAGCTTACTTATGAAGAATGTTTTATTTCACTAAAAAAGCCCTTTAATGCAGCTTGGTTATAATTATATGGAAGTATCAGATATAAATGTGTCAAGAAAATTGTTATTGCGTTTCATCACAAATATCAATAGTTGGTAAAACCTTTATTATATAACCAAGATTCTGCATTATAAATATAGATAAAATGATCAAATGTTTATCAGGCATCACGATAGATATTGTCCTAATTCTTTGAAAGCAAAATTTAAAGCTTTAATGCAAACCCTTGAGCTTCACTTAGATTTCTCTTCAGAAATCATATATATCTCAAATGTATAATTACCGTAAATTTTAGATAAAGTGACCAGAGCTATTTTATCCCTCAACCACCACATGGTTGTTAGAATTTCATATGGTAAAATGAAGAAAATTAATTAACAGCCAGTGTTTCAAAGCAGTTTGACAAAATTAAAGGATAAAAGGAATGGATTACTTGAAGACCATATACATTCACTGTTGTATTTGGAACTGCAGCTGTCATGCTCCTTTTAATTTGGGATTAAGCAGTAATTAACTAGTATTCTAGAACAATTTGTTGAAGCCAAATTTTGGTGTGTTATGCCATATTTAGTATTTTTCTGTTTGTTTTCAGAACCTGCTCCAGTTCCAGAAGAAAGTCGTAAAAAAAAAGGCATCACATACGAGGAATTAAGGAATAAACATAGACAGACATATGACGTAATGCAACCACCAAAGGCAGAAACTCCAAGCAAGTTTTCACAGGAAAAGCCAGCTAAGGAAGGTAATATACTGATTTACAGAAATGCTTGCAAAATTCAGATATTTGCCATAATGTTAAAAATGGTTGCAAACACAAAGCTTAATTCTGCATACCTTTTAAGCAATTTATATGTAGAGTATCTGCAGCTATCTCATATGTGATACACACAGTCTGTAGTTTCCTGTTTCAGATTAATTATTTTTTCAAAAATTGAGATCATCCAATAGAAAATTGTAGTTCTTTTTCTCTAGCCATATTGCTTGGTGCCAGACTGAAAAGCTCGTAAGTTTTGCTTCATTGAGTATATTGAGCAACCTCTTTGAACAAAGAATTCTGTGAGCTCAGAGCTATACCAAAGAGCTATGAGAGGAGGGTGTGTGTTTTAGATAGCATTGTTCTCTCAAAATAGAGCACATGGTTGATGGTTTGGAGGGGAGGGTATTTATTTTTATGAATAGTTTCATGTGGAATTAGTGGATTTCTATAGAGGCATTGTTTATAGAGGTTCATTTTCTACATAAAAACCCAGAGGAAGGAAACGGTATTTGGCAGCAATTTTGAGATTTGTTTTCACAGCGAAAAAGAAAACTTTACAGAGCAAAATAAGAATGCAATGTCCCGAAGAGCAAGATGCCATTCAGACAACTTTTTGACTCAATCAATTTTTTGAAAAGGAGACAGAAGCAATTCATAATTACTTGCTCTAGAACTTTTTAAATTTGATGTGGCGTCTGTAAAAACAACTGTAGCAAGAGGAAAGTTTTACCATTGAACACACTGATGGACTAGTCACCTGGAATTGTTCAGGTTTGTGTGCACTGCCCTTGTCAGCCATATTGCAACAGGACTTCTAGGAATAGCTGTTGTCTCCTATTATGCATAAAGGGTGGTAATAAGTACAGAAGAGTGTATTAAAGCAAAAAGTTCTGAAGCAGTTACACTAAGCTTTGGAACAGAGTTGCTTAAGAGTGTCAGTCTCTTTGATGCTTGTGAATTACTTTCTGCAGATCATCTATCTTTGGACAGATCTGCAGTCTTGAAAGAAAAAATATAAACAATTTTTGTGTAATGATTTTTATCTGTTATTTCAAGGATTAAAGGCTTTCTCTTATCATGTGACTGTGCCAAATGAGACATGAAAAAATTTTGAAGCTGTGGTTTTAGATTGCTTTTAAATTCCATTGGCTGACACTTCATGGATTTACACAGTGTTTCTTTTTCAAGATACTTCTCCACAAATAGAAAGCCTAGAAATGTCACTTGTGAACCATACACAGAAATGTTAAGCAGCACTCTGCAAACCATGCCATATTCCATGGCAAAAGTTGCTGTGAAAGGAGATTGTGCATTTCTTACTTTATTTTTAGTTACTTGAGGTATATAAAAGACCTCTATAAAATGTTGATCAAATACTGCATTCTTTCTCTTGTATTTCTGTGTTCCGTTTGGATGTTGTACTTGGGCATTAAGAATAAAACTGAGCAGTGTGTGAGATTTGTAAAGAGACTTTCTAAAGTATCTCTTCGAATTTTTAGGGAAAAAGAGGAAGGAGGGCATACAAAAATTCAGGAATGGTTTACACATGCAAGTACATTTAAATGTGCAATTCAGGGATTACACTGATGTTGTGGGCTAAGATCTGATTTAGCTTCTTGTGTCAAACTGGACACGTTACTTGCTGGGTGCTTGTTCATACCTTCTGAGTTACTACTTCTTGGTTCATCCTCTTATCTCTGGGTCCCTAGCAAATAGAAGACAGTGATTTCTGCCCTCCCTTGCAAGGACAGAAGGGAAACCAAACCATGTTTGAACCAGCTTTAAACAGTCCCTAACTTCCATCTGCCGGTGCCTTCTCCCTTCCCTGCAGTGGCACAAATACGTGCATCTGCATACTGATCTAGACTGGCCCATTTTCCAGGGAGTGAGTGCAGCCTGTTCAGCTGCCGTGGTTAATAGAAATGGAAATCAAATCGTACTTTGAGAGAGCTTCTCATTGTGTCTCACTGCAGTATCAGTCTCTCCAAAGAGATTTGTCAGGGCATTAAGCTCAGTTTGCTGGTAGCTCACAGAGACAAGGACCAGGCATTTTGCTCCATTCCACTTGTTCAGCTGCGTAGTTAGTAATAAACAGTGAGTTTAATTATTAACTTGCAAGTAAATTTATAAAGGGGTGCCTGACTAGTGTCAGCATTCCTACTGGATCAGATGGAGCCATTCTTAACCTTTTCAGTGATAGCAGTCAATTGCAGAGGATTTGTAGCTCACTTTCAGGAGAGCCTGTTTTCACTTTCTGGTTGTTGTTCAGTTACAGCGGCACACTTCTGAACAAAGCGGTTAGGCCACTGCCCTGGTTTTTTTCCTCTCTGACTCAATCCTATGCTAAAGGAAGCTGACAAATAATAATGGTTGAGTAGTTTCCTAGTTGGGATTACTGATTTCTGTTTGTTTGTCTTTGAATGTGTTTTTAACTATCCCAAATCCATCCAACTGCGCATGTAACCAGATTATGCAGCCTCATTATTTATTGTAACATTCCTTGCCTGTTTCCTCCAATTGTCTTTGTTTCATTCACATGTTACATTTGTTTCAAAATCATTACAAATTCTGTAGAGCAGGAATTAGCACAGTAGGCCTCCTGATTGAATATTAATTCATTAAGGTAAAATGATTAGCAAACTCTTCTCCCCATGTATTCAAAAGTATCTTTAATTACATGTCTGTTGTGCTGTGACTGACTATCCCCATGCACCACTTAGATGACAGTGCATTTCATTATAGTTTTTGGCACTGTATATGATAAACTTTGGCAGTTTATCACATGACTACTTTTGTTTTTTCTTTCGTTTTCTTTAGTTAAAGTAAATAAATATGGCGATACCTGGGATGAGTAAGAGTCAAATGAAGAACTGAAGCAAATTGCCTCCTGTCAACGAACTTGAACCTCATCTAGATTAGTCATGAGTATCAGCACCTTTAGTGTGCTCTGCCAGACACAACTATTAATAAATGAGGAGAAAATCCTGACTTGCCGGAAGATTTAAAAATGTATTTATGCTTAATTGGTTTTAATTTTGCATAAATTAAAAACAAGGCTATTGTGAGGTGTCATGACTATAAACCATTTGTGCTGTTGTTTAAGAATGAGAAGGGTAACTGGTAATGTGAACGTATAGCATAATGTAAAAATACATGTAAATAAATGCAATCCCCTGTATGGAGAAGGGAAGAATATCAGAATCTTCTCAAATTTTCAAGACTTGCATTAAAAGTTACCTGTAGAACTCAACCTCTCACCTTGTTTTGTGTTAAAGTGATTTGCTGGGAACTTGAAATTGTTGTCATACTTTGTTTGTAATGTCAGGAATACTGCTAAACTGTTGAGGGGAAAAGGGCTGAAGAGCTGAGCCAGACACTGAAGTAACTGAAGTAACTTTTTCAAAACCGTTTCATGGTGCCAACTGTATTTTTAGACTGATACTCTGACTTGCCCACAACAGGTTTCTACAGACAGTCATTTCTGAAAAAAATAATTGAATGAAACTGCACGTATTGAAAATAGCTACATTTAAGTGCAGAAGGCTATACCTGACAAACTTTGGTAAAACCTTGAATGATATATTGACTGTTACTGTTAGGCTCTGTATATTTTACCTTCTCAGTTTTGCAAGTCATGACAAAACAGCCATGTTTATGGAGAAGAGATCTGAATCAGTGGAATATTTTGTTCTTATTACCTGTAAGAGAAGAGCTACATTGGCAGAACAGAAGAGTATTTCCTGGTGTTTGCATCACCTGCTCTGTCTCTGAACGTGCTGCCTTCACTTAGGGATTTTCATGTTCTCCCCTGTGCAGTTTCATCTCCCAGCATTGTGTTTATTTGGGGGTTTGGGCTATAAGGGAGCAAAAGCCATGATGAAGTTGATAGCATAAAAGCATTCCTGACATCCTTGTTGGAGCTGAAAAACAACGTGCCTACTAAGTTGAAAATCCTCAAAGACCTTATTGATTTAGTGGACTTGCAGCAGAACAGCATAAATAAGAAGCTAACTGGGGGAGGGAGGGGGTTGTACAGAGCAAATGGCAGAAATGAGGAGGAAAAAGCAGGGAAGAGGAGGATGGTTAAAGAGCCAAATACTACTTAAAATAAAAGAGAGATTGCTTTCAGAAAAGCTGATCTTCTAAAAAAATTAATGTGCTAACTGCATAATCTTGAAGTTGTATCAGAAATTTACCTTGTAGAGAATGCTTCTTATGGCTGTGATGAGTGAACTCTGAAAATACAGTCTGCCAGAATTGTATTGCTGTGGTTTTCAGTGTGCTATTCCAAAGCTGATTATCTTTATCATGAAAATATTCACACTGTTTTTTAGTTTCCAGTTATGCAAGTAATAGGAGGCAGAAAATTGAGATGATAATAATAGAGCAGATTCCTATGATGGTGCCTTCCTGTAGAGTGTCTTGCCTCACATTCATATTTTTGGGTGGACAAGCACATTGTTTTATATAAATTGCATCAGAATTTTTCTTCCTTTCTTAGAGGAGAAAATAAAAGGCATGTCAATTCAAGTTGTTCTGTATTGATAGCATTTTTAAATTTAATATAAAGCTTTTATACTGTTGCATGTAGTTACTCTCAGAGGACATTCTTTTGTACTTGAACAAGTTTAGTTTGCTGTCAATCAATTTAAAATTCTTTTGATTTCACACCCTTAGCACATGTTAAGTACACAATCATAGAGAGTTCACAATCATAGCTGTTAATTTAGTATGGTATTGGGAACTGATGTTTC
Source organism: Dicaeum eximium (assembly GCA_013396995.1). Taxonomy (NCBI): domain Eukaryota; kingdom Metazoa; phylum Chordata; class Aves; order Passeriformes; family Dicaeidae; genus Dicaeum; species Dicaeum eximium. The sequence goes on from VWZP01006631.1 coordinate 253,577, forward strand.
ATCAAAGTTGGGTCACATTCAGTTTGCTGTGACAATGTGTGTGTTGAGTCCCTGATTCACTAAATAGCCATGGAAATTCTATCTTCCTTCCCTTTTCCTGCATGTCTTCCATTAGTATCCCCTTGTTTCATAGTGGGCCTTTACACTCTTATGGTTTTGCAGCAGCTACCCAGTCACCCATGACTAGCTTGCTCACACTGCATTTCCATGGCTTGGGAATTTCTAACTGAAACCAAGTGTCTTGGAGCTGACAGCAGGGTTATTGTTGCTGGGAGCAATGTGAATAGATGTACAGAACAATGGTGTTAAAAAATACTTAAAGTTTTCCTATGGTCCATCATACCTGTACATTTGTCAATAATTGAGAATTAACTCAATGTTACTGTACAGCTAAGTAAATTTTCTTTTCTTCCTCAAATTAAAAATAACATTAAAAATTAACTTTTTTACCTTAAATCAAACACCAGGAAAGGAGTCTGAATGCTTTACTATGAACGTTTCTAAAAAAACCCTATAAAATACTTGTTTTCACAGTTACTTACAAATAACCAGGCCAGTTTAAAGGAGCTGGTAGCATTATCCCCAGGTTTGTTGTTACTAAAGTACATGAACAGAGAGAGGAGAGTTGCAAAAATGTGCCTCAGGTCTTTTACAGATGGTAAAGCTACCAAAAATCCTGGTCCTGAATGTTTGTTTCCCCAAATATGTAGGCATGTTTAGAGCCCCAAGTAGGTACTAACCTGACCTTTGCAGGGTTTTTTCCCTGCTGATGTTATTTGGAACACAGATACATGGAAGAGAAAAGTGTAAATGAAAAGTGATTTGATTTGATTTGATTTGATTTGATTTGATTTGATTTGATTTGATTTAAGGAAGCTAAGCGGATCTGTGGAAACCTGGGGAAATCATTAATAGTCCAGATTGAACCCGCAACTTTCTTGCTTCCTTGAGATTCAAGAAGAAATCCTCACTTGCCCACTGTCTGCTGGAAGCTGAAAGACCTGTTTGTTCTCCTCATGGGGGACTCTTGTTTGTGGCCCTGAGTGAGGACCTTGCCCAGCTGCAGGAGGCATGTCCAGCTCAGTTCCTGGGCTCCCATAAACACACCAGACCTGCCAGAAGAAGGCTTTGCTTGCAGCCCAGTCTTCCTGACTCACAACCAGAGTGAGTTCTCTGTAATCTCCTACATGAAACAGGGGGTCTAAAAATATCCTCTTACTTTCTGCAATTTACTTTCCTATGAAGTTGTTAGTAGAAAACCAGAAATCCTTGGATTTTAATCTCAAGGCAACAACTGGGACAATTTGCATCCTGTTACCATTTCAGACTCTTGCCCTGGGTCTGTGCTAGTTCAGCACAGCCAGTGCAGGCTTGGACACACATCTGCCTCGAGTTTGTACTTTCAGAACTAAAACCCAAGAGCCTGGTATGAGCTGCTTCCATAACGTGATGCTGCAGTAAGCAAACAAAGGATATATGATAAAGATGGTGCATTGTATCCCTCTGATACAATGGATATTCAGTCAAATAGAATATTCACTTATCCTTGAAAGGAAAAAAAATCTTAAGATGAAGGAGAAATGGAGAGTTACATTTCCTTCGCCAAAACTTGAATTATTCAGGATTAAAAATTCGTCATGTATAACCTTTGTGTTGCTGTTTTTCCAGTTGCTCACTGACAGAACCTGCTCTCTTCTTACCAGTTCACTCCAGAGCTCTCCCCTACCTGTTGATGCATAGCATGCCCTATTCTCTCATTCTTCTCTAAAAATACAATTAAATAAGCCCCAAATCTTGGTTTTGGGAGGGATTTATGAAATCCTGGATAGTGAGCTTTCATGTCCCTTTCATTCCCCGTTCTAAAAGAGAATTATAGACCAGCTGGCTTGCCTGGAGTCCACTTACTAAAGATTTAAACAGGAATGTGCTGTTTTCAACCTGCAATTGCTTTCTCTTCTAAAACACTTTTTTAGAATTTGGAGTGAATACCACATTTGTAAAATGAATGCCAACAGCTAATACAAAAGCCTGCAAAGATAAGCAGTCTATTGCAGCTGTTTGAGGTTAATGTCACTGTAGCTTTCCTCCTGCACCTTTTCTAGCCATAATTTCATAAAGTGCATAGAGGCTTATACACAGCTATTCACTCTGTATGTATCACAGCTGAAGGAGGTATTTTGTTTCCTGATTTTAACAAGTATGTGGACTTCACCTAAGCTGTGATATGCCTAAGCACACAATTGAACTCCCTTGTCTGAGTGAAGAAAACAAGTTCAGCTTTCCAGATACAAATGACTCACAGGAAGCTGTGTAAATTCATTGGATTTGTTTAGCCTTTTTGTAACATCTTCTGCCCAAGGGGAACATGCAGCCTATTATCAGTGTAAAAAAACACTAAGAAAAGTTTCGTTTACCTTTGCAAGGTCAAATGTTTTTCTTCCTGGAGACCTCTTCCCCTCTTATTAAAGAAGCAACTGATTACCTCAAATCTTTCCCTATTTTTTTGATAGGTTGCCCCTAAATTCAATGTATTCAACTTCTGCTTCAATTAAAAATAAATTCTTCAACCTGCTTGTATGGAATGCACAATAGTAATGGCCAACAAAGATTAGCTCATTGAACTGCACATAATTACTACAAAACAGCTGCTTTTGAAGACCTTCAAAAGAACAGTTTGCCCATTAGCTGTGCTCATTTTTCCTTTGATATGCATAAATTTAGTGCTAATACACCTTATTCACAAACTGTCATTTTTCATACCTGTATCACAGTAACTCATGATCTTAGATTCACACAATTAGCTATTCAGCATTTTGTGAAGTATGGAAACAAAGTTAGAAAAAAAGGAGACAAATCTTATACATCGGTACATTTATTATAGAAAAATAATTGAAAGTAAAAATTAATCAAAATTACATTAAAAGCAAAGTTCAACAGCAAAGTTGTAATCCCAAGAGGTAATAGTGACCACAAGAAGAGCCTCTGAGAGTCTGACATGCAAGTCCTGTGTCACACGCACCGCTCTCCTTGGCATCACTGGGATGTAATGGCTTCCCTCAGATAACCCAGGCATGACCAACCTCGGTGCAGCTTCTGGCTGTTATCTTGACAGCAGGTGACAGATGTAGGGGAAGTAGCTCAGACATGTCACCATGCAAGTTTTGGTGGCTATCACAGTACACCCATGACAATTACATGATTTTCACAAAGGAGGTTGCCTTTTCTGTGGTTGTGTAACCCCGTCTCCCCAGAGGCCATGTGGAAGGCTCTCCAAGGCTCACCTGCCTGCACACAGCAGCAGCTGTGACACAGCACTGCTGTGTATCCCTGGCTCCAACTGAAAGCACTGTGGGAAAATACCATAGAAAAGTAACAAGTGTAAAACTGAAGCCCCTGTTGAGACAGGGGCTCTTAGAAGCTCAAGAATTCAAGAGGCTAAACACCAAGTAGAAAAGTACAAAATCTTACAGTAAAGAACAGGGAGGCTAGTCAGTCTAGCCCTTCCCCTTCTGCCTGGTGGCTGCTTGGCTAGGAAAAGTTATCCAAGTGCCTTATCAGGGAGTTGAGTATTCAGTCTGATCACTTTGTCAAATGCAGAATGTCTTTTGTGTTTGCTAACTAATTAATAGTTACATCATACTTTTCAACACTATATATTTTGCCTGCAGAATTTCTTTGTGTCCAGGTAAAGATGCCCAGAGAAGCTAGTCCAAAAGAGGGTCACTAACCACAAGCATAGTATAAAAGCAAACAGAAAAAGCCTACAGAAGACAGTCTTCATCGACTGACAGCAAAGCCCAAACTTTTCAGTAGCTCTGCATTTATTTCCATGTGAAAGCCATCGCTGTGTTTAGGGGAAGTGTCTGCTTTTGATTTGCTGGGATGGAAGCAAATCACAGTCTTTCATGGAAGACTGTGTGTCCTGCTGTTTGTAGAGAGCATGTGCCATCTAAGTTTGGGGGTTTTTCCAGTATCTGGTGGCCTCAGATTTTGTGCAGCCATAAACTGCTCCAAAATATTGTGTGTTATTGTTCATGATTTTGGTATGCCTGGCAAAGTGGACCTTTGTGTAAAACTGGCTTATAGGAAGTTGGTTCAGCATAGTAACCACAGCCTGACAATACCCTGAATTTTCTTAAAGTACTCCATAACCAAGGGGTCAGCTCAGAGGCTGAATAGCTGCTTCATTGTGCAAACCATTTAAACATCATCACACCCTTTCCGTTTGACATGGACAAACATTCCAACATAAACCACGCTGTCTGTTACACAAAGCATTGCCAGCATCTAAATACAATAGACAAATGTCATTTTTCAGCACTAAGAGCTAAATTGCACAGAAGAGAGGAAAATAAACCAATATGTGCTGAAAAGAGGGGAGTGTATTTCAAAAAGTGCATTTCAAAAAGCTGGTATTTAGTACAAATAAAACTATGCAATAATATGCAACTATTTCAAATAAGCCAGTTTATACCAAATCTAAGAGATAGACTCGCAAAATTATTATTTCTAGTCTACAGGAAAGTGCTTTGAAAGAAGATGGTCCATAAGGTTTTCATCATGTTCACCACATCTGTAAACAGAATAAAAGGACCTGTTATTTATGTGAGTGCCACCTTGCTTTCAATGTGAAATGTGGAGCTTCTTGATTTCTCTGAGAACATTCCAGAGTCCCCAAAGATAAAAGACATTACCTTTGGACTCCTAAACATGAATACAATTTTATCTGTGGTCCTCCTAGGTACTGCCAGAGCTTGTACCACATGCTTCACATGGATAGTAGCAAGATGTGTTCACCAGGGGGTCTCAACATTTTTAGAGCACAGCATGCTAAATTAAGAATTTTTATTGAAACATAGAAAAGGTTTAAAAATACAGAAAACAACATAATGCTTACAGTACTTCTTTTCCTAAGTTTCTAAAACCTGTCCATCAAAATCGATTTCTGGCAAATTCAAAATACTACACTGGCCCAAATATAATGGCTTTTTCATTACAGCAATTAAAACTTGAAATAAATACACTTACCTTACATTTGTTTTCAAACTAATTTTTTGGCTAAGCTTTCAAGCAGTTTAAAAAACCAAACAAAGAGACCTAAGCTGCTGGTAAAATGTGCAGCAATCAAGGTCTTTGATGAACATGTGAGCTGGAGCAGGGAACAGGTTCCCCAATAGAAATTTCAGGACTCATTACAAGAAGAAAACAAGGAGAGGGGCCTGTGGCATTCTGTGTTCCTCCCCTCAAAAAAAGCTGCAAGTCTCTTTTGTATTTGAGACAATTTGGAATTTATTTAAAAGCTTATTGGTACTCGCACACCAGAAAAAATACTGTTAGCTCACAGAGGAAGGCTGAAAAATAAAATGTGCTTGGATTGAAGGTTCAGCAAGCTGCAGCTCTGACAAACAGCAGAGATAAATCCCACAAAAAATATTTGATTCCTCTACACAGCTAATTGCTAGTAAATAACCATTCTCAATTAAATATGCTTTGGGGTCCTTGTTTGAAATAAGTGAGCCTACATAAGCATTTCTTTAAGACAAAATCTTCAAAAGCGCTTAATCGGCATAGTATTGCAAGAGATTAATGAAGCTCACAGATCTAATGGATTTAGAGTGTTGTTTATTCCAAGTTATCTAAGTTTGGCTCACTCCCTCCTTCATGCTGGCACTAGTAAGCAACCCTTCAGAAAGTTCTGGGGGATTTTTTTACCCCTGTCCTCATACCAAACTAGAGCAGAGAGCTGGTCTGGAGGGATCTTCACGGTCTCTATAGCTGGCACAAGAGAAGCACTGCTTCTTTTGGCACAACCCTATTAGGTAAGCCTAAGCCAAAGTGCATTTTCTGCTGGTGGCTGAGCACTTGCAGCGCTTGATATAAAATGCTGAACCAGTGGCAAAGTTGATTAAAATCAGGACTTAATTCTAATGGCTTCTTTAAGGACTCTGAAAACTCTTTTCAATCCTCATTGCCACAACGCATTGTTGCATAGTACAAGTCCATCAAAATCTCTCTTCTGGGCAAGTAATCAGCTTCTGATAGGGTATTCCTCCTTACAGACTGTCTGTGAGCATGCACTTTAGAGTAAGAAAGGGACCATTACCAATACCCTTGTCCGAGTTCCTACGTAATATATGCTAGACTGGATCCAGCAATTTCTGTGTCAGACTTCTGTTCCTAGTTGTATAAACTCCCAGGCAGGGTTTCAAACAAGCCCCCTGCTCTCCTCTCTTGCAGGCAGCCAAGCTATTTGCAAACACTTTCACACATTCTCCTGCCTGTGAGAAATGTAGGCCAGCTTACCACAAGCACAAAGTGTGAAAGCATTCTTAAAAATCCCAGCTGCTGGCCTGTTTTTCATGGAGTGCAAGTCCTTTTAAACACTCCCCTACCTTTTTCACAGAGGGAACTTCCTCCTCTCTGGGGTGAGAACACCTCATGAGCCATGTCCCCTGCCCCACCACAGCAGACTGACCCACAATTATGCTACCCCACTAAGGCTCTAGCCAAATTGTAGTACTGAATGCAAAACACCCACATCCAGCTGTGTCTGCTTTAGTTCTCAATATTTCAATGCAGTTCTAAATATCAACATAATCCATAACTATTTGATTCTTAAATAAAACAAGCTGGAAATTGAAAGGAGTTGCATTTGTTTTAATACAAGCAGTCAATCCAAATTAATTCCACTTAAGTCAATCAGCAATCTCAGCTACAGCTAAAGAAAAAAATTCCTCAGAGATGGGGGATTTAAAATTAGCATGAAAGGTATGTAAAAATTAAGAAACAAAATTAATCAGAAATTACAGATACAGACTATTTCCTTGAGTAGCACTTGGATTTTGATCCATTATTAAAATCTGTGATTTTCACTATATTGTTCAAAAGAAGAACACCATTCAACATGGAAAACAACATGAGATTTTAAAAAAAAAATTTACAAGGTTACCTACCTGGGACTAAGATGCTGAAGGACTTGAACCTTCTCTCTCATCTGATCCCAATTTTGCTTTACATTCTTCGCAAGTATGATGACACTGCCTACAACATTGAAAGCAAATAAAACACTGAAGAATTTTGCTGGATTTCTCCTAATACAACCATACAGCATGATGGCAAAAGTTCTTGAAGAAGTAATCTCTTGCCTATATTCCCCAATTTTTGTCATATGGGATATAAACTGCAAAATATGACACCTAAACGTCTCAGCCAATAAACGCCCATTAATTAGTATTAAGTACTCCTTCTAGCAATTGCCAAAATATAACGGGATTTTCTAAGCAGCAAAGGACAGTCCTTGCCATTGTACCTATGAGCAAACCTGTTGCAGTGTGGTTTTGTTGTATTTTTATTCTTAATGGTTTGTTCTGTACACCACCCCCCAGCTTCCCAGCATTGGTTTAGTCAATTTAGTTGTCAATTGTATCTTAGCCCTGCCCCTTGTTCCTGATTTTCTCTGTCCCTTCTTGTCCTTAAGTGTCAATCCTACCTTAGACCAAACCCCCAACGCCGGAAATCCCCTAATCCTTGATGCCCTCTTGGATTCTTTAAACTGTTCTCCTCCCCTGTAACTCCTTATTGGTTCAAACACTGTAATCCCCGCCTTGTGTCCCTCCCCAGTCCTTTTGTTATAGGTTCCCAGTCCTAAACTCCACCCTTGTCCTGTCCCTTAAAACCCACTGCCCTGCCTTTGTTCTGGGTCCTTGCCTCTGTTCCACATTGGAGTTAATAAAGGATCCTTGGGTTTACAAGCAAGGCCCATCTGGCAGCTGATTCACCGGCGACTGCTTGGGAAGGTCGGGGCCCCGGGGAGGTGTCGCGCCCCCGTCACATACAGAACACCGCGACACAAAGAGAGCTAGGAGTAAGGTGTATAACATTTTGGGTAATAGCAAGTATATACTGTGTTATGTGGGGAAGAATACAAGCAGAGAAAGAGATGAACAATGAAGAAGCTTGCCATTATGAGTTAGGTATTTTTATAGGCATAAAAGCTCATACTGGTCTGGGGGAAAGATGGGGAAAGACAAAGGAGAATGATTTTTTTTCATAGGATTTTTGGAAATGTGTTCTGTGAGCAAAAGGTTTATACCAGAAGCCATATTGAGAATGGAGAGTATAAAAGGCAGCTGAAGGAGGAGCTGGGAAGGAAGTCTGAGTCTGATTTAATGTGAAGGAGTACTTTATGTGAAACTGAGAAAACAATGAATAAAACATGGTGGCACCAGGTGACAGAATTCAACCATTGAGATCTACTCTATGGTTAGAGGTGCATGGTGGAAAAAGCACCCTCTCCGTTTGAGCTCTTCATGGTTTGGCATGACAGCATGAGGTTGGGCAAAGCCATGGAGAAGAGGGAGGTGGGAATATGGGTTGAGATTGACATTGTTGTTAAAATATGAGAACATTATAAAAAATCTGTAGTTTATTTGGCCTGAGGTATGTTCCAAAGGGAGACTCAAAGGATCGAGGTGGTAACATGGACAGTCTTAGCAGTATGATACTAGATGAAAAGAGAATGAAGAATGTGTAGTAGTTTCTAATACTGCAATATATAGTCCAGGACTATAACTAGTATCTCAGGATCTAATCACAGAATTAAAATTCATCATTTTGCTGCATATAATTTTTAGTGTGTTTTAGATTATTTTGATCTAGGCTTAATAATTTAAATTAGCACAGACCTTTTTTGTAGCAGACCAAATGGTGCAATACCAATTTTCTGAAACTTTTTTTGGCATTCTTCTATGTATGACACCTTTCCAATGACAAAACCCAAGACACCGGTAACTATAGAGACAGATAACAAAACGCTGTTAATACGACAGCTTAAATCAGGAATGTGCTATTGGCTCCATTTTAACCATATAACAAATTGTGTACCATATCTTCTCAGAACATGTCACAAACACATGGGAAGTTATACAGGGTTTACAGGGGTGAATTCAATAACTACTGAAAACTGGTTACCTATCATGAGAGAGAGCAACTGGTCCAAAATAAGTGATACAGAAAAAGGATATAATATTCATGTGTACAGGAAAAGGAGATAATATTTAAAGGATCAGATTATAGAAAATAAAATTAATTCACAATGTCAGCACTAATTGTTCTTGCCTTTGATTGCACCCCATGGTTTACTTCTAATGATCACACTTTTAACACCAACTTCTCTGGCGTTCTAAGAAGCTGGAACATCAGCTTGCCATACTGTTGCACTGTGGCTTTCACTCACTAGAGTCAGAATAAAAGACTACTTCAATGTCCTTGATTTCCTGCTGAATTTCTGCTGGAGAGGGAATCAATTTAATTTCTTATAATTTATGAGCCACCTCACTGTACAGCACTGGACAGTTTCTGTGCTTCTATTTGTTTTCTTTATCAATCCATGGTTCTGAATTATTGAGATCAATCAAATAAACACATGAAAAGGACCATACCATTTTATATATTATAGTATCGTGACTTCTTGATACCTTAAGTTGTGCCATCTGCCAAGCACAGCTGATCAATGAGGCTGACATAATTTATAAAACAAAGTGGAGACTAGAGTTTACACCCATTTGAGAGTCTGCATTACATAAATATAATCTGCTACTGAAAATATTTACATTAGAAGAATGTTGTTTCATATACTTATTTTTAAACACATCAGAAACCTGGTTTCCTAGTCTGCTGGGGTAACATATAAATGCCAAAAAAAAAAAAGATTTTAGAAAGAAATTCAGAGAGATGCATCCAAGGTCTGCATATTGTCTGTAAAGAACCTTTTCTTTCCTTTTAGAATTGGGTACAACTTACTTGCCATCTTGGGGTATGGACCAAATCTTGGGCTTGCTGAGAAAATGCCTACAATAAAAGGAAATAGTCAGAAAGCTTATTCACTTGAGGAACTCACCAACACTTAAAACAAGAGCACCAATTTTCCAACAGATTTTGCATTTCTTAAGATGAGGATGGTATGAAGTCTACTAATTCAGATTTCAGTATCAAGGCACTTTTTATTCCACTAGTTCTTAGTGCATGTGTTTTGGGGCAGTCCTAGAGTCATAGGAGGAAGAGAATCTGGACTTTGCAGGTTTCAGCTCAGGCAGAAGTTCAGAGTGTAAAGCAACATGAAAGCAGCATGTCTGCCACTGGTGACACCTGCAGCACTGCAGAGGAAGTGATGGTGGCTTAGGTTTCAGCACAAACCAACCCTGCATATAGAACAGCAAGATTAAATCTCTTACACAGGATCCAGCTCCTTGTGCTGTGATAAGAAGGATGAAACTGCTCTTTGGTAGCTTTTGATTGGTGGCTATCGATTAAAACTGTACCACTGGTATCTTGCCTTCTCCTCTGGAGAGGAAAGATCACACTTTTTGGCCTTTAAGAGGAGAACATAGTGTGCTAAACAAGAAAAGCAAAACATTGTCTTTAGCTTTTCCACCAAAATCCACATTCCTCTCAGTTACTCTCAGAAGGTGAAACCAGTATTCCTCTGAGAACTATGTGTCTGGCAGAGGAATGCCATGCTGTGGAGGAGGGCTCCACACAGCAAGATTACCATGGCAAAGGGAAGGGAAGTAAACACTGGTTGCACTGTTACATGCATTTAGACAGTAATAATGAGGCTTAGAAGCTCCAGCATCTTCTAGAGGCAGGGTACTGTGTGCAGCCATCAGAAGAAAGTATTTAGACAGAGGAGTATTCAGCCTATGCTAAGTACAAGGGCCTTTGCTCGCTGTGATCTATGCAATGTTATATTGGGTCTCTCAGGGAAGGGAGGAACAAAAGTGTTTGTTTCTGATCCCCACCCCCACCCCAACTGTTGACACACAGTAATCATTACTTAATAAGGGCATTTGTTATTTCACAACTGATCAGAAACATCCAAGTACAATGAACAGAAACTGAGCAGAGTACCTGGTGCCAGAGGCTGGCATGTTAGCTACAGAGACAGCCCTGAAGCCCTTCCTATCATTGCTCACTCACCCTTTTTCCAATGTGTAATCCTTCTCTGACACACTCCTTCCCTCCCTGTGTCCCTACAAGCTCATAGGTCAAGGATGGAATAGGGAACCCACATCAGCCTCTTGCGATATAGCTTAGCAGACTTCAGGGTGGATGCCCCTCACTCTTTCCCCAAAACACCAACTTCCACCTTATACATAGTCAAGACCCCCAGCAGGGAAACGGAAGGTGCCATGTGTAGAACCAGGCTCATCCACCACATAAACAGAATACAATTTTCTTTTGTGTTAGCCTGCAGACCATGAGCCATCTCCACAGAAAGCTCTCTGTCTCCTCACTTTGGCAGTACTCCTTGTCCCTCTGCACCAAAGCTGTGTCATATTGATACATGGTCGCAGTAAAAACATTGCCAGCATTTTTAAATGAAACAGTTAGAGCTCCAGTACCCAATTCTAACGCCCCTGCTCTGGTTGTACAATGCTCTGCCCTGCAAGCTGCCCCAGTGATCATGGTGACAAAATCCAGCCACCAGTCTTTGGATTTTCAAATTCTCTTTTCAGTTCATGTTCTTGCAAAAGAATGACTGTGGCAATGCACATGTAATAATCAAATCACCATAGCAATGATGGTAATGAGCGAGAAGAATATTGATTTTGAAAAACAGCACTTTAATGATGTATTTTTTTTATCTTTACCTTTTGAGATTAGCCCCTGGATGACAAGCATGCTCCCAAGAGATAAAGGAAGAGCTGTGAAAATGAAAAGGAAAGTAGCTGGTATCAGCCAAAATTTGTTATAAGTTATAACAATCTTATACATTAAATGTTTTCTGTTTCTAATGTTAAACACATTATTTCTAAACATTAACTTTTCCTACTGTCTTAATCACCTATTACATCTGCTCATTCAGATTACGTTCTCTTCAAAGCAAATATGTCCTCACACAGTGCCAGACATCAGCCATGTTGTAACATCTGGAGCTAATGCAACATAGATATATTTATTATTTAATAATTTCCACAATCTGAGCATCTCCTCTAACTACTGCAACACTTGTAATGACAGCATCTCCAACAGAATGTTGAAACCCTTTTCAATCTTCTGCATTCAGGAAATATGTAATAGCTGTCTTAACATACAAAGAATTTTACAAATCAGACACATAGCCATGCCTGCCTTCCATTCAAAGGCAAGGATAAGTATCTAACAAAGTAAAACGTTCCTAAGGTGGTTGTAATAATGGACTTCAAGAATAGAACCAACTCTACAGCCGCTAAAGTTCATATTAAATAAGACCTCAATTCAACCACCTTACCTACAACAATTATGCAAATAATTCATTTAAACCTTTAAGAATACAAAGCTTAACTTAACATGACAGAGTTAACCCACAACAGTGTTCCAACAAAAAAGCATTTTGCAGACAGTTTTGCATATATACATCAAGAAGTCATTCTGTGTGGCAAGTGTGGTAAGAAAGACTTTGGATCACTCACCTCTGTACCAGAAACTTTCCTGTTTGCATTCTTTAACGATCCTTGCAATCTCTCTGTCTTGAATTTGGGACTTGGGACAAAATAAAACTGGCTGAAAGCATAAACCTCGATTAGTATACTGAATTAATCTCACAGGAAGAAAAAAATGAATCAATTAAATAAGATAAATTATTTAAAAAACAAATAAAATACAAAAGCCTCCAAGCAAAACTCCTTATTCTGTTAGCAGTGTGATGAAATCTTGATACCCCCAATACAGAAACAGAAATAACTGCATAGGCTTTAAGTTTAAAGAACCCATCTTGTTGGTCTTCACTTTCCTAAAATGGCTCAGCTGCTGCTTACCCCAGAAGCATATTGTTTTATATCTGTTAGTCATTTTATTCTCATGAGCTACGTTATGTGTCCCAGAAAGAAATGACAGGAAATAAAGGCAGAGTGGCAGTTTCCAAAAATCAAGTTCTGCTCTGTACAGAAGTCACCTGAAGTTTAATAAGAGCAGATTTTGCAAGTATTTAGAAGTGGGTCAACGTAACCTCTGCCAGACTCCCCACTAGTAGAACTTTCTCTCTGACCAATTTAAATATATCCATGGCATTAACTGAACTCAAACATACTGGCTCCACCCTAATACAAATCAGGCTGCCAACAGACTTCCTTCTTTTTTCACCCATTGTGATTGTGAGGAAAAAGTGACAGTATTCTCCCTTGCATTCTACTACTATCCAGGGTATTGACATGTAGACATAAGAGGATTATTTTTCTTTCTTTAAGAAAAGACTCAGTGTTAGCATTTGAAGTGTCATTATCAGAAATCTGAGATAAATGGGTGCACTGGTTTCGACTGGATGAGAGTTTATTTTCTCCATAGTAACTGGTGTGGTGCTAGGGTTTGGATTTATGACCTAACCAATCTTCACAATACAGGGCTATTTAATTACTGCTGAGTAGACCTTACACAGAGTCAAGGCCTTTTCTGTTTCTCAGGCTGCCCCACCAGCAAATTGGCTGGGGATGTGGAAGACTTTGGTAGGAGACACAGCTGGGACAGCTTACCCCAGCTGATCCAAGGGATATTCCAATTCCATACAGTGACACTGTGCTCAGCAAGAAAAGCCATGGGAAAGGAGATGTCATTAAGTTAAAATTAATTGAAATTTTAACATTTTTTGGTAAAAACACATCACCTTCAAACATATGCATTCTTGAAAGAAAAACCAGACATCATAGAACAAGCAATGCCTTGGAAAAAAGCACATTTATCTGTTACAGGATTCTATCTCCTTTTATGCCTGATTAATGATTTTATAGCCAAAATAAGGAAATGCATTTACTGGCCATAGCCACCACACATTTTACATTCTAGGTAATTAATATCTCAGCCCTTCTTCAAGCACTGCTCCCACAGAAGTTAATGGTGGTGCTGGGTGAACAATACAGAATTGGCTCCACTCCAGATCATAGAGAACCACTTCAAACAGGTTTCAGAGCAAGGACATAGCACATACAGTAACATACAAACAGGCTGACTGAAAGATAAGGAAATGCCTGTCAGAGCCAGAAGTGCACCAACAGGCTTTGCAACCTTTCTGCCTCCATACACACCCTGCCAGGTGTTTAGTTCCTTGGGCTTATAGTCAGCTCCAACATGGCACAGTTGTGTAACATGAAGTTAGACTGCTATGAAAACAGAAAAGCTCAAAGAAAGCAGCAAGAAGCTTTGCCCAGGGTCTCTGCCCTTCAGCTCAGGAGCTGTATACAATCTCAGGCCCTTGCCTTGACTGTGTTGTAGGCATACTATGGAGATCCTTACCCTACCTTGCTAACCTGATCGCCTGGCTTAGCATCAGACTTGCCTGGCAATCACTGAACTGACTGTAGGCTGACCCTGGTTAACACCACTGGATCTGCTCTCCTCCTCTTTTTGGGTACTGTGGTACTGTGCTCCCTGTACCTGAGGCCCCAGTCCCTATGACCCTGCTGTCATTTGTTCCCCTTCCTTGCAGATCAGCCCAGTACTGCTGCCCTCTCATAGTGACCGGCAGCAAAATGTCATACCACTTTTAAATTCCTTGATTTCTCCATCAGAGGAGAATGTTCATCTTCTCTACAGCTGTAGACCAGATTCTTGTGCCATACTGTTCCCTTCTTCCCTTCTGAACATGTGCATGCAGAACTTGATGGGGACAGGTTGTACTGGATTTGTACTCAGACACCATGGCTGTGCCTGCTCATAACTCAGGGCATAAATCAGAGCCTGAAGAGTCACAACTCCTAGCCCTCTGAGCACAGTGAGCCAGGAAAAATAACACACTGTACTTTCCTCTCTTCATCTATACACTTAAGCTAACAGACACCTATTTCTCTCTTCAATAAGAGCAACTGAGGCAAAACCTGTTATTCATTAGCAATAGCATTGAAACAGAAGGGAGGAAACCCAGCTTACCCATCCAGGTTGCTTTATTGGAGGTTTCTGACTTCCTTGTTGGACTGTTTCAGAAGACATTGTCTCTTTCCTTGTAGTCTGCTGCTGCTCTCGTTCAGCAGAAGCTATGTGTTTTATGCTTCACTACTTCTCCCTCTGCTAGGTACAAAGGTAAAAAGTCAAGATATCATACTGATACTCCTAAGTCCAATGTTCATCTAGAAAGAAAAAGGACCAGGTTGAAAGGAGTGTATTTTTTTCAGCAGATAGCATACAGTCAGTCACCTGATACACAGTTTATCACTTATCAGCAGCATGGAGCTGTGTGTAACTTAAACAACTAAGTCAGTAACTACAATTAAATGCTGAACCATGACCTAATACAGTGTGCTCAATCATAAAGAAATGAAAATAAATATGAATAAGTACTTGAAAACCTTTCTATTTTTTTTAATGTATTGCAGGTCCAAGAAATAGCCTCTTTAGTGTGCTGTCTAGAATTGTTGCACTATTTATATCCTCACTTCTTCTGTGCCATCTTCTGAAGCCTGGATTCCACGAGACCCACCAAGCAAGCCTATCACAGACCACACCTGTATCTCCAAAAGCCCAATTCGGTCACAAACAACCTTTAAAAAAAACCACAAAAGAATAAATAGATTCCAAAGAGTTTTACAGTTGCAATCTTCCATGCTTGAGAGCTGCGCTGCTAGGGAAAAGCAAGAAGGAAACTCATTTATTTCTAGAGTAATTCAAACAATCTAAATTGTGATTTTTACCTAGCATTCTGCTGCATGGTCTGGCACTTATATTAACATAGAGGGCAATTCTGCTTTTCCAAAAGTACCTTCTGAGAATGGTGGCACTGAGCAAGGCTAAAATGACTGCAAAGGGCAGAGTTAAATAGAAAAGATATGCAACAATTTACTGACCTAAATGGTTTTTTGCATTCATAATATTACTGTATAAACCACTTCCTGCACTTATTTGGGGCCCATTACACAGCTATGAAGTTCAAGCAATATCTGCTTCATATACACTAGATATTCAGACAGCAAAGTTTTTTTAAGTAATAGAAGAAACATAACCTCCTCTCTCCTTGGTAAAAAAACCTAAATAAAGCATTGAATTCACACCAATCTGCACTTTATTTTCAGATACTCACAAAAACGACAATGATCCCTGTTTCTTTTAAAAAACAGAAGTTTGAAAACCCATATTATATGAGGAAAGCTCACAGCCCTACACCGTCTTCCTCAATCTGAGAGCGATTTAATATTCATCAGTCTCTTGTCACTTAATGCAAAAAATGACATAAAATATAAGAAATATGCATAAAACTTTAAAGATATTTGTGTCAATCGAAAATGAATCAAATTTTCTTACTCTTATCTGCTTTCTTATTCTTATCTTCTCACAAAGCCTACTTGTGCAGACGGCTGCATAAAAATAATCATTGGAAACAGTTTCTAACTGCTGCAACAGATTTAAAGATGCTTGTCTTTTTCAAGATGATAAAACAGCAGAGTCACAAGAGGAAAATAAATAAAATAAAATGAAGGAAAAATAATGGGTATAAATAAAGATTATAAAGATTTGCAGTTTGCCAGTGGCCTCCTATATTGTCCTAAGTACACGTTTCTCCTGAATTATGAGTTATTCAGCTATGCAACTGCTTCAACATAATGAAGAACCCCAAAAATATTTAGCCCTTTAAGCAGCCTCATGGTACATCTCCCACATGGGATGAAAGCTGAAAGCTATAGTGGCACGAATGAAACAAAGAGACAGAGTAGATGTCATTAAAATATTATGTAACTGAATGATTAATATCCATACCTAGCAGACATGCTGTCTCCTATCTGAGGAATGTAAAAGTGTTCCAATATTTTAAGGCCCTGTGTCTTGGAAAGACAACTGTTATCCCAAAAAATAACTTTATTTCCATTGGCTTACTGGAAAATGTAACTTTCTTGTTATTTTTCTGTAATACTCATTGCTGTTTTCTCAACCTTACATGTAATTCTTGGTGCAACAATTAAGTGTATATTCTGGGAAGAATTCCCCAATTATATTATTCTGTTTAAATGAAATGCCTATATAATGCAAGATTAAATCTATGCGGTTTGCAAGGATCAAACACTCAAAAAACTTAACTCATCTTTTACAAGAAATGTTCCAGATAACTTATTCATTTACAGAAGAAAATGCTAATATTAGGCTCCTGAAAATTTGAATTTAGAGTTTGAATACCTCTAATGGGATGATAAAGAAGCAGTATGCAAGCAGATAGATGAGTTTTTCAAAGATGAGAGTTGTCAACTTAATATACTGTGTTTTCAATAAAAAGCCTCCTGAATAGGAATGGTGACCCCGTAATTTCTATGACGACTTTGGGGAAGAAAGGGCGAGCCAAGATTGCCTGTATTAACTGGTCCACGCAGTGGGCTGTGATGCCCTGGGCAGGTACCACTCATCGAAGATTTCAGAGAGGCACTTCAAGGACCATTGTGAGGAAGACAGAAGATGACAACCCTCAGCATGACGTTTCACACCTGTCAGAACTGGCTCTTTGTTTTAAACTCAGGCTCTTATTTCAAAGGTGAGTCTACAGAGCAGCTGCACTAGGTAGTCAATGAAAGGCCCCTACCAACAGCCGGAGAGCACAGGGCAGGGCAATGCCCCAGGCTTGCTCAGCCCTGCAGCAGCTGCTCAGTGCCCCCACCCAGGGCAATCCACGCCCGGCCAGCAGAGGATTTCCTTCATAGAATCACAGAACCAATTGGGCTGGAAAAGGCCTCGAAGATCATCGAGTCCAACCTATGACTGAACACCACCTTGTCAACTGAACCATGGCACTAAGTGTCACGTCCTTTCCAATGTCTAATCACCCTTTTTGTGAAGAAATTCTTCCTGATGTTCAACCAGAACCTCCACTGGCACAGCCTGAGGCTATGTCCTCTTGTCCTGCCATTAGTCGTCTGGGAGAAGAGACCAATCCTCCCCTGACTACAACCTCCATCCACGTGGTTGTAGAGGGCAATAAAGTCTCATGTAGAGGCAATAAAGTCTCATGTAGAGGCAACAAAGTCTCCCTGAGTCTCCTTTTCTCCAGGCAGAACACCCCCAGCTCCCTCAGCCGCTCCTAGCAGGACTTATACTCCAGACCCGTCAGCAGCTCCGCTGCCCTTCTCTGGACAGAAATCTGGCCCCACGGAGCCCCCTGGCGCGGAGAGAAGTCAAACACTCACGGCCCCACCACGCTTACCTTCCGCGGGGCGCCGGCCGAACCGGAACGGGCTGGGCTGGGCTGGCCCGGCCCGCTCGGCCCCGGAAGCCCACGCGTGCCCGCCGGGCGTGCTGAGCCGCGCTGGGGCGGGGGGGGCCCGGCCGCTCTGCCGAGCTGCACCGCCACCTGCCGGCCGCGGGGCGCAGCACACCGGGGCGGCCGGCCCACAGTGCCCGCCCGGCTCCCCTCACGCCGCGCTCCTCGCGCCTGCGGCCGTCACACGAGCGCTTCTCGCCTCCCGGGGGGCTGCTCCGGCAGAGGAACAACGAGTGCGCCAAGAAAATTCCACGTTCTCGGATTTCTCTTTCAGCAAGGGTATGTGTTAATGAAGGTAACAGAATCTCAGAATCATTACGGTTGGAAGGGCCTTATGGAAGTCATCTGGTCCAACCCCCCTCGCCAAGGCAGGGTCACCTTGGCAGGTGACACAGGAGCTCGTCCAGGTGGGTTTGGAATGTCTAGAGAAAGGGAGACTCCATAACCTCCTTGGGCAGCCTGTTGAGTGCTCTGCCACCCTCAATGGAAAGATCTTCCTCAAGCTGAATTGGAACTTCTTGTGTTGTAGTTTATGGCCACTGCTCCTCATCCTGTCACTGGGCACCACCAAAAAGGGTCTGGCACCATCCTCTGACACCCACCTTTGAGATATTTATATGCACTGATGACACTCCCTTCCAGTCTTCTCTTTTCTAGACTAAACAGGCCCAGCTCCTGCAATTTCTCCTCAAGAGAGATGCTCCAGACCCCTCATCATCTTTGTGGCCTCCACTGGACCCCCTCCAGTAACTTCTTGTCTTTCTTGTAGTGAGGAACCACACATACAACATATGGGGTCTGTCCTACGAATTGAAAATATTTTTTCTGGAAATGAAATCATGTTCTTTAAAAAAGAAACAATCAATTCTGCTTCAACCATTTTGGAATGAAAAGTGTTGCTTATTTACTTTGATTTTAATACTATGATGCTTATGTAAGTAAATAAATAAATTTTAATACTAACAAGAATTAAACAAATAAGAAAGGCACTTTCACCAAGCAAAAATAATTTTGCAAGAAAAAGTTATCCTGAAAATGTCAGTTGAGTATGGGAGTGTGTTGTTCTAGTAATATTGAAAAAAATGGTTCTACTTTTTCTGAAATGAGAAATGCAATACCTTTCTTTAAGAATAAGTTTTCTAAAACAAAAAATACAAACATGAGTTTTATTTTGCATTTTATTTTAGTAAAAAAGGTCTCTGTTTCTATTTTTTTTTTGCTTTGTTTTTTTTTTTTTTTTCACAGCAGGACAATAGTTTTCAGTAGAGTATGCTAAATGGTGATATGACACTTCAGTGGTTACCATGAAATGAATAGCCTGTGAGATCACCATTAAACTTCCTCCTTTTGCATGACCTTGGCATCTCAGTTTCATAAGAAACATAAATCGTAGTTAATTTTCTTAAGTCCAAAAAAAGCTTTCAGCTTCCATGAGTCTTGGCTACTTGAAGCCCCTTTCACCAGCCTGTTCTCCCACTCTTGCCTGCTAAACCAGAGGATCAGACTTTGCTGCTGCAAAATGTGCTTCTCACATGGAGGCTGGGCAAGAGTGTTGTCCTAAAATGAGTCTTGAAAGTGTGTATCTAATACCTCCTGGGATCTAAAAGGTATTCTTGAAAACATACATGAAAACTATTTAATAGATACTGGCTACATGCTATTCTGCTATTCTACACAAGAGAATCCCATGTGGAGTGAGTACTTAATAACTAATAACTTCTTAACTGGTCCAGCTTAAACTGAACATAAAATGAAAGAGCACTGAAATGGTAATTTTCTAATGGGGCATATGTGTGCCTGAGAATAGTGATTGCCTAGAGATAGGACTGTTTGGATTCTTGCACCTTTCTGTGCAAAAGTGCCTATTAAAAATCAGTTTAAGCTTCTTTTTAATTGTAACTTTAAATGTAAAGTTGGTTATCACAATTGAATACGTTCTTCAAACAATCTTTCTTTCCAAGATTTACCTGAAACTTTTTCAGAGTTACAGAAATGGAGAGAGGGTAATAGACCGGTAAATGTTAGTGATTTGGAAGAGTAAACAGAAAGACATAAAGCAAAAGAGATTCTTACCACTCCCAGAACAAAACTGACTTTACACCTCAAAGGAAAAAAACCCCAAGTGATACCAAAAATAAAACAACCAATATGGAATTGAATGTTTGGCTGAGGAATTATCTGTTGTCAGAGTAGAAGGAGATCAAAGACTGAGATTTCACAAACTCAGGGAAGGTTTACAGGCTCTGGCTGCTTGACTGAAGAAGCTCTTAGAAAACACTGAGGGGTTGCCAGGGTCCTGAGGTTCACCACATTCACCAAAGCAAAGCCTTTCTGGTGTGAATATTTAACAAACACTCCATGTATGTATACAGTGCGTGCCAGCAGGAGGAACTATTACCACTTGTGATAAACATGGATTATTTGTCTGTTACAAATCAAACCCTGCTTGAAAATTCCCTGAGAAACAAAGCTCCACCCCGTTGCTTTGTAACCATAACAGAGCATGGACAACGAAGTAAGAATTACTTCGGGGCAAGTAATGTAAGAATGGCAGGGCATTGTTCTCATGCTGATGGGAGTAGGAGTTAAGGGCAAATGAAAAGACATGAAAAGTCACAGCAGGAAACAGTCAACATACTTCAGAGTAAAACATTAAACTGTCCTCGCTACTTGCAAGGAATCATGTAAGTTTTCTGTGTCTTGGCTGATTCTTGGATATACTTCTATTTTTATACTTGGTCTGGGCTATCTTTTAGAAGTGAATATTTGGTAATTATGAAATGTATAAGATATAGGATTTCCTCTTCTCAGTGTGAGGAACCCAGTAAAGTGCTTGCGGAGACCTGCATGTGTTTGTGTTTCCAATGAGATTGTGACAGGTGCCTAACTGTAAACTCAACCACTCCTGCTTTTTTCCAGAGCTGTGGTTTTAATCCTAATCTGTGCTCATGCTTTCATGCTTTTTTTCTCCATTTCTCTGGCACTTGCTTCTGCTTCTTCATCATGCCCATTCAGGAACCTCAGGCAATATGCAATGACAACTTCTCACAGTGGTCTGAAAGTTCTTTTAAATGCCATGTTTTTACTTGGGTTTCAAAATATACTTGTATCACAGTTTTAACCCATATAAAGCATTGTTTTTTACAATCACTAGCTTTAGGAAAGTTTACTCCTATCAACCAATGTAATTATGGGGCTGTTAAATTTAGATAAATTTTTATGTCTGCCTTAGGGTAAGGGTGTCTTAAATACTATTCTAGAATGAAAATGCTTCTTGTTCTCTGAGTGAAAGCTCCTACTGTAGTGTTTTCTTGACTTTACTGATTTGACATCATTGTATTCCTATAAAGATCAAATGCTTTTGCTTTATTTTTTGTCAAGTACACCTGTGGCACTTCAGGAATAAAAGAAATATAGTGAAAGACATTGCTACACATACATGTGTAACTAAACACCTTGCAAGCATTGACTTTTGTATTTAAGACATTACACCTGAAAACTCCTCTTTTGCTCTGATGCTCAGACATATATCAGCGCTATGGAGAGCACTAGAACGTAACTTTGTGACCTGTGGAGCCAAACTTAATAGTTAGTCAGAATCTCAGAGAGAGTATCCAGAATACAATTGCTAAATTTGTCAGGATTTGCATTATTTTCATTGCATTATGAGTTTAATGGAAGTCACACAAGCATATCAGGTTCACAATTCCAGTTATGTCTAGTTTTACTGGAACTCCACCTCTGAACCATGAAGCAAGATACTGTAATTACAAAAAGGGTTGCAAAACTTTTTCAAATATTTATTGGCTGAGTACATGCTGTGAGCCTCACGCTCGCACTATGCAGCTCCAAAAGTGGCCATGTTCTGGGTTATTCTGGCCAAAGATCTCATCTTCCATTTGCATCACACCACAGCAACATGAAATGGTGTCATCACTTCCATAATCCTGATATCCAGTGATAAGTAAGCTTGGTGACTATTCTTGTATGACTTTGATGAAGGAAAAGAAAGATGCCTTTCATGACATGGAACTTGGAGAAAACAGAGAAGCTCATTAAATCCAGGAGTCTCGTTCTTCCTTCCCTAGTGAGGTCAACTTTTCCATCAAAATACTTTAGTTCTTTTGTGGACAATGAAAACACATTTTCATTTTTTAAAACACATTTGCAAATTGCAGCCAAAATTCAACAGAGTTTTTGTAATGGCCAAACCCCATCATACTGCAGGGTAATTGAATCACTTGACTTTGAGACTTCTAGGGCAAAATTTAGTTTAGGTCCATGTCGTCTCAAATGTCTAGACCAGACTTTATTGCTAATAATAGGTCATGTAGATGCTGGGTGTTTATCGTTTACTCCTATGGATTTAGAGTTTCACAAACTGGGGAAACAAAATGCATACCATAAGGTTTATTTAGAATGGGACAGTAGTTTTAACACAAATGAGAAGATACAGATGGCAGTTCTATAGGATGCTGTATGAAGATTAATAAAACTTAAGATGATGATATATTCCAGCAGCAAAAGGACTTCTTAGTTCTTAGCTTATATTTACAATTTTACTTTCCATGACCCCCAAAAAATTCTAAAATTGAGATTTTGCTTATGTAATCTTTCTGCCAGAACTTGGCAGCCGTGACCACGGCTGGGTCAATTTAACTCATGATTTCTTCTAAACTTAACAAACGTAGTTACTCAGGTATCTCAGTAAACGAAATGCTTATTTTGGTGCTTTTTGTAGACAGTACTGCTTATCAGAAATCCTTACTCTGCTATGAAACAACACACATTTCACAAAGGTGAGCACATTACTAACTCGGACATCCCCGAACCCCGCGTAGTCAACCATGTCTTTGTACAAGCCGCTGGGTGTGTTAGCTCCTCTTTTCCCCGCCACCTTGTGCTAGGACAGCCTTTTGCTTTTATTCTTCTTGCTGGCGTGAGTGCTCGGGACAGATGCTGCTTTGCTGACACCTGAGTGTCGGGGCGGGATCTCGCGGCCGTTTCGCGCGGCGGGGCTGTGAAGGGCACGGTGAGCACGGTCCGGCCGAGCGGGCTGCCCGCCCCCGCCGCGGGGACGCGGCTCCGTGAGGCGGGACGGGCGGCGGCGCCGCGCCCTCCCGGGCACTCGGGACTCGGCTCCCGGTGAGAGGGACGCAGCCCCCGCCGAGCCGGGCAGCGCCGGGGGCGATGTTTCCCCTGTGGAAGGCCGTTCTCTCGGAGAGTCTCCTGGGTAGGTGGCGGCGGTGCCGCCCGGCGGGGCTGGGGGCCAGGGGCCGCGGTAGAGGGCACCGGGGGGGCTCAGCCGGGACCGGCCGTAGCAGGGCAGCCCCGGCAGGGTCGCGGGGCTCACCGTACGTGCAGGCGTGTCGCCGATGAACAGCTCCCCTCTGGAATGGGTAAATGGTGCTCACGTCTCAGTGTTCTTCTTTGCGTTCTTTTTTTCCTCTAGTGCTGGAATGCTTTTTGTCTTTTGGATCAGCCTAGAATTTATTGCTGCTCCCGGTCAAGTGTCTGTGCAGGTGCTGCAGAGCTCAAGGCAGGGCACCGAGGGTGGTCACCAGACCCGGCACCCGCAGTATCGTCTGCTCGGTGCATCTCCTGCAAAGCGTGGAAACTCACCGCGCAGTGCTGCTGTGCCTGGATACGGTGTCTCCAGGGGAAAACAGCACACCGATTTACTAGAGTAATTCCTTTAGCCACCAATCTGCCTTTGAGCAGCCCTGAGACTGTGGGTGGACTGCTTATTTAGCCAGCCCTGTGAACACTAATCCTTTCCGAAGTGGAGTGCTTCACTGAGGTTCAAAGTAGGAACGGCTGTCTGAGTGGGGGAAGAGCTGTTTTATTCTCATCATTCTATTTCCTCGGAAAATGTGTTTGTTTAACTTGAAATAACAACCATTTCTTCAAAGAAGGTGGCTGTTGTTGCTTGAACTGCTTTCAAATACATTTCGTAGTCTATAAGCGAAAGTATAAAATGCTACTTTTAAAGTAGTCTCCAGGAAACCTTGTTGTTGAAAATACATGATGGGGTTTTCTTTTTTTTTGGTTTGTTCTTGTTTTAGGCTACATTTCTTGGTCTCTTTACCATGCACTGCCACCAATGATCTACTACTTCCCTCTTCAGACACTGGCACTCACAGGCCTAGAAGTTTTTGCTGTTGCCTTCTTTTCCCCGATATTCTTGACAATTGGCCCTTTTTGGAGGCTGGCTAACAATGACTATGTCCTAGCCTTTCTGAGATTGGCTATGGTTGGTAAGTATGCACTGCAGTGAGTTATAGATTCCATTTTGGTATCAATGCATAAGAACAAACAATCCAAATTGCCTTAAAATTCAGATCATTACAAAAGGAGACAGGAATAAGAAGTGCTTGCTCTCCCCATACTCATGTTTTGTTGGTTTCTTTTTTTTCTCTCAAGCTTTTAGCTATAGCCAGAGAAATATTTTTTGCAGCCATTGTATTGCATAAACGCAGAAAAATATAAGTTAGTAAGAGTGATGCCCAATAGGAAAGGTGTTTTCAGTATCCCTCAAATATCAGCAGAGCAGGTGTTTTTTGAATTGTGACAATGGATAGGAATAAGACATTACAGAACAGCCTGGGGCTAGTTTCTATGAGTAAAACATTCTTTTTTAGTTTCTGAGGCTTTTTTTTCCTAAGAATGTATTTTTAAAATTAAATCTATCTATCTACATGCCTATAAAGGGGTTATAGGCTCATCCTAAATATGAAATAAACCTAATATGGTCACTTGTACAGGATGAAAATTTGATCTTAAACTCAGGAAATAGACACCCCATTTCCCATTCCACAGACTCCTCCTTAAACCAAGACTTGCTGGGATTCCCACTTCAGATAACTGGTGCAAATCTTAGCTCTTGTTGATTTTTTGAAAGTTTTTTGGGGGAAGGTTTGGCAGTTACAGCTATATTCAGAAGCAAGTTATTGCTAAAGAGTTTGCCACACTGGATGAACTTGGCGGAGACAGGGGTCTCCATCCTGTGTAGAGGTGCAAATGCTGCTGCTGAGTGATGTGTTTCAGAAGCAGCAGATCCTGGCTCCTCATTTGTCAATGTAAGATGATAGACAGATAATCACTTTCCTTATAGTTTTCCTCTTTTACTGTTAGAAGACAGAGTGAGATCATCTTATTTACTTTTCCTGTGTAGTTTTTTCTAAAAAGAATTCTTGTTCTTTATCTCTAGAAAAATAATAGAACTGAGCACAGTTTGTTCATTGATTTTCATGAAGAACAGTCTTACCATGTTATTTTCTTTTCCTACTCTTCCAATTATATCCATCCTAATACTTTTCTTGTTGTTTTGTCATAAGCCTCTCAGTGAACAGAATCTTCAGCTTCTTGAAGCAGTGCCTTGTGTATTGCTTTCTGCAAGATCTTCTAGTTTAGAAACTAGGAGTGAGTGTAAGCATTTAAAATTGCACCTTACCCTTCCTTCAGATGTGACAGTAACACAAAATTTTCCATGTTTATTTAAGATTAGTCCTTCAGATCACCTTGCTGTGTTTCCTAGTTCACTTTACCAAAAAAAGTAGAAATCACTTAAAAGTGTGTCGTTTTTGTTCTGCTAAATAAAGAGCAGTGACAGGCCTATGATGGTCTTTTATGTTAGTTCTGTCCTATCACACTGTGCTGCTGAGTCTCCTGTTTCTCAGTTCTTCCTTCATACTGAGACAATTTTATTAATTATCTTTTTGTTCTTTTTTCCTTCTCAAAAAGGCTATGGCCTTCCTCTGGGACTTGCTGAACTGTCAGGCAGAACAATCTACCCCTGCATGCTCCACCCCATTCTACTCAATCTTCAATTTCACAATCAAAAATAAGAAAATTCTTCATGCTTATTTAGCCTGCTTATAAGCCTTAGCTTATTAGCTAAGACCAGAATATTTACAGGGATGATTTTTTTTCCTGTTCTGTTTCTTTCTGCCTTTTCAGGAAGCTTTATTTTCTGTGCAACTTCTAATTTCTGTATTCTTTCATAGTACTTGACTTTGTGTTCTATTCAAAAACAAACAATAACAAAGTACCCTGTGGTAGTGTCTATTTGCATCTGTGTCTTTGGACAACATACATTAAATTTGGGTGTTTGGATAGATATATTTAAGTCCTGGGTGTACTTGCCCAGCAACAAAAGGTGTGTCTGCTCTAACTTGGCAAACCCATGCTACCTTTAATCAGTGTAGCACACATGATGAAATATTTGAAGAGGCAGGTTTATGGATTGGCAGCACAATTTAGTGACAGAAATCTGTGTGTATTGTACATGAAACCTCTGTTGAAGTTCATGCAAGTACACCTTCACTGCACACTGATCTTGTTTATCATCTTGGCTCTAAGCTTTGCATCTTTAACTCTGAGCAGAATGAGCAGGTAAACAGTTGGAAGATTCCTAGCACATGTTGCCAGAATCTGCAGCTCCATTTCTGGCATTACTTGCTTAACATCTCTTCAAGTTTGACTCATACTCACTTAGCAAATGGCTGGTATCATAACAGTGTTGCTGCTTCTCCTGCTGCTTGTCATTGGTCCTGGGTCAGAATTTGCCACACTGGGTGAAGTTACAAGAATATGTGTGGTCTATAGTCACTTGAATTGGAAACCTGTTAGCAGAATTTAAAACTGCTGGTAATGTGGGGTCACTGTGCCCTGGGAAATGGCAAAGATGTGTGCACGTGCTCTCTTTCACTGGCTGGGAAAGTGGTAGTTCTCAGTAATAAAATGGCACAGGGTAGTAGTGACCACTTCTGAGACCAGATACTGAGCCAGAGAAAGCCTTGTTCACCCCTACTGAGGCAGTTGGTTACTAATCCCTGTGCTATGTATGGTGACTGCTCCTGGCTAATAAAGAATGTGACTTTTGCCACAGTGTACTTACTTTATAACTGCGCTGCAGCAAAAGCCATATCCTTTTTAGAAAGGAGCAGTCACAGTACATAAAACTTTATGGCTTTTGAGTTATCTGAGTGCATGGTTGAAGAATTTCTGTATGCTTAGATATCTTATCCATATATTCTCACTATGGAATCAATCACCCTAAGTACATAAATAAAGGCAATCACTTGGATTGTTGGCTAATTGCTTCATGTAAATTTTTCCTTGAAAATTACAACTGCTGTGAAGTCATGTATACCCAGTTTCTATGCATACCTACGTTTCTTTAGTTTGTTTAAAAATGTGTAGAGTCATGTGTTTTCAGATGAGTGGTATAGCCGTTCAAATTACAGACAACGTTGAACTAATGCACCGGAAATTCTTATTACCCTGTCTCTATTCATCGTGAAAGTAACCTCTGTATGTGTGTATTTGTTTGTAGGAAGCTTAGCATCATACCATGTACCAAATGCTTCAATTAGACTACTTATCTTGGCTGCTGGTGTTTCTTCTTCACTGCTGGTTCAAACAGTAACATGGTGGTCAGGAAACAGTTTACAAAGGTATTTTTTTTTTACTGATGGAGTTTAACTGATGTTTCTTTATATCAAAAGCTGTTTTGTTTTTTTATTTAATCCCCCAAATGTCTCACTATTTCAAAAACTGATTCTTACAGGTTCATCAGGATATGGGGCTTCATGCTAGGCAAGATAATGCTCCTTGTTCTTCGTATCTGGTACACATCACTTAACCCAGTCTGGAGCTCCCAAGCTGCCAATACTGTCATACTGACCATTGGTTTCGTAGCAGCAGTGGAGCGAATTCATTCAGGTAAGCATATTACAGCAAAGATGGTGGTTATGGAAAGAACCTAAAGTGTTCCTAGCTGTGTGTCACTGGGTTTTGATTCTTTGATTTTTTTTCCAACACAGTCTGGTTTTAGACCGGCATTGGTCTAAAGTAGTGGTGGGGTATTTCCATCTGCCCATAACATGGCAGAACTGGTATCACTATTCATACAAGCTGTAGTAAGTTGGTGCCAGAACTGCCTCTTTTTCCTTATCGCAGTGTCAACAATATGACAGTAACACAAACAAAGGCATGAGATAGACCAATAAAACCAGAATGGATTATTGTCTTTCCAACATGAAACATTTGTGGTGCTTGTATTATTATGTTAATTCAGTTTGCACTTTGAGTTTCTCTGCCAGTACATACCTTTTAACAGAGAAGGGGAGACATGACATAGTTGGGGAACAGCTGATAAGTGAAAATAAACAGAAAGAATTGGAGGAGTGGACAAGCTGTCCCAGTTAAACTTAGCCCAATTCCTTGGAGTGTTTGGACAGAGTACGCAGCAGTGGGGGCTGGCATAGGCTAAACTGTGGAGGTGGTATTGCCAAGGAAGACAGCAAGGTAGGGTTGGTTAGTTAAGGCAGCTCATGTTAAATCCTCAGAATCTCCTTCCTTCTCAGTATAACCTAATGAATTAATTGAAAGATAAAACCTTATCTATGTGTAAGTGGGTATAAATTAGCATCATGCATATTGTCTGTAAACTTGCATTACATGATCTAAATTAAGCCTGAGCTTTCATCAGAATTTAGAAAGGGAATCTGCTGCAGGAGATTAGGAAAGGAATCTGTCTTGTTTGTGGGTGACAAAATCATATGTCTATGAAATTAAAGGTGCTGCTTTCTCCTTAGATAAGAGAGGTTCTAAAGCACATGGAAAAAAGAAGGAAGGGAGTTTATTTCTGGCTTATTTGTAAGTGTCAGGTTTTGTTCTTATCAGAGTTTCGAATTTCAAAGAACAGAAGCCTCTGAACAAATTCTAGTAACTTTTCTGCTGATTTTCAAAGCCAAATCAAATATTTAAAGTCCACTATTATGGAAAATAATCAGATGGGCAGTTGGCATTTTTGAATACTTATGGTGAGTGTATTTTCTTGACAGACCTAGGATTGTTAGTAAGGAATTTTTTGTGTGTGTGTGTGTGTGTGTTATCAGTTTCTGATAACACAAAGATAAATTAGCTTTTGTGTATGTAATTTATTCTAGTAAATTTGTGATTTTGGCTATTTCTTTTTCTTGGTAACTCTTGCTAATAGGATTTGACAGTTTGCTTAGCTGTAATTCTATTCTTATTCTAGGTGGAGACAAGAGGAAACAAGAAACAAAGAAAACTGGTAATGTGGTTAGAGAGACGGCTTCCCATCCTCATTGGTTTTTATCTGGGATTGCTTTTGGCAGCCTCATGTTCCTCACTCTGTGGATATTTGGGGAGGTTTCATTAATTTCTAGATGGGCAGTAAGTGGACATCCACATACAGGTCCAGATCCTAATCCATATGGGTAAGTGCATTATTATTATTATTATTAGTAGTAGTAGTAGTAGTAGTAGTAGTAGTAGTAGTAGTAGTAGTAGTAGTACAAAATTGTAATCAAAATCTAGTGCTGTAGTGGGTGAAAAACTAAAACTCAACCTGATGATGGTATAAGAATTTAGACAGAAAAAAATGGGTACAAGGTATTTCACACAGAGGGTTCATTCTTCCTTTGAGATATCGCTGAGCGTTTTGTCCAGACCTCAAAATTTTCTGATAGAGAATTATTTTTATTTCAGCACTAGATCTTGGTTTGCCACATTTTAAAACAGCTTTTAGATTAGGACTGAGGTTCAAGGACTTATGAATGCAGTGCATCTATAATATGCAGTAAGTTAGTCTAGCAGTTGGCTTCAGAGAGGAGGTGATCAGAGATGCACACACAAAGTATAAATTCTGTGCATTATTATAAGATATACTTCAGTAGAAGTTTTGATTAGTAAGAATGCAGTCTTAATGCTGTGTGTGGTTCATTCAGGTTCCAAAATCTAGAAAGAGACCAAATTAGTTATTCTGAGTCAACTACATGTGATTACAGGTGACAGAGTTTATAATTTGGAATTGGTATACAAAAGAGCTCCCCAAGATTGAGAGCAGTGTTAGATATTTTAGGATTCCTTATTTGACATGAAGAAAAGACTTCTGTTTGGGGTGTATTTTCTCCCTTTTGTTTTCTCTGAGTAGTTTTTGCCGTTTGTACCAAGATTTCAGTGGACTGCTTTTGCTGCTGAACATAGCTCACTTATACATTACAGTAAATTGCCATTATTTTCAACTGGATGTTTTTTACATCCAGTAAAGGGAAGAAAATGTAGCTGGGTGTGAGCAAAATTTAGCTTTGTTTAAAGTAAAAGAGCTATAATATATTACCAAGGACCTTCGTCTGTACATCTAGAAGTTTCTTTTTCAGTGTTAGATGTTTTTAAAATCATATTAATGCATGTTTTCTTTTCCCTTATTGTTGTATCAGAGGTACAGTTCTGTTGGGCCTTGCTCATGGACTGATGCTTTCATTTTGGAGCTGGTCTTCTATCATCAGTTTTGCCTTGTTTCTCATAGGTAGGTGCAAATCCTGAGCAGAATTTTTGTCTGTTACCTTATTCCCTTTACTCAAGTCCTCTGACCTGACACCACATCTCAGAAAGAGGCTAATAAAAGCCTCCTTTTCTCTTGCCACTGACTGTAGTACACATATGTCTGATCAGTTGACTAAGGGTTCCAGGCTGAATCTCCAGGCCATTGCAGAGCAGTGTGATTGTATTCAGAAGCCCTGTTAAGGTTCTGTTCCCTTGAGCCCTGTTAAGGTTCTCTTCCCTTGAGCAGCATCTCAGTTCTGACCACCTGCATTGTATAACATTGGACTTGATGATTTTAGAGGTCTTTTCCAACCTTAGTGATTCTATGATAAGGCCACATCTAGGGGTTGAGATGACTCAAGCCTCTCAATTCCACAGGAGGCAAAATAACTTGTAATTTAACAAGCAGTCTACCTGGAGACAAGCTTGCCTCATGTCTCTTTATTTGTCAAGTTCTGCAAGCAGTAAATTAGAATGAACAGGCAGGTTTTAGTGTTAAGAAATGTGTGTGCAGATTGTAATGTAAGCATGAATATTTGATTTTTGATGTACACACATTGCTTATTTAAAACAAGCACAGGAAGGTTCTTTAGTTAATTCAAACATTGAGTTCTAAAATGCTCAGAACCTTGATATATAAAAGTTAAATATTAAAAGTATTTCTATACATTTGCTTCCATGGTGTGACAGTAAATATTCATACTACAATAATGTTTTAAAATGAAATTGTCCCGTTATAGAGAGGTTCTGTGGTTATTAATGTTCTGTTTAGAGTGAAATCCCCAAATCAAATATAGCATGGTAAGTAAAGGATTTTGCAGTTAGTAAAAGATTAATAGTTGCTTTCTTGCCCATCCTATGGTTATCTACAGGGAAAGATCAGGAAAATATGTTTTCTCTTCATATTAATCTATTTGATTCTTTCTGTATTATGGTAAAAGAGATTAATAACTGACAGACCTGTTCCTCTCTTAATACCTGCATCATTCCTCTGTTGTGCTGAAGAACTCTGTAAGAAAAACTCTTCAGTTTTGGCTCTTGATGATGTTTCTCTGCCCTCTTTTTGCTGTATTGTTTTCAGCTGAATAGGCAATATTTAAAGGAATGAGATATTGGGAAAAATATAAGACTGTCTTTGACTACTGTGAATTACTGTGCTTCTAGTGATGCAGCTTTCATGGCTGGAAAGCACAGTCATATTTCCCAGACTCTTTTTTTCCGCTAGCCAGAATATGAAAATGAATGTGGTGGGTAATATACCTGACTGAGACTTACTCTGTTCTATCCCTTCACAGGTTTGGCATCTTCAGCTGGTCTCCTTTATTTACACACCTGGAGTGCTGCTGTTGCAGGGAACATTCTTGGTATCTTTACCATGTGTGTGTGGCCTCAACTAGCTGGACGCTTTGTTAGCTGTCTGCATCCTGGGAGAGCCATGAGTACAGCCATGTTTGCCTTCGTTCTTGAATTATTCTTCTGTGTATGGTGTACAGCTTATAAATTTGTACCTGGAGGAGTTTACATTAGAGAAAGCTCCCATCTTCTTCTAGGTACATTTGTGATAATGAACAAATACAAATATGCTTGCTTTATTCTCAGGCAGACATGTGAAATGTATCTAGTGTATAAAGAGTCTTTTCAAATGCTTGATTACTCTTTTACTTACTGTGGCAACAGTTTCACTGCAAAATTTACTGAGACCTGCAAAAAATATTCTACTTGTTTCTTTACTGTTAGAAATAGTCTAAAATGTGGACAGGAAATGAAATTAAGTTAAGGAAAAATGACAAAGTGGAGAAATGTCTGATAACTAAAGTACACAGTGGACAAAGAGATCTGTTATCCAGTCACCCTAAAAATATGGCTGCAGTCCAGGGTGTGAATGCACAAATATGCTGGCTACCTAAGGTAGCAGTGCCTCAGGTAACAGGGTAGCTTCTGGGACTGTAATGTAATTAATTGCATTATTTAGCCCTGCTCTGCAGAGCAAAGTGCAGCACCCTGCTGATCTAGCTAGTCTACATTGGAGACTTGAGCTTCTTTCCCATGTGGCTCTACCTTATGTTTTGTGGACACACCAGTTTGCGGGAATTCAGATGAGCCGGTAGCGTCAGAAACACGTGAACAGGACAGGCAGAAAAGAATTGTCAGGTATTTCCAAATAAGGAAAAACTGAGTTGAGCAAATATAAAGGCTTTAGCAAGATGATCACTTGATGAGGGTGGAGAGGTAGAAAGGAAACCAACCCTTCCTGGTTTTGTTTCCAGAAATATTTTCTCAGTAGGTACTAACATGTTTCAATGGCATATTTCACTAACTATATTAAACAATGCCAAACATTGTCTTGGGCTAATTGCGTGGGACACTTTTTAAAATGTGACACATCTGTATATTTTATTTGGAAAGGATTAATGAACACTGTGCTTAAGTTATTGCTCCAAAAGTTTCAGATTTCATAAATGTCTTTGCAACTACTTTGTGCCACTCCAGTTTCTTACTCTCCATGTGTCTTTCTTATATTACAGCATTCAAATGAGGGATTTGAGTTCATTATGTTTTGAGGAAAATTTCATTCCATTATTGCATTACTTTCTTTGTTCTTAAAGCACTCTGAGGAGTCTTTAGAAACAGTTATCTTAGCTAATTAAATTTAATTTTTTGAAGTTATATGAAGAAAGCATGTGGTAGAGGAGTGTCAAATGCTTTCTTGAATAATGCTTTCACAGAAGAAATACTTTTATTCAAAATTCCTCTCTGTTACTTCCTTTTAAATGCACACTTGTGATTAATTTACCTGGCATGATCACTGGGTAGTAACAGAGAGATGACCCTAATTTTCTCTTTAGTAAAGAAAACTGTAAATGGAACACATCTCAGTTGATGGCACTATATGCGTTTAAATTCCACCTAAGAATCCAGTTTCTGTCTTTTTGATGCCATCCCATAGCTTATCAAAGATTGTATCATGAAGCTATGTATTTGTTGCTGTGCTTTTACCCCTACAGCTTGGCTTTCTGGCAAACTGCCTGTTTTCTTCTGGTTTCTTCCAGGTGCAAGTACTATTTCTTGCTTTCTTCTCCTGTCCAATATCCTGCCTTTCTCTTGCTGCAGTTTGGGTAGGGAGCTGCACCAGGAAAAGTGACAATGAAAGTAAGATCATTAAATTCAAAACTTCTGCGCTGCTTCACTGTGATGTGATATAATGCTGAGGGGTCAGATTCCTGTGATAGCTGTGAAACAATCACCCTTTGAGAAAGGTTTTGTGTGTGCCCCTTCATTGAGCTAGACCCAGTGTCCTGGTTTGCAAACTTTCATTACAACTAATGTAACAAGTAAAAGAAATAAAAAAAAAAAACACTGAGTAATAGTTAGCTATTACTCTGAAGTAAAATATGGCTTCTATAATTAATTAACTATGCCACAAAGATATTAAGGGCATATATCTTCTCCAGCAGAGCTCTTATCCAGTTCATTATCCTCCCATGCTTTCTTTGAAAGTAATTGGATTCTTTATCTCATTAGGGATTGGAAAAGACCTTGTACTGTTAGTCTGAGCTACTTATTGAAAAGATACCATCCCCAAGCATTGCAACAGTTAGTGCACTGAAGTTGCTTACTAGCTTTTAAAATGTATCTGTATTTTTGTAAAATGTATTTTTTTAAATGTAGGTGTGTTTAGTTTTCTGTTCTTAAAAAGCAGAGCTATTTCTGTTGGCTCTGGAGTTCCAGAATACAAGTTACTGCCATGTTAAATTGACCTTCCAACTTGCTGCAGTCTGCTTATACTGTTTTATAACAAAATGTTAAGCAATTGCTTTTGTAGTTCCTATATGAAAAATGTGTTACTGGTATCTCAATGACAGAACAGTTAATTGTCAAAGGTAATAGAAATGTGCAATCATCAATGTACTTTTTTCATCAAGCTGTTATTTTAAGGTTCTGTAATATGTAAGTGTAACTCAGGTGTTCTTGTCCAGGTTAACTTCAGTAAACTTTGAAAACTGTGGGCTCAGCTGAGAGCTGTAGCCATCAATAGGGCCTGGAAGGATTTTAGCATAGTTTATCTGCCATGGGTTAGCCTTTTTGACATAATACCCTGTAACTATACTGCAAATCAATCTTTACTTGAGAGTGCTGCAATGAATCTCATAGTTCCTGCATTGCCTCATTAGGTATAGCATTTATCTGCGTTTTGCTTTGAATCATCTTTGTTGTTGGAGCCATAAGGTTGTTGTGTTGTAAACATAAGCTGGGAGTTTATAAAAGATGTGTTTATGAGCAATGTTTAATATGTTAAAGGTCCATGAAAAAACTAATTACTTATATTTTTACAGGTTTTATAATGTTATGTATTGGGGTAGACTTTGTAACAGGACCCAAGAAAGACCTTAGCTCTGTCTTTGAAGTGAAAAGCAATCAAAAACCACTCTTCAAAAGGAGTAAAGACTATATTAAACTACGTAAGTATAATTTTAGTTCCTTTTCTCCATGACTCTAGGAATACTGTCTGAGAAAACAAAAATGACACTGTGGATTATTTGCTCAGATGTTTTAGAAATGTTTTTTTGGTATTAGTTTTAGAGTTCCAGGTTAATGATGACATATACTACTGGAGGAGCTGGCTCTCTGTGATTATGACTGACAGAGGCTATTCCTAATGGAATGTGTTAAACAGAGCCAGGGAACTGGGCAAAAACCAAAATGTGAAAATGGATTCAGCATCATTGGTGGTTTCATTTTAGTGGTTGAGGAGGAGGCCTGTCTGGATCTTGGGATTTACATTGTGTGTAAAAAGATATGAATGATTTCCCAGCCATCCAATATGGTGATTTTGAGGTGGTTCGGTGTGACAGCACAACTGGGGCTGTGTGAGCTGGCTGGCAGTGTGGTGGCCAGAGCTGCTGCACAGTGTGACACTCTCCTGTGTGAGGAGGCCATCCTGCAGGGCCTGCTGTGGCCAGCATCACAGCACAGTGCTTGGGGCTGGCTGTGTGCTCGGACCAGGCCTATCTTCGGGAAACCATTGTCATCTGCTGCCCCTCAACTATGCCTAGGGATCCCAGATTTTCAGATTATATGTATAGGGTCTGCTTTTTTTCCTTAGATTTTGAAGAGAAATGAAAACCAAATGTTTGAGATTATGTCACTCTTTGGTTTTTAAAGCATACAAATATTTTCAACTATTTCTCTACAATCATTTGAGTCCCTGATTTGTTTTCATTGTCAGCTTACTGTTTCTAAAGCAAAACACCTATCAATAGTGTGAAGTTTGGTAGAGGAACAAAATGCTAGGCATGAGGGCATGGTAAGCCTATAGAGATCAGGCTGCTGAAGATTCCAATTCCTGCATCTTTTCTTCTGTGACTTTGGATCAAATCATGTGCCATTTGTGTACATTTTGCTGCATTTGGAAAAAGAAGGCAATAGTGCTTCACAGTTTTTCAGGACTGTTTCTGGAATCTTTATGGAGCTCTTTGCCCTGTAAACTCAGGGGCCAAAAGAATGCGGCCTGTGAAAGTTTGTGTGTCAGAGACAACAGGAGCACCATTTCAAGTGGTTTGAATATTACCACTAAGAAACAGTTCACAAAAGTAAATTAATATTTCAAAATACTACTTGTCACAAAGCACAGCCCTTGTTCAGCTAATCTTGTAATGTTGCAACAGTATCTCTTGTACTTCCTCATCATGCCTAGACTTGTACTGTTTCTCGGCTTCTACTCTAAGCACCTTTGTGTCTTGCAGAGTATGAAATCACTTGACATGTGCTAATAAAAGTAGCATGACCTTCTTTCTGACATCTTCCATTATAAAATGTATTTAAATTTTACAAAAAACCATTCCAGAAGACTTGCATTAAAATAATTTCATATATTTTTAAATATATGAAAGAATAAACTGGAGTTACTGAAATCATTGAAGATACCATATGCCACTGTGTAAATGAAATAACTGCAGAGGGCTTTGATCATCAAATTCTATTGTGCTGAATGGTGAGAGCTCTTAAGGACACACTGTGGTTATTTGCAATGCTACAGGAGCAATTGGAAAGCTCTGAATATGCTTTCTATGAAGCTGCACTGTCTTTCCAACAGTATGTCAAACAAATGACCACTCTGTAAGTCTGGCTAGAGCCACATCTTTCTGCCAGCTAAAGGCTTGTGAAGTAAACAAAATTTTGTTCCACACATTGTATTAATACAAGATAAAAGTTGTGTACTACAGATACATACTTGCACACAGAGAGGAAAACACTGAAGGGTTTACAGGATGCTCTTACTCATGTACTACAATGAATTCTTCAGAAGTTATAATTTCTACTATTCCAATGAGTTTTGGTACATTTTGTCTGCTCAGCATGTTGATTTTTGGAGAGTGTATTTGCACACGTATACATATTCTGCATGCATAGATATTGCCTTGATCTGGTGTTTTCACTTAAATGGACACATTTCTCATTCTGTGAATAGCACACCTAAGAATAAGTGTCGTATTTAACAGCGATAATAACATTATTTTTTCTTGAATTAAAAACATTTTTCTGTCTTTTTCTATTTCAAGTATTGTGGCTGTTTGTTGGTGTTGGTTTACTTGGATTGGGTTTACGTTATAAAACTTACCAGAAGAAGTTGGGCCAAGGGGTGAGTTTGTGAGAATGATAACTTTCAAATACACAGTAAAATGTGTGTGTGATAGCTTAGGTGTGTTAATTGTTGCTGAAGAAATCTTTGTAACCAAGTATTCAGAAAAACTAATTCATAGATGAAGATGCAAAAATGTAATTTATAAATTCGTGTCAAATTGAAATGTTGGGGTCTTTGGAAATTTATAGTGATGCTATGAAGGAAAAAATATTTTGAAAATTTGAGAGATTCTTGTCTCATATGTTCAATTTGAACATTACTTTTATAAATTAGTTTATTTGAACTGTGTTCAAGCTGGACAATGCTGTTAGCAGCCTGATCTCATGTAGGGGGAGTTTGAACAGATAACTTCCTGAGGTTTCTTCCAGGTGAAGGAATTCTATGGTTCTATACTATATCATAACTCTGAATTGAAGCTCTCTGAAAAGTTGGTTAGACATAAATTAGACTTAGAATAGGTATGGAAATTGGATAAAAATTTGAAGATTCCAGTTTTCTATCTTGCAAGAAAATAGGTATTGCAAAGTTAATAAATAATAATATGCACATAAATAAATAAAAATGCACATAAATTTATACAGTTGGCCTTCTTTTTTCAATTAATTCAGGTTTATAGTACCTTATTGTGTGGCAAAAAGTGGTTATCTCCTCTTAGTAAGAGGAAAAAATGCATTGTCTCTTTCCCCTTAATTTGGTTACTCTTACCTGTACAAATTTATTTGAAGTATGATGACTTTTAGTTCCTTGTTAATAGCAGATTTAGTATTTTGTAATTCTGACAGCTTTATTAGGAAATATATTGGATAAAACATCTTTTATGTCTTTTATGGTACCATGTGTCTGGTGTTGTTTACTGCAAAACTATAATATGTAAAATTCAAATTTTATTTTACTTTTTTCCATTTATTTTTTGAGGTTCCAAAAAGAGATTTCTCTGCTATGATCTGGCCTTTTAGATTTGGATATGACAATGAAGGATGGTCCAATTTGGAAGGATCAGCTAATTTGCTTAATCAGACAGGTAACTCTATTTTTCCCTACGTCATTTATATTTGGGAGGATTCATCTGAAGAGACAGGAGTGAAAACACCTGCTTGGTAGCTGAGGCCATTTTTGGCTTTTGTGACTGGAATTTCTGTCTGCCCTGGAGGGATCCAACATCAACCCTTCTTAATGGTTTCAGTTACTGTTTCTGTGATCAGCTTGCATGTTAATGATGTAGAAGGAAAAACCTGGGAATCCACTTAAGAACTCTGAGCTCCCATTTTCCCTGCTGACAATGCTTTACACTGCTGCATAGGATATTTCGAAAGCAAGACATTTTTTGTGGTGCTGGGTGGTCATAATTGCTTATGGAAGGGCTGTGGATGAAATGGGGACTTGATTTGCCTTCCTGTGTAGGAGAGCACTCGAAGAGGGGCATAATTGCAGCAAGAAGGGAGCACTTGGAGCACTTGTTACTCCTCCAGCTATACTGACCTGCTGCTCAAGCTGAGTCTGGATGGTTCAGCCATCCTGCGGGCAGGTGGCAGACTCCCACCTTCCTTCAGGCATAGACAGGTGTTTCTTAGATGCCAGTTCCTCAAGGGACTGCATAGTCCTTCCTGTATTCTGCAGTTAAAATACAGGGGAACCCATCATGTTCCCCTGGCAAAACCACACCTCTGCATGTAAACAGGGAGGGACCACAGTGCTATGAGAAACTGAGGTTGCTGCAGATGGTCAGCAATTGTCTGGAGCTGCAGACCCTTCTGTTACCATGCCTTGGGGCTGATGCAAGGTTGCTCTGGGCTGAATAATTATTTTGGCAACAGCATCCACCTATATCTTGCACAGGACCCTTTGAAGCACAATAGGATTTGGTAGATGAAGGGAAGTGCAGATGTGCTTTGTAGTGTTTGTTCATCAAATTGAAAGCAGTAGACTTCCTACTGTGCTGTTAATTTGTGTGTGCACAGTATTTCTAATGCTTTTGAAATGGTATGAGGTGTGTGCAGGCCAGCTCTACTCTGCAGTCTCATGTATCTCTGGTTTTCACCAGGGATGAGCTATGGCAAGCAGACACTAAGTGCATCTTCATCAGAGTTTGTGTGGCCTGCAGTAGCCAAAAGCTTGGGCATGACTTTGTTGTCAATATTGATTTGCCTCGGATGATCCCTGAAGGACTTGTGTCCATCCCTCTGTAATCAAAAGGGAAACAATGGCATTATGTAGTTATTTATAAGTCCCATTTATAGATAAGAGTTATAAATGTGAAAATAATTTCTTTTTTTCCCTTCCATCTTAGAAGCAGATTTTATCACTATTATAGAGAGTGATGCCTCTAAACCATTCATTGGAAACCATGATCCAACAATGTGGCTAGGAGAAAGACTGGGATTTTATACAGATTTTGGTCCAAGCACAAGGGATCACACTTGGGGGTGAGTCATCTTTACATGCACGGTGACAAGAAATAGATGTAAATATATTGCTCAATACAAACTGCACTAATACAGAAGCAAAGAATAGTTGGAATGGTACTCACTATAACCACTTGTTGAAGTTTGTCCTTTAGGAACAGGCTTTGATTAATTAGCATTACCATGCAATGTGGATGGAGTTTTCTCATTGATAAACATGATCAGATTTTGGTGTCTGCCCCCCTAAGCTACTTCAGTTTTGGTGATGTAGAGAATGGTATCCTGCCCTTTAATGTACAGGTTTGGAAGTTTAACATTCCAAGTACTGCATCTGATGCCCTTTTCACATTATTTTGTTTTGGACTATGAGAATTTTATATTTCAGACTTCAAAATGTGCTAGCAGTTGAAAAATGTAGTGCATCAGGAGGTATGAGAAATTTTGAATTCATTTAATCTAGCTTGGGCTGTGTAATGGGAAATGGGAATAGAAAGGTGCATGTCTGCTTGAC
This sequence comes from Dicaeum eximium, assembly GCA_013396995.1. Classification (NCBI taxonomy): domain Eukaryota; kingdom Metazoa; phylum Chordata; class Aves; order Passeriformes; family Dicaeidae; genus Dicaeum; species Dicaeum eximium. Next base: position 293,692 of record VWZP01006631.1, read on the forward strand.
CAGGTATTTTGTGTCTAATTTTACCTTAATACTTGAACACCTACCAGTTGCATCTCTTTAAATATCTTTGTCATCTAGAAAAATACTGTCATATAATGTAGCTTTTTTTTTTAACGGGGATATACACATCTCTATGGCAGATGGAACTTCCTACTGATGTTGCAATGGTTATTTAATTTTTGCCATGTGTGAGGGGCATTTAGTAACTTTCTTCTTCCAGACCCTGTCTATTTGAGACAGAATGGGGGAGAGAAGTCATTATCTGAGATTTTATTAATGAAATACATTGAAAAACCTGATGAAAAATGTCCAAACAGAAGCTGAAAAAAGAGAAATCTACCATTTTAAAGATGTATTTCTACTTCTACTTTTAATAAAATACCTTTTAATTTCTGGAAGTATAAAATACTGTTTTGTCTGAAATACAGATCATGAAAAACTCAGTGAAGGAATTCATACTTATGGAATGATATTTCTTAATGTAGGAATTAACTTGATAATATATTTTTAGGCATGTAGTTAAGCAGTATTTTAGAGGGAAACTTTCTGTATTCAGAAAAATCCACTAGAGATGGTTTGTATTCTGAGCTTACAGTTTTTTCAGTAACTGTTAGTCTTCCACTCACATTTATCTGCTTAGTTCACACCTTTGATGTTTGTGAATCACAATATGTAACTTTTTGCCTCTCCTCGTGTAGGATTATGGCACTATCCAGGTATCCAATTGTAAAATCGACCCATCACCTCCTTCCATCTCCAGAGGGAGAGATTGCACCTGCCATCTCCCTGACTGTCAACTTCACAGGGAAGCTGGTTGATTTTGTTGTTGCTCACTTTGGAAATGAAGAGTGTGTATTTTACTTATTTTTTCATAGAGTGCACTAAGTCATGTAATGTAATTTGCAAACTTCTGGGATTTCTTTTGTACCCTTTAAAATCTGCTGCTGTAATACTGGTTCTAGCAGGGCACATTTGAAGAAATACTATGACAGTTTAAAATTGGTTAAACTACTGGTTTAAAAATTTTGAAGCATTTTTTAATGTGTCATGCAAAACTCAGCTGAGCCTACTATCTGAATTACTAGAGATTTAAAGATAAAGTTTTGCGAAGTCACAACAAATGATAGGGCTACAGATGCATCTCAGTGCAGGACAGCATCCTTTTGACTTCTTGCATGTGGAATAAACATATTACATTCCACAATGAGTGCTCAGAAAGCCATAGGAATTTTCTGTATCCCATTGCCTTCCCCTGAGTAGAAACTGCACCAAACCTACAAATTGTTCATAGATTTCCCATTTATTAAACAAATATAGTTGTCAGAAATCACTCCCCATTTTTAACTCTAGAAAGAAATTTAATTCTGTGCTTCACACAGATGAATAGACTTGCCTGTCTGAGAAACTGTTTGTCAAAGTAGTAGAAGAAAATAACACTGTATTATCCCCTCACAAAGAAATGGGATAAAGATGAAGGAGAAAATATGAGGAGACACATGGGAAATGAGTGCAAATTAGATTGTGTTTCAGAGGAGAATGAATTTGTAACTAAATACTGCACATAACTGCTCCTTTTAAATATTTTTTTCTTCTGCTGCCTAGGTTGACATAGACTATAGAATACTGGATAATTAGGGTTGTTTTTAAATATGATTTTTAAAATGTGGGATTTAACTGTGCCTGTGCCTTTAAAAGATCCCATCTTCTGGAGAGGTGCATTCTGGAAACAGCAGCCAGATGAGCAGGCAACTTCACATATACTGAGATCAGACTTCTACTTAAGTGTTTGGGGGTTCTTTGTCTCCTGTCTGTGTGCTCTTTCTCCCTAATACAGTTGCTTCAGTCACAAGTACCACTATTTTAAAAGCATAGCTGCACTTAAAATTGTTGTCTTCTTTCAGGTTTACAGGTTTCAAAATCAGCTCTCTGTCAATGTTTTTATTGGTAGCCCAAACTATTAAAATCTAGAAGAAAACATGATTTACACAAGTAAAGTCATTAACATGAAGAATCATAGAAAAAGAACTGGTTTTGCGTTATTTTATGACAAATCCAAGGACAGGGAACGGGATCCAATGATATATTGTACCAGTCTCCACTTACGCTCCACTTACGCTATCACTTTTGGTCATGTTGGAACTCTTGTGTGAATCTTGTTAAAGAGATGTGAAATACATGCCAAATGTAATTAAGTAATGCTAATGGGATGATGTAACTCTAGTTACATTTCATAAATTATGGGACCCAGACTTTAAGACTTTATTTACCATGATCTATCCATAATAAATTTTTTTAGCATGTAAGTTCTTTGTTAAGCACAACATCATGATAGCACAGTTAAATTTTAAGTGCAAGCAGAGACAAAGCCTTAGATAACCAAAACACTAACATTCATATTTCGTAGTGATGGTATCAGTATTAAAACCAAAGCAGTAATCCAAAACGTTGTTTCTGTAATAGATAGAAAGAGAATGTGAATTACATCTACCATGACCATGTGGCTTTTATCAAATGTAGTGATAATTTTGAATCAATGAGCTTTCTGTGAACTTTCATACTCTCTAATATTGAGCAACAAAAATGCTAACAGATTGATTTGTGGTTTACTATGTCACAGCACAAAGATTGTGAGCTAAAATGTTTATGTCTTAAAGTCTTTTCCATTTCTTTCAGAGAGGACTTGGACAGAAAACTCCAAGCAATAGCTGTTTCAAACATATTGAAGACTAGCTCTAAGCAAGTTGTGTTTCTAGGATACATCACTTCAGCTCCTGGATCCAGAGACTATACTGAATTAATAAAAAATGGAAATGTGCAGGTAATATAAAAATACTGCATCTTTAGAGAAAATATATATTGGAAACACTCAGCTTAATATTTCAAGTTGGTAACTTAAATATAGACAGAGAAGAAAACACATGCCCATTTTCAAATATAATCTTCAGCTACCTCATGATATTTTGCAAAGAAGGTGGAGTTACACAGTGGAAGAGCAAGAGGCAATGGACAGCGGCTACCCCAAGGGAAATGTCAGTTAGAAGAAATAAAATGTCACAGGGTTGTCAAGGATTAGAACAGGGGCCTGATGAAGTTGTGAAACCTTCATCCTTGGAGATTCTCAAAAGTTAGGTGCATAAGGCCCTGAGCAACTTGCCTGAAGTGACTTTGACCAAGGTTAGGAGTAGGTGACCTCCAGATAGCCTCTAATTCTGTGATTCTTTTGTTTTAAAAATGAGCTCTGCATTAAGAGATATCAAAAAGTTGTATGATTTGTCCATGTCTAACAGTGAGCTTTTTTCTTTCTACCTTATTACAATGCTTTAGGCAAAATATTTTTCTGCAGTGAGTTTACACATTGGTCCTGTTACTGTTTTAAAGCCTACCCAGATGAACACTTACCTTATTTGTTTGACTTTTTTCCCTTTTGCTTCTAGGATATTGACAGTACAGATCGGGACAGGTGGTGTAGCTATATTATGTATCGCGGCATAATAAGGTATGTAAAGTGAATAATTTCTTTGTAGGTCTAAATATCATTATGATTATCAGTTTTATAAACTTTTGTAAGTGATTGTGGAAGAGTCTTACATCCCTAAACAAGTATAATGGGCAGCTGGATCTATCATAAAATTATGTGAAACATTGATCTTAGGATCACAAGAACTGGTGTATTTCTGAATATAATTTGCAAAGACACTATTACAAGTTTCATCATTCTGTGTCAAAAGCCTTCAGATTTATTCTGCTTTGATAGCATAAAACTACATTTTTCCAAAGCTCTGGCTTTGCAACTTCATTCTAAAATGTGAAGGCTAAGACCTAATTTGTATGTGACACAGAAAATACAAATTTTGAACTATGATTTAGGGTTTGTTGAAGCAAAATGCTGATCTAATCCAGCCAATCTTTATGTTGGATTTAGTGGAAACTTGAAGTGTGTAAACCTATGTATTGGGGTACAGGACCTATGCACTCCATATCTTTTAATACCAAATTGCTTGTAAATCGTTCTCGTGCTGATGTTTGTACCAGAATGGAATTCATCTTCTTTTGAATAAACTATGCAAATTCTGCAGTGTTCACAAATCGTGAACTTGATTGCTGTCTTAACAGTACTGAGTAAAAAAGAAAAAAGGCAACTAAAAAAACTCAACTAAAACTCTATTTGCAATTTAAATTTTTCTCATTATTCATTCAATTGATGCTTGAGTTTCTTTCTTGAATATTGAAATCTTTTCAGTAAAAATTTGGCAAGCTTATACCTGCACTCATATTCTAAAGCTGTAATTTTTAAAAAAGGTTTTTAGATATAGAACTTATTTTTACTGTCAAACACAGTTTTTCAGTTTTTGTGCTTGTGACATGGTGTTATGATCCTGTTTATGGAGTTATTCTTGAGTTATTTCTTCAAACTAACTCTTCTCATATTTGATAGGCTGGGTTATGCCCGCATATCTCATGCTGGTTTAAGTGATTCAGAAGTCCAGATGGCCAAATTTAGAATCCCAGATCACGTGGATAGCTATGTTGACAATGACAGAATTGTCACTGATCCCAGCCAAGTTCCCGAGGACATCCATTTCAATCCCAGGTCAGTGAGATCATAGGAGATGAAGGGGATGATGTACCTGGCATCTTGTAAAAGTGAAGTCAAGGAACAAAACTATTTCTAAAGTGAGAGGTACTGATCAGTACCCAACTGGGCAGAGTGGTAAAAGTTAAGAACTTCTGATTTGTAATTCCATTTTTTCGATTGATTTGACACATACCCTGGGAAAATCAGTCTGTTGTGTCACAGCATAAATTGCAAGTAATGTTCATTTCACCCAGGCAATTTCTGAGATTGTTTGATAGGGATATTTGCCAAGTGGTGTGGTGACTCATTTGATAGATGATGAAAGATTTCCCATGTTTCTCAGCACTTTGCAGATTGGGCTCTTAATATACTGTTACTTAGAATATCAAATACAATATATACATTAAATACTTTTTGCCTTTTAAACATTTAAAAACATTTGCCTTTTAAGCACTTTAAAACATACTGTATAATTGGAGCAAAAATTAAAGAGAATGCCAGAGGCAGCATGTTGCATGTGTCAAGAAGGATAAAAAAAGGACTAGGTTTAATGTAAAAGAGTTATTTATTTCTAAATTGCTGTCATTTTTCCACTGGTAGTGCATAAGGAAGAGATATATGGAAGAAGATATTTATTCTAGTATTAATATCAGTAAAAGAGCCATGAAGTTTGTGATAGATGTTGCCACAGAGAGATAATTCCCAGTAATGCCATGTTACTACTCCTAACATGCATAATGCAGAATATATTACTTTCTCAAAAACATCTGACAGTTGAACTTACTCACTGTTTATGTAGCACTCAGCCACTGGCTTCCTTGTCTAGGCAGGAGTTTGCCCAGATTTTTCCACATGATGGAACTTGCCTACAGTTAGCATTCACATTCAGATTTTTCTCAGTTGACTTCAGCACAGAATCTTATCCTAGTTTTTTTTTGTCTGCCTATATCAGAAAATGTTTACCATATTGGAATATATTTCACTTTTTCTGATTAAATCCACTTTTTTAGAAATACAATGGCACTGCTCTTAAATATTACTTAGCACTGATATTTTGAATAAGTACTCCATTTGATGTTTGCAAGTCTGTCTACCGTAATAGTCAGTTGTCAAAACTTTCATATTTAAATTTGGCATGAAAAAATACAATTTTCATCATAATTTGCAAAAGCAGGATGTACAATATTAATAACATGGTTGACTGTTTTGATACCATAGGTGTTTAAATTGTATCTCCACTGAAATCAGGACTAAAAATTTACTTAGAATTTAACTAGATAACTGGAACACTCAGTTTTTTCATCTGGAGTTCCAATTATAGACTGCCTATAGCATCAGTGGAATCAATGTAATTAATTGTCTCCAGGATACTCAAAGACTTTTAGTAGGAGAGGGTACATAGAACCTGATTTATATTTAATAGAGTTGGGGCCTCTTTCTGAAATAAATTGCCTAGAGCATTCAGAAGTAGAGTAGTAATTGTATTATTCAATTGCATGGGTTAAATAATGTTGTAATAGTATCACTCTGTTGAATATTTTTTTTAGGTTTGGATCTTATAAAGATGGACATAATTATGTACCTGTTCATCACTTTCATATGAGCACTCCTAAATACTTTAAACGGACAAATTAGAGCAAGAAAATATAATTATTATTGAGATCAACAAGAAAGGTTTGTTGCTTGAAACTGAATTGGCAACCAAAAAGATTACACTATTTAAGGATGAGCAACTCCCATACTGCACAACTCTGTGAATGTCTATGTAATAGTTGGTGACTTTCTTCTCGATTGAGCTGCCATCACTGTGAGGGAGGGAAGATTTGTGCATTTTGATAAACTGATATCTACGTTGGCCAGATACCTGCTTTGTATGCAACAAAGCAAGGGTGGGAACTTGCTTTGGCAACAACTTCTTCAGCTTTTGTGGAGGTATCATATATCATGAACTTTCAGAGTGCTATTGGTGCTATTGCAATAAAAAGATTGGCCTTGGGTTTTTCAAAATAGGAATGGAACTGTTGTATTTTTAAATTGGGAGATATGCAGCAAGTATGTGTTTGAAGTGTGTGCCTTTTCAACTTAAACAGTATTTACATCTGCTGCTATTCTACATTTTATTCTTAAATCAGTTTTACAACCATTTGCAGATAATTGATGTTCATAATACTGGAGAAAAACAGGTGACTTTTATAGACTTAATTTTATTAACTGGACATTAGACACTTCAATGCTTTTACAAAGGGAAGAGTAGAGTACCTCTGAATAATGATGATTATGAGACATCTATATGAACACAGTTGCAAAGAATTAAAAACTATCATGCTCAACATAACAAGGTTTCTGAGATGGGAGAAAAGTTGGTTGTAACTTTTATTTAAAATGAACAATAATAAAAGAAAAAAAAAGAAGCTTTGTTTCTTCGCTAGTGCTACATTTCAGTAGGACTAAATAGAGGTGTTGCTTTTTTGACCTAGGCAGTGAATTCCCTGTTACACAATGTACATGTGACACAATGTAAAATGTTGTGTCTTCTTGGGGTCTCTTGGCAATGTCTTTTATATTTAGCTCCTGATCCTTCAGTGTACATGCAGAGCTTTCCTTTAACAAAGAGGACATCTTCAGTGTTGTCCAAAGGATGTTTCCTGCTTGTGAGAAACATGTTAGATAATTAAGTTTGGAAATCACATTTGTGATGTTGGTATTTAATACTGTGTGTCTTTCCAGTAATATCTAGGCATACCATAACTGAAAGGAATAGGATATGTTGCAGGAAAGAGGGTGGAATTTTTTTTCTCCCTCTAATTCTTCACCATATATGGTTAAGAACAGCTTGAGCGTACTCAATTTTATTGTTTCTCTATGTAAGCAAATACAGGATGTGTTTTTACCCAGGGTTTCTTGTTCTATGGAGTCAGGTAATTGCTGCCAGCACACACTTGTCACTTTATTCTGGTCACCTATCATTTTGCTCCCTTGTTTTTAGAGCTGTGTTTCTGAGAGTGAAACTGATCATTGCTCTTTGTGGTCAGAGGATATCTGAAAGGCATTCAAAAGTCTCAGTGGTTATGTATTCATCATGTCAGATGTAACTGACAATTAACCAGCCATAGCTGAACTAATTCCTCACCTATGGGTGCTTTGTGTGTCTTTACAAGCCCTCTGAACTTGTTCTTTGTGTGACTCTCCTGCAAGACAGGATAAATTACCCTGTGGAGTGATACAAATTATTTCCTTGCACTTTTAGCAGTTTTCTTCTGCAAACACCAGTATTCCTTGTCTCTTCTTTCTCCCAGCTTGCAAAAGCAGCTGGCACTGGCACCAATGTTGCACAGTGCTCTGAGTAGCCTCATTTATTTTCAACATGCTCTCATGCTAGCTGTACTAGTTTGAAATCAAAACCAGTGGGAGATCACAAGTCAGAATTATAATTTAATGGAAGAAAATTAAAAGAAAGAAATAAATAAATGCAGTAATACAAGGATACTAACAAAGTCAGAAATACAACCTGACACTCTAATGGTGGAGGCAATCCAAGCGAAGCAGTTCTGTTGACGCGGTGATCCTGTAGGAAGAAAGGTCTGGAAGTCCGGCCGTAGCTCTTTCCCTCTGGGAGTCCAGTAGGCAAGTGCCCCCGTGGTGTTCAGGATTTCAGCTTATATCCATGATGGAATGGTTGGTTCCTCCCTCTGGGCGGAGCATCTCACAATGGGATGGTGAGTCATGAGATAAGGCACTGATGGGCCATTAACAGGAGGTAGTCCAGGGGGGTGTTATCTCTGAGTCATGGGACCAGGCATTGATGGCCCATTAACAGCAGATAGCCCAGGGGGAGTAGGCAAGGAAAACACCACCTATTCCAACAGCTCATGAAGATGGTAACAGAATATACTTCAACCCAGGACACTAGCTCTGATGCACATCCAGCCACAGGTTTGCCTTTTCATAGTCTGTAGAACACATAACATTATCTTGCCGCATTATTTAACATTCTCCACAGGCTGACTCTGCAAGTACCTTGTAATGTGAGCAGTTTATTAATGTGAAATGCAAGAGATTATATGTATAAGTACAAAAAGCTTGAAAACTCCTAATTTTTTAACAATTAAAAATAGGATGAGGATATTTTTCAAGAAGCCAGACAGCATAACATGACTTGCATAACAGATCAGATTATAAATCATATCTGTATGTAATCTTCAAAGTCTCTAAGCATACTTTGATGGACTTTTTTTTCAGGATTTAGACATGCTCACCCCATTAGAAAGGTTCATGTGGACAGTGGAAAAAATCTAGTTTGAATATTCTCTTCTACTAAGTAGCCTGTGTACTTTGATGTATGTAATTAGTAGCTAATATTTGTTGACATTTGCATTATTTTACCAGAATGATTAAGAAAAAACATGACCACAAACTGTTTGTATACTTCTTGTACTACTGTGGTTAGAATTGGGAAGCTAAAACTATACTTTATTTGTCCTTACAGCTACACACTGATCTAATCCCTTGATATTTAAGTGGTTTAGAAAAATGTGCATTATATATCTAAGTAACAATCATTGTTTCAAACTATGACAGAAATGTGCTAGAACAGGTCCTGCTGCAGGGGTGTGTGACTAATCTTTTAGTTTTCTAATCATACTCTCTTCATCTCAGCTTTCATAAGAGAGTATGTTATGAAAGAAAAAGTTTGTGGATATCTTTATACATTCAGAGATGGCATGCGAAGAAAAAAATGTATAAAATAAGCAGTATTTACTAAAGGTTTGAACTATTGCTTGTGGTAAAAGGTCTACATTACATATATCTGACTTCTAAGTAATATGTATTCTGTTGTACTCCAAATCCCATCCTCTGAAATTCTGTGCAGGTCAGTTGAAATTTGTAGAAATGTACAAAAGAGACAGCAATACGTCAGGGGCGTATCAGTGTGTATCTTGGAATAAAAAACAACTTCAGGCAACATATATGAGAACAACTTCTGAGAGTACTGGATTCTTCAGCAGGGTGGAGACTCCAGTCTCCTCTCACATATATATTCCTGCCTTCACTCAGGCACAGTGGCTCCCATGTTGTTAGAGAGTCCTCCAAAACCTGGGAGCAGCAGTTCAAACCTCTTGGGCTAAGAAAAACCTGAAGTTGTTATTTCCCATTTTCAAAAACAGTGTTGCAGCTACAAGCTGAGCAAAAGTTGGACACACCCTTTGGTTTTGAACCAGACTTGATGTTATTGAAACAAGTCGTTGCAGCTTAAGTGCACAGGTAACCAGTTCCCACCTGTCCCACTGAAACAGAACACAGAATGTTCACGGTCCTCTGCTGATAGTGAGGGTGGTTTGTGGCCCCAGAGAGGGGTGCTGGCTGTTTTGATGCACCCCCAGGGTTCAGGAAGAAATTCTTAGCTGCTCTCAAGCTTGGCTGCTTAGAGTTGCCTCATGATGAATGAAGGGAATGCAAAATTTTAAACTAAAGCTGAAAAATACCCTATAACTGGAATGTAAGAATTTAAGTATCAGCAGCCCTGGAACATTATTTTTCTCAGGTATGTGTTTGCAGGATGTTACTGATGGACCTTTGGGCCAAAGCAATATACCCGCGGAGCAAGTGTTAGAGAACAGACCTTTTCACTTCAGCAGGGAACATAGTATGGGTCCATGGGACGAGGAGATTAAAATGAGCTGAACTGTTTTATGAGTAGTGCTTTGAAGCAGTTTGTATAATCTGCAACTGCTGCTTTCTGCCACTTGAGGTCCTCTTTAGTCCCTAATTAGTACAGTTTGCTGATACCAAGCAGGAATAACTCACAGGTGTTAGGTTTTTTCACTGTAACTCTGAGGGTGAAAAATCTTTTCAGAAACATTACACAAAGCTGTGTTGACTTGGGTATCATTTACCTCTTCATAGCTGCAAATTATTTAGAACTGTGATTGGTGGGGTTCTTGTAGGCACTTTGTTTATTTTCTTACAATACCCTGCACTGTACTTTGTTGCTGCTTTATCTGCTTTCTTCATGTTCAGCAAATTCTTCTTTGTAATGTTTTTATTTTGAATACAATTCTCTTCCCCCTCTGACTTCTAAAACACATCATGGCATGTGATTCTGATGCCTAAAATTAACTTTCAAGCTTGTTTCTAAGCAGAGCAAGATGAATAAAAGTATTCAAGAGATACAATGGCTTTAGCAATCTGGAGTCTGATATCCTTTGGAAATAGAGTTTCCTTTTGGAAATTCTTTCTCAAAGATGCATCTGCACTGTTTCTGATAATGAAGAAGAGACAACTTAGTAAATGGCTCCTCTTTCTCATTATTTTTCTCATTACTTTCTCAGTATTTTTTGCAGTCTACAATTAAGTTTTTTTAATGTGGTTGCCATTTTAGCTATCAATTAAAAAAAGTAGTGCAAACATTAAAAAAGCAAACAATGGCAGTCTTTCTTCAGAAAAAAAGAAAATAAGTCTGCAGTTTCAAGTTTGATCTAACAGTGTGTAAACTGGCAGATGCATTTACTGCCCTCTTCACTTCCATAGTTTGTTATTCCTCTCCTGAGCACTGATGGGAGAACTTGTGTAGTAAACCAGATCTGGATATTCAGCTGTCTGGGAAAACAAACAAATAAACAAAACTGAAAGAAGTGTCGAGGGGTTTGTTTTGGGATTTTTTGCTTTTTGGGAGCACTGAGGACAGTCTTGCTCTTTGACCTACCTTGCTATTTAGCTGTCCAAATGACTGCACTGGCACAAAATAGAGGGTGCCAGGAGGGTTAGTATTAAGACGCTAATGGTGGAACTGCTTAAGCTATCTCTGTCCATGTGGTGGTTCCATCCTGGGTAGATGCCAGATGCCCACCAAAGCCACTCTATCACTCCCCTGCGCAACTGGACAAGGGAGATAAAATATAATTAAAGACTTGTGGTTGAGATAAGAACAGGGAGAGATCACTCACCAGTTAGTGTCATGGGCAAAACAGACTTGATTTGGGGACGTTAATTGAATTTATTGCCAATCAAAATCAGAGCAGGACAATGAGAAGTAAAACAAATCTTAGGAGTACCTTTCCCCTGCCCCTCCCTTCTTTCTGGGCTTAACTTTATTCCCAGTTTTTTACTCCTCCCACACAGTGGCTCAGGGAGATGGGGAATGGGGGTTCTGGTCAGTTCATCATGTGTTGTTTCTGCTGCTGCTTCCTCCTCACGGAGAGGAGTCCTTCAGCTGCTCCAGTGTGGGGTCCCTCCCGCAGGAGACAGTCCTACACAAACTGCTACAACCTGAGTTCTTCCTATGAGTTGCAGTTCTTCATAAACTGCTCCAGTGTGGGCCACTCTTCCATGGGGCGCAGTCCTTCGGTAACAGGCTGCTCCAGTGTGGATTTCCCACAGGGTCACAAGCCCTATCAGGACTCTGCTCCAGTGTGGGCTTCCCACGCCTTTCTTTTGGGCATCCACCTGCTGCAATGTGGGGTCCTCCACGGGCTTCACCACAGTCTGCAGGGGAATATCAGTTCTGCTACCTGGAGCACCTCTTCCCCTTTCTTTACTGACCCTGGTGTCTGCAGAGCTGTTTCACTCACGTATTCTCACTCCTCACTTATCTGGCCATGATTACATCTGCACATTAACTTTTTTTCCTTCTAAATATGTTACCATGGAGGCATTACCCCCATCGCTGATTTGTCTGTCTTGGAGCTGTCTGGCCTTGGCTCTGTCAGACATTGGGGAAGTTTCTAGCAGCTTCTCACAGAAGCCACTCCTGTAGTCCTTCTGCTATCAGAACCTTGCCAAATGACCCGGTACAATGATTGATCAGCCACGACCTGACTGATCTGCTCTATGTAAAATGAAGCATTTCTGCATTTTATAAAATCAGGGTTTAGAAAGGAAACACAGGCCTGATTTTGTAGCATCTGTTGGCTTGGAAACATCCATAGTGGCTTACAGCTAACAGTGATAAAGGTATAACAAAGGGGATTATTTATAACTTCTTGAGGTTGGAATGAAGGTGTGTGTTCTATGGGCCTTGTTTTCACGAGGCAGGCCTTTTCTGGCTGGTGCATGAATCCACTGTTTAGCCACAGAAGCTAAGAAAACAAAGTTTCTTTTATGTTTCCCTATGGATTTTTTTGCATATCTCGTTTTTAAGGGTCAGGGATTATACTTGTGCATTCAAAAATATATTGAAATTTTGCTTGTCAAACGTGTTTGCTTTACAATTTAGAGTACAGAAGCTGTAGTCTAAGGAAATAGTTTTAAGGCCAAATAGTATCTTTCATTTTAGACTTTTAGGTGTTTATCTTTCATTTTAATATAAATGGGGGGAAAGTACAAACCTTTCTGTCTTCAAATACAACCGAAAAGGGTTTTTCTGTGCCATCTTTCTTTACATTTATAGATTTATGTATAGATTTAAAACTTTGTAAGGCAAGGAAGAAGTTTTCTTTTTGATTATGTTTTTATTCTGACCTAGCAGCCTGCATGCTTTTTATGGTCAAGTGAACAAACAGACACCCCTAAAGGAATTGTTCCTCTTAAACCAGAATTAGATCAGACGAACCACTACTCAATGGTGCCCCTATTGGGTATAAGAACTTGGGATGACACATACTAATCTGAATGTCTGGCATGTGGGATGTTACAGAACTACCAAAGAAGTGAAACCTAGCTTGCATTGCTATTATTTTTTTGCAGAGGTTTCACAGAATCACAGAATATTCTGAATTGGAAGGGACTCACAAGGATCACCAAGTGCAGGTGTCAAGTAAATGGTTCATACAGGGACTGAACTCCAACGTTAGTGTTATTAACACCAACTAACTGAGCTAAAGAGAAATGGTGAAAATAGGAAAATATCCTGAGACAGAGGCAGGAAGTGCTATAGAAATCATTTCAACAAGTTAGTGAGTAAGCAAGAATTTCAAATAATGTGTGAACTTTCATTGCTCTGATGTGGGTTTTAGTACATTACTTTTGAAAAATGGATTCATTTTCTTGCAGACTCCACCCTCTTCTCTGTAAAACAGGCAGTGGAAAACAAGCAAAATAAATCATCTGCACTTGCACATTCTGACCCACTGAGTAAGGCGACGCTTACAAAAAACGCCAAAGAAACACAAACAGGCCTGCGGTCAGTTAATTCAGGACTGTATGTTAATGCATTAGTCCAAAGGGACGATTACCTTAAATCTGGCACTACTTCAGTTTCATCGTCCTTGACTTTCTTTTAACTTAACCTTTTAGCGGATGGGGTTTTTTCATTACTCAGTTCTGTCTTTACAATCCTCCACTGTGCACAGACGCTGCTCTAGCAGTCTCTTCGCATCTGCGTTTCAGCACCGGGGAGTGCCAGAGACAGCATTTATCCCTGACACGACACGGGATGCTGCGCTCGCATGCTAAGTAAGCAGCAATGACCTGCAGGGTGTCTTCCTCCCCCGGCTCAGGGATGGCGACCTCTCTGTGCAAGGGGAGGGAAAGGAGGCTGGCTAGATTTCTAGGCTCGGGAACAATACCCAGGGGCATGAGCCGCTGTCACCGTCCCGCAAGGAGCACTCTTGGCCCCACGTTTCCCCACCGCCCCTCCTGCCGCTGCCGTAACATCGACCTGACACTTGTGTGCGTTCGGCTGCCGTGGGCAGCTTGCCATTTTTCTCCTTTGGAAGAGGGAGGTGGAAGAAATAAGGCAATCGTCCTAGGCTAGCCGGTGATTTGGCCACACCGCGTGGGGACCATGGAACAAGAAAGTGCCGCAGTCCGGCCCCCCCGACCCGGGCACTCCCCGCCCGCCCGCCAGCGGCCCCTGAAGGGCGGGGCAGTCCTGAGGCCACGCCCTCTTCCCCGTCAGCCAATCGCATCAGCGCGTGGGCGCGAGCTTTGGTCCCCATAGCCAATCAGCGCCGCGGGTGACACAAAGTGGTGTTCTTTGCACGCGCTTTAAAGGCCGGGAAAAACTGGCAGCGCCAGAGCCCAGTGAGAGCGGAGGGAGGCGTGGCCGGCCCAGCCTTCAGCCCAATGGGAGGCGGGGGCGGTGGTGCGGGGCAGGCGGGGGGCGAGTGGCAGCCGCATCACCCAGT
>VWZP01006632.1:0-23997 GCA_013396995.1 Dicaeum eximium
ATACTTCAACCCAGGACAAAAGCCTATTGAAGTGGAAGAAAAAAAAAAGATAAAGAGATTCTTCCACCAAGTGTCCGGTACACCCAGGGTTGGTCCTGTAGGCAGCTGCTCTATAAATAAAATATAACTATTAAAATGGGAATCTTGTGGGTTTTGAAGGCAGATGAGACAGAAAGGTTTCATTTTCTGTCTGACTCTGCAGGAGCCGTGCTGCGCTGATCTCGGACCTGGAGGTCGCTCTTGCGTAGTTCGCAGGCTGCAGAGTTATTGGAAATCTGTCCTGGCCATATCAGCAATTTGGTCTTTAAAGAGAGCACTGGGAGTATCAGCAGAGTCGCCAGTGTCTAACTCGTTCAGAAAAATACAAATTGGTTCTTTAGTAATTCATTATCTAATTTATAATGCATGGTAAAAGGATAGGTACTCCAGGAAGATGCTGGGGCTTCCCAGCATTGCAGCCTTCGTCTGCCATCGTTGGGAGTAATGAAGGGTAATAAAACAAATCATACTGTAAATAATAAATAACCTCTTCATCCTATATTTAAAAACAGAAAGCATGAAAGTAAAAATCCCCAACATCTGAAAAGCTTTAATAACTCTCCTTAGTGCTTGTGGCACCAATTGTTGATTTCTGTTGGAAGGAGCCCAGTTACTATAGATTCATTTATAGAAACAAACAACACAAATCACAGAAAAATATGAAAAGAAATAATAAAAGAAAAGTTGTCAAAATACCAGACTAAGAAGTAAGATAATAAAGCATTCATTTGATGAGGGACAGTGATTCATAGCATGTGGGAACCTCAAGGGAATGCAAGGGCACAGAGGAAGGAAAATTCAAGCAAACAGTCAGGGGGAAAAAAAAAGGTAAAGCATTTAATAATAGGTAGAAATGTTTTTGCAGCTGGAGCAAAAAACTAGGGTTCCAACTACTTGTCACCATGGAAGATCTGTCCTTTTTCACAGGAAAGAATTTATTCCCTAGGTGGTTTTTGCAGGAGTGGGTAGGGTAAGGAAGTGTACTTGCAAAGCTAAATTGCCCTGGGATTTTTCAGGAAGAAATTTACTCTTTTATTCTCTTTCTGCCCCTTTCACTCTGTATCAGTACAGCTGCAATGCAAATATAGCTGCCATGCATCAGAAAAAACCTGTTCAAGGTATGATGCAGGACAGGAGAGCTGATGAGGTATGCTCAAATTTGTAGCACAGACTCTGCTACACAACACAATTATGAAGGTAATTGCTGTTTAATCAGTATAAAATGAATTTTCACAGGTTTTGCTTGGGTACCGTAGAAGCTTGCTTTTAGGAAACAGCATCAGCCACCTTTTCAAGTTTAAAAGCAAACATTATCAGGTAGGTTTCTCAAGTCTGAGATCCAGAAGTCCTCTACTCCTAGTGAAATCCATGTAAGTGCCATGCCATAACTTTTGAAAATGTGGGCCATTGCATCCAAACAGCATTTCTCTTGCTCTGGTTTCAAAATGCAAAATGAGTGAAATATCTTACTGGCATTTGCAGTCTCCTGCTCCCTCTCCCCAGCCCAGGAAACTGGGGACTGGCAAAGTCCATTTGTCATTATTTTTTCATGATACCTTCTCCACAGTCTAATTAGCAGTACTAGTAAGAAGTGGGTCTGTACTTCACTGAAGGAAATAATATATCAGTCCCTGTTTAATTACAACTGAACTACTGCCACACACAGCACTGACCCCCCCAAGAATAAAAAGTGATGAGATGTAAGGTTCTCACTGGGCTCTCTCTGTTAGCCTTGGTTCAGCAGTATCTCAAATGGCTCATCATGACTCAGGGAGTTTATCAACTCTGTGCTGTACTTTTGTAGAAGGCTTAGCATAAACTGTGGCACAGCAATGAAAATTAACATTTCCAAACAACGACATCATACATGTTACAGTGAGTCATCACTTAATGTGGAAGGGCTCTGTTGTTCTGCAGCTCACATAAGGTGCCATGGAAAACTTATTTTGTACTGAGAGCTCATACAGGTGGGCATGTCTGTGAAAAAATATAAGTAGATAACAAACCAGGGTTGTCTTGAGCCAAACCTGTTTTCAGACCTGGAAGAGTGTGGTGTTCACCCACCCTCATTCCAGTTATCTTTGTGATGGGCTCTGCCTGCTCATTTCTAGCTGGGAGAAAGTTGATGGCACCAGGAATATCTGGGCTGAGAGCCTGGCCACTGAGGGTGGAATCCAGAATCTGAGAATCAGCCAGCCCACATCAGGGCAGACAAATGGGCCTTGAGACCCCAAAAATTAAACAAGCTTGGGTAAAGTCTGATTTTTGGTAGCAAACTGACATGTAGACATCCAGGTGTTTAGGTCTACTTTTATTTGTTTGTTTTTACCTCCTTTTATTTGTCCAACTGCACAATCTAATTCCCACCTCAGTTTCTATTTATGTCCTTGCTCAGCAATCTTACCAGAACTGTTTGCCTTCCTGGTGCCCAGGGAATAGTATGGGAAGCAATCCAAAGAGCTGTGCATATGGCTAATATATATTTGTGTAAACAGATTAACTAGCTCTGCTCATGGACTTCAGCTTTTGAAAAGAGGTTAAATCCCACTGATTACCAGATAAATCCTGGATTACAAATCAAGCTATAGAACAAAGTATCTTATTCCTAAAATCCTAGATAACATACTCGGGAAGAAAAACCCCAAAATATGCTTAAAGGATTGACAGGATCATCTCTGTGAATCCAAAGACCACACCTGAGTAGTGGATTTCTGCAAAAGTCTAATCAAATCTCAGTCTCTAAGAGACCCACCAAAGTGTTGGATTGCCTCAACTCACAGAACAAAAAGTATATTTCTATACTCTTTCATCTGCTAAGGTATTTTCCATATTAGTCAAGGTAATAGAATGCACCATCAGTACTCAATTTTCCACTGTGATTATAAAAGTTACCACATTTGTACTCCAAATTTACTGTATCAGCAGTTTTCCATTGTGCTTTATTAACATTGTGCATTTCAATGGCTGGTTCTGCTAATGAGATTTGGAAGTTTTATATTAAG
Source organism: Dicaeum eximium (assembly GCA_013396995.1). Lineage (NCBI taxonomy): Eukaryota > Metazoa > Chordata > Aves > Passeriformes > Dicaeidae > Dicaeum > Dicaeum eximium. The sequence continues at coordinate 3,042 of VWZP01006632.1, forward strand.
AGCACAAGGAACAGAAATCATTAACTGGAAGAAGGTTTGGGCTTTTTTTTTTTTTCTGACATATTCATAAAACTACATGCTAATAAAATAGGAATATAATTTCAGTAGTTGCTAATAAAAATTGATTTTCATATTAATTATTCCAGACTTGTATTACAGGAACAAAATTTAAGAGTCAGTGAATCCATTCTGAGAAGTAAGGACAGATCCCTGGCATTCTGTCTCAATGACAGGAGTGAAAGAAGGGCAATGGTCCATGGTGGTGACTTTAACTTTAGAGTGTTCACCCATGTTTCTACATTTTACAGTTTGTTCAGTCAAGATCACCTCATACAAGGAGGTAAAGTGGAAATTCTGCTCACTGCTTGTGGCCATGATCCTCCCAAGTGCTTTCCTGGAGGACTCAAGGGGATAATTCTGGTGTCCTGGCCTTTTCCTCAAAGAGGACCAAGCCACTGCAGAGCTTCCTGATGTGCAGGGACGTGACTTATTTCACTGTCTGAAACTCACCAGTGCTGGGACAAGTTTCTGATGCGTTACCGTAACCCAGCACTGGCACAAGTCCTCTCACGTAGATACAACAGACACTTGAGTGATTTCTGACAGGGACATACTTAAATACTTTTCACCAGGAATTGTTGATTCAAATAAATCAAAATATTTGGAGGGAATGTGTTACATTTGTCACTAAAGTTGATACGAATTTATTTAAGCACGCAATTTCGCAAAGGAATTAAATAGTTAAGCATGTGTCAGATAACACAAGCCTGAAATTTCTACTTTTTGTTCATGTTTAGACATGGCAGTTTTAAGACAAATGGACTTTATAAGTGGTTTTAAAGATTCCCAGCTTCTGAAAAGAAAATAATTTAAATTCCTCAGATACACTCTGATAAAACCTTTACCAATCCACTAGTCAAGATTACATCCTTGTGACCCAATTCCATCCTTTCAGGTATCTGGGGTGCCTAAATGAGGTGTGCATCTGACTACCCTGTCTCTGTAGTCAGTGGAGAAATACAGGTACCACAGGAGAGTGCTCCAAATCTTAGGGCATGTACTGGAAATGGGAATAGACATTGAACCAAGAGTTAAAATGTAGGGCAGTTAAATCCCTGTGAGTATGTTGAAGGCTCTGGTGTTCTGCTCTGTCCTTAGTCAAAAAATACATTTTTCTTTAAAGATGCAGCAGAGCTTGCAAATCTTCTAGTAATGGAAGCAATTTATAAACGTGTTCCCCCAAACTTTCATTTAGACTAGACAGTAATCATCACTCAAAGAGATGTAACAGAAAATGCATTCACCTGAAAAGACTATAAGTAATTTGGTTTACTGTAATTAAAAGGTTTTAACACAAGGTCGCTTCCTCTCTGGCCATTGTTGGAGGAATTGGTCAATCAGATTGGGTGACTTTGATGGCTACTGTGGGCTCATGAATCACCTTTCCAGTGGCAGATGGAGAGTTCTGTGCTTTCTTCCTCCTTAATGCTGCTCAATAAGATGATTGGAGACTGTGTGACGACACGAGACACAATTCAGGAAGCTTAGGTCAAAAACCAGACTATGTTGAAGATATTAAGTATTGTTTTGCATATTTTCTCTGACTGAGACCTATCTTTTAAGTATTTGTTTAGGAAATTCCTCTCTCACACTCCACTCTTAATATAGTATTTTATCTTCTTTTTGCAGTTCTATGAAGCATTTCTTAGTGCCCTGAACAATATGCTCACACCATCAGCTCATTATTTCCTTGACTCTACTCCCATCTGTTGGCAAAAGTGAAGATTGTCCTTGGGAAAACTGAAATCCCATAATACAAATATTTGGTTTGGGTTTCCTGAAAATACAGACTGAAGAGTAGAAATCCTGAACACCTGGCAGATGTTGGATTTTTCCCATAACCTGTTAAAATTTTTTATGGTAAGCCTTTAAACCTTTTAAACCTTTATTTAACTATTAAAACAAACCAAGCAAACTATCATACAAACACCCCATGCATAAAGAAGGACTTTCACAATTAAAAGCTGACATTTTTCCCCCCTAAATATATGTACTGGCATAACAAAAAGCCAGACCCCCTTCCAAAAGGGGACCTTAGTTCTTGAAACCCCTTATTTCTTGAAACCACCACAGCTGTAGAGCAACCCTGCTGTTGCACAACATTCCAGTCTGCTGTCTCAGAGTTTTAGATAGGAAGCTTTCATTGCATAAAGAAAATATTGCTTTTATACAGGCTTATGGGCATTGCAATATCAATGTATTCTGCACCTTTTCATAATGTTGACGCTAGTAAATTAAACAATTATTTTTACTTCACATTGAAGAGATTGCACTGATTACCATGTTCCAATTAAACAAACAAAATCATAATTGATAATCCAGTTCATGGCACCAGAAAATCCTGAATTTGGGTCAGTTATCAGTTTGTCTTCTAATTTTAATGGAGAATTTTATTGCTGTCTTCTTAGGCAGATATTTCTCATACAGAGCTATTGCTGCACAGCAGCAGTAGTGATTGAGGTTTGGACAGAACTCCAGACTTTTCAGTGCCATTCTACTGGTACTTTCACAGACAATACTTACACACTCCCCAGGAGCTCGGGTCAGACCTCAGACTCTTCATTCCCCCCTTTTCTGTTTCAGTGCTGCTTTTGATGCTAAATTAAAGTTAAATTGTCTCTGGGTTTTGCCATACTGTGTTGACTTCCTTGTTTGTTTAGTCTCTAGGACATCTTTTCCTGTTGAAACAGAAGAAAAATTCATCTTATTGAACATAAATTTCCCCTTAAGTCTGTATGGAATTGTCTTTTCAACTTCTGCATCTTACTGTAGTTGATCTCATATCCTACCATGATCTCTATGGCAAAACCTTTCACTAAAATTCTATTTTTCTCATTCTGAGGGTTTTTACATCTACAAGAGGACCCTTTAATTTCAGACTAAATAAAAGACATTGTACACACTGAACTCCTTCAATCTTCTCCTAAACCATCTTCATCCTCATTATCCATGGGCAGCACCACAGGAGGCAGCTGGGGCCCTGGGCAAGTGTCAGAGGCTCTCTTCACCCACCATAGGGATTAGAGGTACAGGTATGTTTTAGGTTAGCAAGGTCTTCAGTCTTGTAGATATCACCAAGCCACTCACAAAACACTGTTCTTTTTTTGTCTGCAGTATTTCAGGGCTAAGCCATTTTCTTCTCAATATTGCTAAAGCTCTCTTGCCCTCGTCTTCTCTGCAAATATCTTACTTGCCTGACAATCTGTGTAGTTTTTGGTAGTGTTCTGTCCCCCACTGCCACTAGTGAACTCTTATTCAAGTTACATCACATCCTATATGGAACCAAAAAAAATTGCTGTCCAATTTAAGAAAAAATAAAACACGATCATTCAGAAACATAGCACACAGCATTTTGTGTCATCAGACTTGCAAATTATTTAGAAAACAAATAGAAAAGCTTTGGTATATTTCCAAATTGTCTTGGAAAGATGAGGCCAATGTGATCACTGGATCACATTTCAAATTATTTTCCTTACTGCATTTTTATGTGATTATTGTTTAGATGGGCTGTTGTCTGGTGATGCTAACTATTTTGATCTTCTGGAGAGAGCATATTAAAAGCTGAAAGCTGTTCCTTCAATTTATTGTTTTCCTGACACTAAGAAGCATTTACACCAAAAAAAAAAAAAAAAAAAAAGAAGATTTTAGTAGAATTCGGAAATTGCGTCTGCTCTAATTGTGATTTAATTGCCACTGATGACTGCCAGCTGTCCAGTGTGAAAGCAAACTATTAGCAGGTCTGCCAGAAAAAAAGAAATTTCTGTCTGTGAAATGATGAGATTCAATTTTAGTGAATTTTCTTTTGCTCTTCAACAAAGAGAGCAGACACATTTCATGCCTACCTCAATGGGTTCAGTTCCCTCTGATTGGAAACAGTGACTTAAATCTCAATCTTTTCCCTTCATAAGAATGCTCTGAGGAATTTTGTTGCAAAGATAATTTTTGATCTTGACAAAACTGACTTTTCCACTGATGGATGTTTTGGGACTTATATTGACACTGTGTGAATGAATACAGCTGAAATTAACTGGCATGGGCAGCATTCATATCCTCAGAGGACTCACCACAAAATGATTGCTATATCCTGACCTTTGAGAACATTTCAGGAGGCCAGGGCTCAGTCCCAGGATGAAACACAGTAGGAGAAGACTGAGGCTGTGTGCACTGCAATAACACTCTTCTTTCCAAAGTTTGCAGCCTCTTCAACTGGAACTCCAAGACACTTTGGATTAAATGGTCTATAAGTGCTCAGTGGCAAAGTGGTCCAAACCTTAATCCATCTTTTGAATCCACAGCTAGTGAATAGGGCTGATTACTGGCACACAGGAGACAAGAGCTATGAAACATTTGGTTTTTATCTCAGACTCATTTTATTCCCCAATGTTCTATGTTCTCAATATGTTTTACCCTATGTATGTAAACTTTACAGACAAAATATAACCTCTCTTGTCTATCTGCTTACATTCCTGGTCCAAATTATTAGCAGACCTTACAACCAGAGAAGCAATGTTGCTAAACAGACCCAGATGGGGTTTTCTTAGAGTCAAAAGTTTATAGGTATGGAGAGCTGTTATTTATCATATCTGAGCAATGGTTTGTTTAAAGACGGCAGGGGAATGCAGGTAATCAAAAGATAAGAGGGATGGAGAGTTCAGACTGACCTCTGTGCATCTCACTATTGGAGACACATTATGAGTTAAAATGAGAGGCCATGAATTACAAAGAGAGGCTGGTGCTACTGGTGTACCACAAGTGGAGTGAACACATGATTCTAGTTTATGCAAAAAACAAAAAAATCCTCAAACCCTATCTCAATCCTTTGTCCAGTCTCTAAATCAAAGCCACCATTCCTACCCAAGAACTGTTTGTCTCTTTTTTCTATTTTTTTTCCCTCACAGCACAACACCAGCTTGCAGTTAGTGATTTTGTTTGGATATTTTTGTTTGTTTGTTTTTATTTTTGTTTGTTTGTTCTTTTTGGTGTGTGCATCTTCTACCAGGGTTATTACTATTTTGATGACCTTCTTAACTGGATATTATTTCAACATTTTGGTTGAGTGAATATTAGGATAGTGCCCTTATGGTGATGGATGAAGTTTTTAGCTTCAAGGGCAAATCTCTGTCTTGTGGACTACAGCAGTCCTTCCCACTTCCTCTGAGAATGGAAAAGCAATTTTTTTTTTTTAAATTCTTGATCTGCATTTTGATTTTATTCTTTCATCTGCAACTATTTATTAACTAAGGCCTAGGATAACCTCCTCCACTATTCCTGAATCCTTACATAAATACACCAAGTTTCTAAATTTCTCACGTTTCACTTTACCATGAAATTTCTTGATCATCCCAACCTCCCTGTTGCTCTTTTGTGACAAACACTCAGTAAAAGCAGAGCCTAGACACGTGGAGATTTTCTCATCTTATTTATTCTCGGATGTTGCTGATGCACCACAGATTTTATCACAGACAAATGTATTCCAGTGGAAACTGGAATTCCAGCAGCTGAACTCAGAGGGAGCCTCAGTGGGCCCAACATCCCTGCACAAACAGGGTTGTCCACGAACACGTTGCACAGGATTGAATCTGGATATTTCTAGAATACTTCCAGTGAGGGAGACTCCCCAGCCTCTCTGTGCAATCTGTTCCTGTATTTGGACACTGGACAGGAAAGTTCCTCCCAAATTCTGTGGTTCTGTGATACTGAGCTCTGCTATGTCCTAGAAATCACCTGTGTCCTGGTGCAGGTCCCCAGCGGAGCCTGCCAGCATCATTTATTCCTTCTCTAATGCTCTCTGCACACAGCCCACCTTTCTTTGTCTCCCTTTTTTATTTTTCCAGGAACTTTTATCCCTTTTTATCTTCACCAGGAACTCCTAAGCCAGTCTGTGTTTGTGAAAGCTCCTCTTCTTCATGACAAGGACACTTGGCAGCAAAGATAAACATTTTCACCACTCCCCACTAATGATATGTGCCTACACACATACAATCATACCACAAATTAGAAAAATCAGGAAATTGAAAAATATAGCTCTTAACTTTATATGGCTATTGTTCTATATAACACTTTTACACAGTTTTTGTATATATATTTAATTCTTACGATGTAATATCCTGCTAAAGAAGTTCTTTCTCTTAATTTCTCTTTTTTTTTGCCTTCTGAATTTTCCTTTCTTCTTTTCTTACTGCAGGGAAAAAAAAAAAAGAAAAGCCTGAAATCCCAAAAAAAAGAAAAAAAGTTGAAATGGTTTTCTGTGTTAAAACTTACTGTTCTTATTTGTATGTCACTATTATTTTTATTAACTAGTTGAAATACAGACATATAAGAGGTTCAAATTAGAGAAAATACCCTTCCATTTCTCATTTAATTACATCTATTTCTTTGTGTTTTTAATTGATGACTTAGTTTTTTTGAGTTGCTAAGGAATTTTGCTAGTGATCTGTTAGAAATTATTATAAATCTGATAAAGAGTAAAGTTCACATATCTACTACAAAAGCAGAAACAGGCATCCACACACTAAATGGGAGAATTACCAGATGCTTTCATTTCAAATGGAAGTAGCCTTTTAATTCCCAACAATTTATGTCTCATTTCTCTGGGGTCAAACCCAAACCCCATTTCATGTCATTCCTCAAATCCAGAAGGGCACTCTGAAGCTGACACCTTTTAGAAGAAGAAAGGGCAGGGTGAAAAACAAAACTGCAGCACTGCTCTTGAAAGAAAGTTCAAGCAGTTCATAAAATATTTAAATAAAGGAATATATCTATAAAGTCTCAGAAAAGGATTAAAAAACCTCACCAAATCTATATATTCCTAACTAGTTATAGAGAATTTTGTAGACTTCCCATCCCTGGAAGTGTTCAAGGACAGGCTGGATGGGACTTGGAGCAACCTGGTCTAGTAGAAGGTGGAATGAGGGGGTGGAATGAGATGGGCTTCAAGGTCCCTTAAGCATTCTGTGATTCTGTGAATGCGGCACAGAGAGGTCCCACACGGCACAGAGGTCTCTCCCTTGGGATTTCCTGGGAGAACTTCACCTGCAAGTTGCAGCAGACACAACACAAAGCCCTGGAAAGTCAGAAATCAGTTTTTCCTGGTGTTGGGGACACCATGCAGTCTGAAAGAAAAGCTCTGCTGAAGCTGCCAAATTAGGCAGACTCTTCAAGATTTATTTTTGCTCATGCTGGTGCCTCTTTTCCCTGCCACAAAGATCCTCTTCCATTCAACCTGTAGCTTAAGCCACCATGAAAAAGGGACAATGTCACACCTGGCTCTGGCTGATTTTTAAATTTTAGAGCCGACACTGGCATATTTTAATCATGTCTTCTTCTCATACAGGAGACAGATATCTAGAGAAGTGTTTCTCCAGGAGGGAGCCGTGGGGTTTGCAGGAGTCAAAGAGAAGACCACCCCTCACTTCAGACCCCAAAGGCAGGGTGTAATTGAAGGCAGCAGCAGCAGCTGTCTGCACTTTGTGCTGTTAGGGACAGCTCTGAAGCATGTGGGATGCATTTGCTGTTATGAAAACTCCCTGTATCAGAAGCCCTGATAACAGCAGGATTGAATGTTCCCAGCAAAGGCCTGAACGTTTTGGTTTTTTGAACTCGCAGGATTAAAAGATCTTCTGTGCCTGGGAAGTTGTGCGGGTGGGAGGACAGAGCCAGATGTTTGCCAAACCCTCACTGATATTTTTCATCTATATTTTTATTAAAATGGGAGCTGAAACAGCACACAATCTGAAAGTTTGGATTTGGATAATTTCATGGATGAGTTAAGCAACATTTTTCTGGTTTAGTATATTGTGAAGCTGTAGAAAGCTCTAGTTAATTAGAAGCTGTGGATTCTCTCAGGATCTCTGATGCTTTAGAAGAAAAAATCTTAATAGCACTCTTGTAGCTCACTCCCCTCTTATATTGTAAATATTGCTACCTGGTGATTAAAAAAAAAAAAAAAGAGAAAGAAAAAGGTTTTAATTTTTAAATAAAAATATTTATATATTTTTTCTGTCTTTCAAAGGTACATTTTGAGAGCTTCTTTTGCCTGCTCTGTCTCCTCTGTGACTGTCCAGAAATGATTATTCTATATTCCACTGAGATGACGGTGTAGAAGACTTTAGAAGTGTAATATCTTCATTTTCTGAGTTTGCTGTTAGAACCTTTCAGGTCTTTCGTTGTAGTGTACACTTGGACCACTAGAAACAAACTCTTTTTGCAAGGACTACATTGTTAGAAACCTTTCAGCCTAAATTTTTTGGAGCAGGAATTACAGAGGTTTGCACTTTCTTTCACAACTACTCAGCCCCCAATATTAATTTATAACACAAAGGTTTGCTGTGATTTAGAGGTTCACTGGCTCTCCTCCTGTGGCAATCAGGATGTCTGAGGGAAATTTACTGCAGTGCTAATCAGGACACTGCAATGTGTTGGGCTCAGTGATCTCAGAAGTCTGTTCCAACCTAATGGTCCTATGACTCTGTAACTATATGGGTAGGAAAATTATTCTTATGGTGGAAACCATTACATGAGAAGTCAGGTGCTTTATACATGTGATCTCTAAGTGTTCAGGGTTTGTTGTGCCTCTTATACCTAATTTTGAAAAAAACCCTGTGGTTTTCCTTTGGTTTTTGGTGGTTTTGTTGTTGGTTGTGGTTTTTGTTTGATTTTTTTTGTGTGAAAGAAGAGCTGTGTGTTAAAATGAAGCAGGGGAAGTAAACAATCAGAGATGTTGCTAAGATAAGAGTGGAATTTTGAGTAATTCTTCTCTTTTTTTGTCACAAGGTTTTAAATTACTTTTTTTAAACGTTTTATTCTAATAAAATGTTTCATTTCATGTAGGGCCAGTTTTCCTATTTCATTTTCAAACTTTATGCAAATAAATTTAAAATAGGAATGCAATTTCTGAGACAACATAATTTCAACTGGTAATTAGAATATTTTACTTGAATATGCATGTCAAAGCAAAATTAGGATTCATTAAAAAAAAAAAAATTGCTTCAAAAAGTTCAGCAGAACAGATGTTTATTTCCCAAACATTTTGATCAACAGAAATCTGCATTTCTATGTTTTTGTTTTTTGGTAATAATGTTTTGGACAAAACCAAAAAGTGCCTGCTTTCAGCAATAATTTTTTTCTTTCTAATTTGTGGGCAGATGGTGCATTTAATCTGTGCTCCATTTTATACTTCTCTTTTAAACAAATTTGCTTTATATATTTTTTTTTCTGCTCTTGCAGAGTTCAATAAGTAGTGATACTCATCTTGGATTTTTCTCCTGCTCTGATGGAGGCAGAGGCCCTTAGGAAAGGCTGTGGATGCCGGAGTTCTGAGGGGAACACCTGCAGGTTTGGATGAGACACGCAGCCACCTGCAGGCAGAGCTGACACACACATGGGAGGATGTTGTTTTTTTCCTTCCATTCTCCTTTTACTCACAGCATCTTCTGCAGCATCTTTGGCTGTCGCCGTCCTTCATCTGCACCTTCCTTTGTTTGTGAGTCCAGAGATAAAAGCACCTGCCGCGGTGGCGGTGATGGGGTGGTCCTTGCTGCCATCCTCAGCGTGGGCAGGGGTAAATCCTTCTCTTTGCACCGGGGCTCTTTGCACAGATCTGTGGTGCCCAAGGTGTTAATGGGATCCCATGCAGCTGTGGGTTCATGAGGAGAGGCCCTGCAGCACCTTCCTGCAAGGCACCGCGGGGAATAGCGGTAATTCCCACACGCGGCATTAACCCACGGAAAATCGCGAGCTCCGCCTGGAGCAGGCGTTCATTCCATCCCACCAATTCCAACTGAACTCCAAGGGATACAGCAGGTATACAGGAATTCATCCTGATGTCTGTAGACTGGTATCCTGGACCATTCAGCATCCAAACTGTTGACAGCTATTTTGAAAACAAGACCAAAACCCTAAAAGCTGCTGGAAATCAAGACTCAGCAGAGACTCATTATAAAATTCAGAACAACAAGTTTAAAAAAATTATTAAAATTACTTTCTAAAATTATTATTATTAAAATAACTTTCTAAAGATCCTTAAGCTCTGTCTGCAGCATAAGCCATCCCAATGTTTCCAAGAAAATCTGCCTGTAGAAAACACCTATTTACTGATGTTGCTCTCTATAACACTTGTAAATAAACGGTAAATATTCACAGAGTTGGCGTCATGTACCCTGCTCTGTAGTTATAGTATTCCTATACTCTATACATAGTCAGAGAATTCCTAATATAGTGAATGAGATATAGCAACAGGCAGTGGGTTTTGGTTTTGGGGTTGTTTCTGGGCTTGCTTGTTTGATTTCAAGTTTTGTTGTTGGTTTGGGTTTGTTGTTCTTTTTTGTTGTTGTTTTTTGGGTTTTTTGTGGGCTTTTTTGTGAGGTTTGGGTGGTTTTCTTGGGGGATTTTTTGGGGGAGGGTTTTTTGTTTGTTTGTTTGTTTGTTGGTATTGGGGGAGGGGTTGTTTTTTGTTATTTCAATTTTGGTTTTTTGTTTTTGTTTTCTTTTTAGCTTTTAAACAAAGATTAAAATATGCACTCAGACAAGATTTAATTTCCTCAGACTACATGTTACCCACTAAACTACAGGTTGGTGAAGCTCCCCAATATCATTTTTCAAGCACCACAAATACGTTATGGCCAGAGACTCTGCAAGAGGAAGAGTAACCCAGGATTTCACTGATTTACCTGCAAAAGGAGACACAGAAGTATTCATTCACCTATTGATCAAACTGTCCTCAGAGAAAATACATGAAGATGACAGGCAGAAAATCTGGCACACGAATCTGTCTCTTCCCACCCTGGGGGTCCCTCTGCAATTCTGGAGAAGATTCGTGTGCTCACTCCTCATCACTCTTGCTAAAATAGACCTGGGCTCCTTAATTACCTCCCTGAACACAACTGTGAGATGCACAGCAATGAAATTCTCTGGGCACAGGCTGCTGAACAAAGAAAGGGCTGTGTCAGTCATCAGGAACTGTCAGGCATGGCCCTGTGCCACAGTTTGAGACATGGCACCCATGTTCTGGCATTTCAGCTATTTGACCTTTTTTTTTTTTTTNCGTGTTTTTCCCTTTTTTTTTTTTTTTTTTTTTTTTAATAGGAGAGATTACTACATCTAAATATCTTGCTGGATGCTGAGCCCCAGTCTGGTTCCATTTGCTTTGGCAGCTAGCTGACTGAATTTCTTTAATTGCCTGTGGCTGAATTCCAGTTCCTCAGGTACAGGTGGCTCTTTCTGAGAGCAAGGCCATCTGAGGAATGAACAAGCCCTTCAGATTTTTAGGGTAGAAACAAGGCACCTCATGGGTAACTTGCAGATATTTAGCAAACCTCAGAATTTTTATGACTCTTAAGGTGGTTCAGATTTTTAAATGTTAATGGGAAGAAAAAAAAATAAAAACAAGCATAAAAGAAATCATCACTTCTGTGTGGCTTTTTGAGCATCTTGGTCAGTTTTACAATCTGACCCTATCTGAGACCTGCTCAGATAGAGTTTTCCGAGAGACTGATCTGAATGGTCTCAGAAATGGGATCTCAACAGATGCAGGCAGGCAGGCAGTAAGAGTTCTGATAGCAAAAAGTAGAATTGCTCCTTTTAGGTCAGAAATGTTGCTGGTAACAGGTCAGAGGAACAGAAACTAGTTGGGGTTAGGAATGCAGATGGTCTTTTCTGAAACTCAAAAATTTATAATAATCTTAGTATTGATTTAAGAACAAAAAGACAAAATTGGTAAAGTGGATCTGTTGAAGTTTTTTCCTAGTTTTTTTTTTATCTTTTAGGGAATTGCAAAGTGAACTTGTAATCCTATATCAGCATGGCTGATCTAATTTTGGTTAAAATAAATCATAATAAAACCTATTTAAAAATATCATAGTGAGCCAGCTGGAAAACATGACACAAAATTAGTAAAATATAGTGCAAGAGTAATGTTTTGAGATGTATTTTGCCATACTTTTCCTCCCAGGTGACATTTTTGGGAATGTGACTTATTCTGTTTTCTACAGGCGAGGTTAAGATAAACATGGTAAATAATCCCTTCAGTTTTAGAAAGAAGGTGTGTTAACTCTGCCTCTTTACTTTTGGTTAACAGACTTGTGACTTCCTATAGTAATTCCAGGAAATATTCAGAAAGGGACATAATTGAGTTAAGTGTGTTGTGTTGGCCAGGATAATATTGAGTAGGGGTGTTGACTCTTCCATAGGCCTTTAGCAGCTATACCAGTGTTCCTGTTTTCCTCCAGCTTTAATCTCTGATCATTTCAAATGGGACAAATTATTATTTAATAATTATTAGCCAGACACCATGGTTTCCCAGAAATTTCAGGCTATGATTTATAGAATCACAGATTGGTTTGGGTTGGAAGGCACCTAAAGCTCATCTTATTCCATCTCCCTGTCATGGGCAGAGACATCTCCCACTATCCCAGGGTGCTCCAATCCCTGAATAATCTGGCCTGGGACACTTCCAAAGATGGGGCAGCCAGCACTTGTCTGGACAACCTGTGCCAGGACCTCACCACCCTCACAGTACAGAATTTCTTCCTAACATCTAATCTAAACCTCCCTCTGTCGGTTTAAATCCATTACCCCCTTCACTTACCACTTCACACCCTTTCAAAAGTCTACTCCTGGCTTTCTTGTAGCTCTTTCAGGCACTGGGAGGCCACAATCAGGTCACTCTGGAGCCTTCTGCCCTCTCAGCAATCCAAATTCTCTCAGCTTTTCCTCATAGCCACACAAATAATTTAATTCTCTTTTATTCTTTCCCTTTTAATCTGAGTTCCCAGGAAGCAAAAAAGGCATAGCAGGTAGAAATCCCTGCTGCTCACCGCTGCAGAACCCTACGCTTTGGAGCTGGAGCTGCAAGATAAGAGGCAGTGGATGCTCTCAGAGAGAAATCCAGCTCTGCCAGGGCACTGAACTTTGCTGCGCTGACGTGCGTGTGATGAGTATGTATTTATGCATCCAGGAGCGTGGATTTCTGCCCTGCAGAGAAATATAAATTGTCACGAGCAAAAGTCCGTGAAATAACGTGCGAGATCAGGCACTTTTTTCGTTCAGCCTTCCCGGTGTTCCCTGTGCTTCATCCCACTAGATGGCACCGAGCTTCCGCGGCATCCTCCGTGCCGAGCCCCGCTCTCTGCGCTGGCTCACCCTCCTTCCCCGGGAGGCTGTGCATCCTCGCAGACACGCTTTAGCACTCAGAAATAAACCTCACAAACCCACCATTCTCAGTGAACAATCCTCTTCCTTTCCCCCATGTAGCTAAAGGAGCAGTGGGCAGGGGACAGTGACAGCAGCCCCTGGGCTTGTGGTCACCCCTGGATCTGATATACAGAGATCAGTATTTCCCCCAGCTGAGCAGGCCCAGAAATAGCACAGATGCACTATCAGACTGCTCAGAAGAATGTTTTCTACAGGGATATGAGATAATACACAAAATGTATACATCAGTATAAGGAAACCTGACCAGCAGGTCAAGGAAGGTGATTCCCTCCCACCTCCATCCTATAAGACCCCAGCTGGACAACAGCATCAAGCTGTGAGGTTCCCATTACGGGAAGGACATTGATTGACCTGTTGGAGTGAGTCCAGAGGAGGCCACAAAGATGCCCAGTGGTCTGGAGACAGGCTGAGAGAATTGTACCTGTTCACCCTGGAGAAGGATGCAGAGAGCTTAGAGACCCTTCCAGTACCTAAAGAGCCTTCAAAACAGCTGGAAAGGCACTTTTGACAAGAAGATGGAGTGATATAATAGGAGAGAATGTCTTCAGATTGTAAAAGGGTAGTATTAGATTAGATATTTGGAAGAAGTTTTTCACTGTGTGTGTGAAGAGCCTGGAGAAACTGTAGATGTCCCAGCCCTGGAAGTGTTTTGGAGGAGGTTGGATAGGCCTTGGAGCAATCTGGTCTAGTGGAAAGTGCCTCTGTCCAAGGCATGGGGCTGAAATGAGATGATCTTTGAAGTCCATTTGGATCCAAAGTATTCTGAGTCCAGATTTCCAATTACACTTTTGTTCACCTGCCCAGAAAGTTCTTCTACTCTTTTCATAAGAATCGTAAAATGTCTCTGTCTCTCAATATCAGTCACTGAGAGCCAGCAGATTTTCAGCAGTCATGTGGGAATGTCTCAGCTTTGAAGCTGATCCTTCATCCTTTGAAGCTGAAGCATGGGGACACCTCTTTTGCAGAGACCTTGTAAGATCACTCCAGTAAGATATGATTGAGAGTAGTACAGTAGGATTTTGTCTGTGCCAGCCCTTGAGGATTAGAGGAATCCTGCTGATACCTCCAAGTGAAGGGAATGGGAGTTTTGCTGTGGAATAATGACAGATGTAATAATTGTTAAGAATGTGCAAAATGAAAACGGTTTGCATCAAGGTGCAGACACTTGCACCTCCTGATTTTCAAATCTGGCAAACACAAGGTATGTCTACTTTGTGTATAAGGCATAGAATCATAGGAGTCACAGAATCCTTTAGGTAGGCAAATCCCTTTAACATGATTGAATCAAAGCATTAACGTAAAAATGTCAAGTTCATCACTGAACTACACCAGTGTGAGAGGAATCTTATGATTGAAGACCGAGGTAAAATATTGCAGATGGAAAACATGGTAAAAAGAACGTAAAAATATTCCCCAGATTAAATTTTAGTACTTACAGATAACATGCTATATTCTTCCAATATTACATGACTAAAACAGGATGAAAGCTATTTATTTAAATATGGGGGTGCTCTGTGCTAAAGAGAGGTGCCATGTAAGGATCAGTGAATAAAATTAATGATTTGCACTTCTTTTTCTAATACAGAATCATCATAAAATCATAGAATCACGGAATCACATTGGATTTGGATTGAAAGAGACTCTAAACACCATCGTATTCCAATCCCCCCTGCCATGGGCAGGGACACCTTCCACTATCCCAGGTTGCTCCAAGACCTCTCCAATAAGGCCTTGGACACTTTCAGAGATGAACACTTTCACAGGAAGATAGGCTCCATTTTGGAGATTTAGCTTATGATACTCTATTTTTCGCATAGAATCTATTTTGCTACAACCACTGCAGGCTGCTAATTATCACAGAAAAGCCTAATTGCAACCAACTTCTGTCATGAAGAAAAGTGGTGCTAATTTTGTACTGGATGAGACCATTTAATTCATATACAGAAAAAAAAAAGGTACTCATTATATCTGCTTGTTCATGTGAATCAGTATTTAGGAATTTCCTTCATGCAAAGTATTTAATGAAATTATTCTGATACCACATCAAAAAAATACACACAACAAACCCAACACTCACCACCAAACAAGAGCAACACATATGAAAAGCAAACATAACACCTGATTTCACACATCACTTTCTCTCTTTTTTTTTTTTTTTTTGAGTGAAACCCCCAAATCTGTTCCTCATAGGCTTTAAACAAGCCTGTTCACAACAATAGCTGGGTTTCTTCCAGGAGTGCATTAAGCAGCATGACTGTACTGTCAAATATTGTTTCTCTTTCATTCTTTTCCCTGAAGGAAAACCATCATATGCAATGGAGAGACTCATTTTGCTCCAGTGTTCAGTACTAATTGGCTTTTCCTAAATAGTGAAGGCATCATGCCCAGGAATATCATGTTCCTGTAGAGCAGCTGAGAAATGCCATGGACTACCTGAGGCCAGATCATTTTTAGTCAGGAGGGGACAGAGTCTCCAGGCATTTTCAGTTTTTCACCTTAATCTCATGATGAAACTTTACATTATTGTAGTCAAAACCAAGCACAATATTTTGATTACTTTTACACTGTTATTTTCCTTTGTGGAATTATTCTGTGTACTCAAAGCCAGATCTGAAGTCCTTTCTGAAATGCAATTCCCATGCAAAAGAATTTGTTACACATCACTTCAGTTCTATTATACTTGGCAGATGATCTTTTGCTCACTTTTAACTGTAAATTCCTCAGGAGTTTTATAGACAGTACTTGAAATGGTAATTCAGGCGCTCTGAAATGAAGCTGGTAGGCAAATGCAAAGAGCTGGAATGATGTATCATTATAAACAGACCATTGCAGCAACAATTTGTGAGAATAAAAGCACAAAACTGGGGTGTCAACACAGTGCCTTCTTTTGAAAAACAGCCAGTATCTTCCAGAAAAACATGATAATCCAATGCTGTACTTTGCTGTACTTTTTCTGCAATCTGCTTTTTCAAACATCTCTGACTTGGTTCCAGTGATATTGTTCCCAGATCTCTTACAGATATTTTACCTGTTAAATTGATGGCATTGGATTCTCTTTCTTTCTCCTATACCTTGGACTTTCCTATCGTCTCATTTTAAAGTTTCTGGATTATTTGACTCTGATCTTGATTCATAAGACAAAGAAAGTAATTATTTTTTATCTCCTATTCTGATCCAAACCCAATCCTGCTTATCAATCTGCTCTTTCCAGCCAGAAATGGATTCATTTTTCAGCTCTGTAAAGTGATAGACTTTTCACCCTTAATAGCTTGAAATGCCAGCATGAGAACTAAGTATCCAATGTAAACAAAATGGGCTCAAGGTCCCTTAGAAATATAAGCAAATATAATTTTCTGTCTAGTTTGAGGATCTAGAACAGACTCTCTGTGCTGCAGGAAAAGAAGCAAAAAACATGCAGAGGAATTGGGATATGAAGCCAGCTAAAAAGCTTGCAATATCTTCAGCAACAAGTCTGATTTTTCACAGCTCCTTTATATACAGAGTAGAAAATTATTCAGGGGTCTATTTGCTGCCCTGTTGTCTGTTCCCCTGGGATTTGAGCTAAACCAGGGGTGCCAGAACTATTGAAGGACCACTTAGCACAGCAAGAACATGTCTATCTGAAGTGATGAGAATCACTGCTGGGCTTTGTAGTAAAACCAGACATCCTTCAGCTATGTGACAAGAAGAGTTTCACTGGCAAGTTGATAAGAGAAAAAACAATTTCAATATCAATCTCCAGACTTAAATAGGCAAAATAACTGCCTTTTTTTTTTTTTNTGTTTTTCCTATTCTGTAAATTTTTCATTGCATTGATTTACTTTTTTCATAAAAATTTCATGGGGAATGTGTCCAGAAGCAAAATGTGTCCAGAAGCAAACAGGCTATTGGACATGGTGCTAACTCATCTGGAAGAGGAGCTGAGGACCCATGTCAAGTCTCTTTCTGCCTGCCTATATTGCAATCTAACTTCTTGTGCTTGAGTTCCATGCAAAGGCATAACTCATACTTTTCTAATTGGTCACCAGACTAAACAGAGACATCCCCATCTGACTTAGTCACTCCACACTCCCAGCTCTGGTAAATGGACCCCTTCTCAGTGTGGTCAGTGGAGATTAGATGTGACTCATTCCATTCTAAAGTAAAAGATAAAAATAGGCCAAATGAGTCACTCCCAGAATTTCCTATTTCTCTACACAGTTTAAAATTAGGGTCTTGGGAGACTAACTCCGATTGAGACAATTTCTTTTTAGATTCTTAATAATGGATGAGATTGGTCTTGTTGAGATGTCTCTCATTACACTCAAGGCAGGTTCATATTAAATCATCTTTTTGTCCACTTAGCTGAAGCCTTACCCAGTGTGTTCCATACCAGCATCCCTGTAGGCTGCACACTGACACCTGAAATGCTGGCTCAAGGGAGGGGGGAAATAAAACAGGGAATTCTGTTTTCTGCCTCCAGAAATTTTGATGTCCTGGTTCTGTGCAGGTTTATGGCATCACCTACAAGCCCAAGTCATGGGCAGGGATTTGGTCCTACTGCATTGTACACAGAAAGAAGAAATCACAGAATGGTTTGCGTTGCAAGGGATCCTGGAGATCATCCAGTCCAACTCTTAACTGCCATGGGCAGGGACAGCTTACACTACCCCAGGTTTCTCCAAGCCCTGTCCACCCTGGCCTTGGACACTTCCAGGGATGGGCCAGCCACAGCTGCTCTGGGCATCCTGTGCCAGGATCTCAGCCAGGGCATCAGGAAATAATTTCTTCCTAACATCTAATCCAGCCCTGCCCTCTGGCAGTGGGAAGCCATTCCCCCTTGTCCTGTCACTAAAAGCTCTCTCCAGCTCTCTTGGAGCCTTTTTAGGCCCCAGAGCCTTCTTTTCTCCAGGCTGAGCACCCCCAGCTCTCTCAACCCATCTCCAGAGCAGAGATGCTACAGCCCCCTTGATCTGCTCTCCAAAGAAATAAGCATGAAATTCCACGAAAGTGCTAGAGAGCCTGTAAGTCCAACAGCTGCAGAGTATGAGTTACTAGGAATGCTTTTCATTTCCACATCTACTGATGGTCACAAATCAAAACAAATTGGCTTAGATTCAGGGCATGTAAATTAGAAAGCTAGAAAATTAAATATTTTCACATGATACCTTTTTTATTAAGCAGAGTTATATTAATGATCAGATGATGGAATATTTTGCCTTGAAGCAGTGCTCCTCTGCCATTTTATTCACATCCTTCTGATGTTCTCCCTTCTTAGTACATTTAATTCCTCACATCCACAAATAAAAAGAAAATGGGGCAAAAATTGTCATGGGATTAAACATGATAGCATTCTACTAGATTTTTTAAACGTCTTTAAATCTCTGTTTCAGTATAAATATTTTTCTCTTTAGTTAAATTTATAAAATTGTACTCCTTACAAATCCCATTAAATATTCAAGTTGCTATTTTAAAAAAAATCACTAGATTGTAAGTTTTATAAAACTTGTTCTAAGTTATCAGTTTATTAAAGTACTTTGTTTCGTCTGTAACTGCTTTTGTAAAGTCTCTCTTTCATTTGAGGAACAGCAAATTTTCTCCATCCCAGAGGAATAAAAAAACTGATGCACGAAAAATTTAAAAGGAGATGCCTAAATAGTGGAAGAGCTGCAAAAATGATGAAGTATTTCATTATTTTTTATGGCTCCATGTGACAAGTAGGTCTTGCAGAGCTTGGGCAGCATCCTACCTCATGAAACAATAATTTAATACCTCACAGAGAAGGGGAATTGGGCTGGTTAATAGAGCCTGGTTGACTTACCAAGAAGTTTCTGTCAAAACTCCTCACAATTAAGGTGTTAAGGGAAACCAGGTTAGTAAATTAGTTGGTAGAGTCCTAACACTAATTAAAAGAAACTTGAAAGAGCAGAAGATCACATTTTGGTAATGGTAGTGTAGTATTTACCTGTAGGAAAGATGAACTCTGGCTGAAGAATTACAGGTGATAAGAATCAGTGGTAGATTAGGAGACTAAAATGTTTATTTCGAACAAACATAAAGTGATTGATGTGGGGAAACTAAACCCCAATAGCCTAATCTTTATGTTAGAAGAAATGTACTCTGTGCTAATTATTGGAGCTCAGAGATGAAATTGTAGTTTATAACAGACAGTCCATGAAACTACCAGCGAAATGTTCAGCAGCGTCCAAAAAAGCATGTTAAGAAGAAGAAAAGAAGGAGAAAAAGAGTTGCAAACACTATTTGGAAAATCCTGAGCAGGTGGGATTCTCAGTATACAGGTAGCTGAAATAATCCAGGTCACAAATTAGTGAGGAACAAGACATGCAACAGAGAAAAAAATTGGTGGCTTGTGGAAGGGACAATAAGATTCACTTCAGATTGCTTTTCCAGTTAAATCGCTGAAAGCATCAGATGAACTTCACAGGCAGGGAGTCCAAGGTGAAAAAAATGGATGTGGTTATTCAAACAATCCATACTGAGGTGTGCTGAAGAGTCCTGAGAGGTGCTCCAGGTTCTGGAGTCTGCCTTGGTTCAAGGGAAGTATGGATAAGACAATCCATGAAGGCTACTAACACCACCTATGACACTATCAACATGTCTGGAAGTTCCCAAGTGGTACATGGAAGAGTGCTCAGCAAAATTATCACTTTATATTTTTACTGGGCATGATTTTCCCCCTCATGCATTGCTTTTGAACTCCTCCAGAAGCAGAGGTAGAAGCTTAATAGGACAAGAGGACGTGGTCTCAAGTTGTGTCAAGGGAGGTTTATCTCTAATATACAGAGAATATTTCTTCATTGAAAGGACTGTCAAGAATTGGAAGAGGTTGCCTGGGGCAGTGATGGAATCAATGTCCCTCAAAGTGTTCAAAAAGGGGTAGATGCGATGCTTAGGGGTGAACCTGGCAGAGCTGGGTTAATGGTTGGACTCAATGATGTTACAGGACTTTTCCAACCTTAGTGATTCTGAAATCCTATTAATATATGGATCTTTGGCCAAAATCTGTAAGGCCATTTCATGTTCTTTCTTTAAGCCCTCACCATCTGCTCCTGGCCCTCTCAAAGGCTAACAAGTGGAAATGGGTCTTGCACATGACACGGTGGCAGCCCAGAATGTAATTCATGAAAAATTGTCTTTAGCAACAAACCCAGATGGCACTGGCACAAGTGAGAGGGAAGCAACCTGCGTCATGGGGACTAGAACCATGACCTGGGGTCAAAGGAAGCAAATTTCTTAAATGGCCAAAAAAAAAAGTATTTGTACAACCTGCATCTTCAACAGCACAGTCTGAACTAAACTGGTATTCTATTTACTTTATTCTCATTAATGCAAATCAGAGCATTTCAACAAAAAATGACATGAATTTAGGGAAAAAAACAGAGATTTTCTAGACATTTAAATTCTGACTGAAGTATCTCCTTACCCTCTTTTCTTCAAAACAAACCGAAATTTTCAGGTGGAAGTTCCCAGTAAGTACTCACCTGCAAGTGTGAAGAAGTTTAAGTTAATACAGAGAACAAATCCCTGCTTTGGGTTCCTTATGGCACCCCACAGGCTGAGAACAAGGCTGGCAGTTCCAGTTAGCTGATGGGTGCTGGGCTGCAAAAGCACAGGAGAAAGAGCTGTACTCCCTACATCTCTTTCATATGAAAACAACAGTATTTCTGTCCACTCGGGCTCCGGCCAG
>VWZP01006633.1:0-108200 GCA_013396995.1 Dicaeum eximium
AATTAATATAATTTATTTATAATTTTATTTTATTTATTTATTGATATTTACTATATTTATTGTATTTATTATTCATTATATTTAATATTTATTATATTTATTTTTATGATATTGATTTATTATATCAATTTATTTAATAATTTTATTTATTTTATTAATTTGTAATTTTATTTACTTATTTAATATAATTTATATAACGTTTAGCTCCACAGAAGCTGAAAATTTTGTATGAATCTGGGATCACTGCTGTGGTGAACTGTACAAAAACAGTTCAGTTTTTTCCCTCAACAGCAGGATTACAACAGGGACCTGGTCAAGTGATGGACTTTTCTTCTCCTCCTGCCTCTCTGCTTTCAGGAGCAAACCAGCTTTCTTCTCAAATGGAGGAAGCATCTTGGGATAGCTTCCAAGCTTTTATTTTTTTTTTTTACCAGGGAATCAAACTGGTCAGGAATGTGAGAAATCAAGATGTGAGGCACAGAGCAGGAGGAAAAATGCCCAAAATTGCCATTAAAAAAAAAAAAACAATTGTTAATTGCTCTTATTGTTGGCAGAGGGCACTTCTGCATCCACAGGTTGCAAGGGTCCAATCACAAATAAGCCAGTCACATTAAGGGGGCACATCAAGGATCTCAGGCAAGGAAGGAGATGAAAGATTTTGATTTATTCAATTAAAAGCTTAAATCCTCTGCATTTACAACCCCCTCCTTTTCCTTGTCCCATGAGACAAGCAGTTTGGGAGCACTGCTGACCATGGACTCCTGGAAGCTCTGCATCCTCAGACTCCTGGATCAGCACAGCCAAGTCTCCCTTCCTAATCCCCTCCTGAAATGTAACAACTGCCATCACTGGGATGTTTCCTTCCAAAGAAGCCATCATCTAAGTGCCAAACTGACTCTCAGTGGAAGATTTTCATTTAACCTTTCCTCCCTCCACACATACATATTTATTCTCCCAACAGCAACACAGATCCACTAGCATAGAAATATCAGAAGTGGGACTCAGCTCTTCTCTGCATATTATAGCTCCTTTCCTGAGCAGGATTAATCTTGGCAGCTGTCTGACAAGAGAGACTGTGTGGGAGGAAAATGGTTTTATCTAAAACTTGGAAAAAACCAAACTAATCTTCGAGAGAACGAACTATGTTTCGACCACTCTTCTTCAGTGGAAGACAATTTACTAACAGAAAATACCCACCAACAGGCATACAATTCAGAAATAGTGGTCAGAAAGGTAGCAAAAGGACCATGATATTTTTCTTTCCTTTTATTTATGCGGCCACCTTTCAAAATGTTTACATAATAATACAGCTGAGCTGTATTTATAACACAGGAGGTATTAATAGAGAAGGTATAGGAGGTATAACACAGAAGGTAAATCAGCTTTGAAAATAACAATGAAGCTTTGAAGTCAATTTGACATTCTGAAGTCAGTGTGGTACCTTGTTTTCCAGTCTCTCCAGCCAACACATGCTCCTCCATGTCCCACTCAGCTCCTGGACTCCTCCAGACCCACATCACTCCACCTTCTCACTGCCTCTTTTGTTCCAGCCTGTCTCACTTATTCTCTCTTCACATTTACACTGATGCCTGGTCCCATCCTACAAGCTCCTCACAGCTTTATTCCACCCAGGGCCCTTATCCTTGCTGTCAGCTCCTCCCAGCTGCCTGTGTCATCACAAGGGTTACTTTCCTGTCTGCAGCTCCAGGGAAAAATAGAGCAGCCCCTTAAATGAAGTCTTCCAAACCCAAAAAATCCAGCCTAATGGCTGACCTGTTGGTCTGAGACATTTCTGCTAAAGCAATAAACAGATAAAGGCACATGAAAAAGCAATTTCACATGGAGAATGCTTGGAGATGCTGCTGCTATGTCTTAGCTCGTTTAAAATTCCAGCTTAAAGATGTAAAGATGGTAAAGGGAAAGCCATGGTGCCTCCTGCCCCTGCAGTTTTTTCTTGAACAGTTCAATAGGACAACACACTGTGTGACAATACCACATGTACCTTCATCCACTGCCAGGACTGCTCCAGGCTTCAGCAATATCAACCTATTAAATAATGTTAAAACCATTGTATTTGGGATGGTTCTCCCAAACAAAGACTAGTTCTTGCTGGATGTCTAGGAATTTAATAACATTCCATTCCAACCCCCTTGACTGCAGTGACATTTACCACATAACTGCTGTGCTGTAATGTTTTTAGCATAGCTCCAAATTATTTTGGTTCAAACATACAGTAAATGTTACACAACAAAGCCTTTCTGAGCATTTTAAAAGACATGCAGATCATGGAAATGATGCAGTAACCTGTTTGCATAGTGCTGTATCATCTATCTTAGCCTCCTGAAAAACTGACATGGATCCTCAAGGGACTTACTTGATTAAAAAACATTAATTAATTGAGTGAACATCTGTGCTGTTTTTCAGCTAGTAACTCAAATTAGCTAGGCATTGTAACCTCCTTAAAAGTGAAAAGTGCACAGAATAAGTGCAGCCCACTTTCTCACATTTGGGTAGGGCCAAGCAACTTTTCGCAACAGCATTTACCCTGTTCCTGAGAGATTCCTCATTGTTCCTGAGAGGTTTTTATAGCCTTGTGGTGGAAGTTTTCTTCCTGGCTAGCCTGAAAACAGGAACATTTTATTCTTGGCTTCACATGTTAACATATTAACCATGACAGTGCTGACATTTGTTGCTAAGTAAAATTGATTGTAAATGGTCTAGAAAGCTGCCATTACATCTGGAAATTACTTTTAGAGGTTGAAATTAAGTACTGTCAACACAATTCAGGTTTCCATTTATACACAACTTTGACAGGAATTTTTATGGCTTCACATAGAAAAGAAACTTCATGTAGAAAAGAAGAATGGAGATAAGACTAATTATTTTACTTGCTCTCAAACTGTATTACATAAAGCAACTGGCCTATATGGTATCATAAGAGCTCAAGAACTATTCAACAGGACAGGCTAGATGAGAAAATGTCATGTTATACATGGAAATAAAACATTGCTTCATCCCCCTTCCATTTTCCAGTGCAAACCAGGAAGTCAGAATTCACCCAGGGTCATCCTTTTCCCAGTTATTCTCAGTTATTTAAGCACAGTTTTATTCCCTGAAATCAAAGGAGGGAGCCATTGGTATGCAGTAGCAGGATGAGGTGGAGATTATCAGGAAAAATGAGATTTCACTGCATGTGACAGAAGCCAACTGGGAGCATAGAAAGTGCAAGTATCAGATGACTACAAAAGGGAACATCTCTGAACAAGGAGGTAAATTCACTTAAGCTGTTCTTAACAGCGGTGCAGACACTTAGTCTAGAGGTACCAGTACAATAGCCAGTCTGGAATTAGTACAGGAGTGCTCAGTAATATTAGGCTGCAGTGAGAATTGGTGGTTTCACACAAATATCACAAGTATTTGTAAAATTTTAAAGAGACTTACAGAAATATTTCTTTCCAAAGAGCATATTCCAAAGAGAATGACTCTGCACAGAGACTGTACCCAGCCATGTATTTTCAATGTTCTGACACAATTGCGTGCTTTTTCTCTTAAATTTTCTCATGCATTTTCTCATAAATTACTTTACAATACTGGGTGGTTCAGAGACAGGAAACACATCTCAGGACATGTGCTTCAGTATCCACTAATTGTAGATTTTCCCCAGTGATTTACTCTCTGATCCCTGCTTAGTAAATAAAGCAATGGAAGCCTGTGAATTCTGTTCAAGGCAGGTTGGACATGTCTCTGCCTCATAACCCCTCACCTGTATCTGGTTTCTCTTCAGAGAAGGGGACCAGGAAGAGGTACCCTAGAGCACCCAAATATCAGCATCTCAGGACACAGCAATGGGGCAGGCAGCACCTGGAACTTGTGTGGTTCCCTCACATGGCTCTCAGCCACAGATGTCACCAGCCATGGGCATGCCAGTTGGACCTGGGCCTGGAATCACTTGAAATTTCTGCAGGAGCAGGAAAATTAAGCTGGGAATTCATCAGACCTTGTTTGCTCTGGTGTCACAACAACAATTATGATCTTATTTAACCTATTTTCCTCTTCTTCCTACTCAAGTGTTTTGTTGTCATGGCTGTTCCAATAACACAAATCTGGCAATCACATTCTGTCTGGAATAAAATTGTTTCCCCCTCTTCACAGTGCAGTGAACTGAAATCCTACTGAAGGATTAAAAAATAATCTATTTGCTGTCATGATATCATTCCTTAGGCCAACCTACTTTCCTTGGGCAGTAAATACACTTTTTGTGCTACCTGGTCCAACTTCAGCCCAGTATTAAACTGGTGCAAAAACTCTTCTTATAAGGAAAAACAATTTGTCAGTGGCAGCTCATAGCCTTCTAAAAAAGGCCTTTTTCTCCTGTTTAAGAGGTTTATGCTTCTAAAAATTCCCCACCTTGCACAGGGATGTCCTGGAGACCACAGCATCACTGAGTCTTACAAGAGAGAGGATAAATCTCAGAGAATGAGTGACTACTTCTAACAGTGAAATTAAAATAAAAGCTGAGGCTATTTGGGAAGCATGTACATACAGAAGCCACCAAGCTTGAAACAAGCATGGGGGAATAAACCCCATCATCACAGCCACAGATTTGATCACCACCCTGATCTCATTAAAAAATGGTCTGTGCCACAAAGGGAACGTGACAGCT
This sequence comes from Dicaeum eximium, assembly GCA_013396995.1. NCBI lineage: Eukaryota > Metazoa > Chordata > Aves > Passeriformes > Dicaeidae > Dicaeum > Dicaeum eximium. The sequence goes on from VWZP01006633.1 coordinate 4,664, forward strand.
GCACATAGAGATAAAACACTTACCCTGGAGTCCTTTTCCAGATGAAGCTTGTGTTGAAGGCTGCGTCTTCTCCTGGATTTAGCAAGACCATTGTGATAAAAAAAGTATCCAGATTCTAAAAAAGGGAGCTGAGGAAGAAGAGAGGGAGAAAAAAAAATCATGGAGCTATTGGCTGTTAATAAGGATGACAAGAAAACTTTTACCTGTGAAGTGATTCAGGAATGTACAACAAGCCTTGTGCAGAGTTATATACCAGAGAGCCCAAATCACTCTTGAGAATGCCACTCCTAAGTTATTTTTGAAAAGTGCACCCAGCAGCATTGAAGTTGTTTGCTACAGGTTTACAGTGCATAACTTCACTTGTATACACTTGGTACTCTTTCCACCTTGCATTTAAGTGCCAATATTTCTGTCAGGCACCCCAAATCACAATGGGAATCATTGAAATTTCCTATTTTCTGAAAAAGCCAGAATAAAATCACAAAATGAATTGCAGAAGATCTGAAACTCCAGAGGGCATCCCTCACCAGGAGAGCCCTACATAAATGCTTTGCTGAGCTGTTGTAACATACCCAAAGTGACACCATAAGATGGGAGGCAGAAAGCAACCAGAGTTCCACTTTCAGAAAAATACAATACTTGGAATTTCTCCCAAGCACCCCAAAATGGAACATACAAAGCATATTAAGAAAACAGACAGCTCAGTGTTCAGGTGAGAATGGTGTTCTGCACCTTTAATGTCCAAGGCATTTAAGGAGCAAACACCTCTGGAAGGCTTCCCATTATTAAATGGGATTTCTCCCATTTAATATGCATTTCTCCCCTCAGGACTGGCAGAGAGCAACTGGAAGGCCAGTAGACATTTAGCTCTTAGAAGGATAAAAGACACAGGGTTAGGAGAACAGCATCCCACTTCCAGCACTTGATTAGGAAGCTCCACTTGAATCTCAAATGATCAGTTCTTTCCCCACTTGAACTTAACAGGGACATTCCAGTTGAATATTTAAATTTAAGCAAGTAACTGCACATTTTGAAACTAAGCTTGTCCTTGTAAAAGCTGGAAAGAAATGGTTGGGAAGTTACACCTTAATGCTGTGAATATTTCAACTTCAAAGGTTCAACTACCCTGCATGTAAAATACCTTTTAAAAAGAGATATTCTAGAACAGCTATGACAGCCTGCTCCTGTCCTTTTTTATTATCTATACTTCATGATAACATAAACATCTTAGCAGGAGTTCAAAGGTCTTTACTGAAATACCAAAGCTGATGTCTAGATAAAAAAATATTGAGAAAGCTTGGGCTGAGTATAGGTAGCAGCATCATGCTGCCATAAAAGAGATTCTGTTCCTATATAGAGGTATATGCAGTGCACAAATATAAATTACCTTATACAAAATTATCTCCTGTTTCAGTCAATCTATCACTGTATCTGGTACACTTCCACAAACACATTTTACTATACATGGCAAGCAGTGTGGAAATAGAAGACAGTGAATTCTGAAACTTTAAAATCTGGTAATTCCAAAAATGAGCATGCAAGTTTGGGTTTTATTTTTCTTCCAAGTACTTCTTTATGTTAATTGAAACATTTACTATCAATGAAATGAAAGCATTTAATTTTCATGTTGAAGTTCCATTCTTTATGATACATAAATGTGAAGTTAACTTAAAAAGAACCAAAGCGTTCTGTTCTGATAAAAAGACCTCTTTTTTAAGCGTTTATAAAAGGTTAAGGAGATTTCAAAAAAAATCATTATGGTTCCCTGGAGCTGATCTGCATGGCTGACTGGAGAGCATTTCTGGGCGAATAATCAGAATATTTCACTTCAGCTCCATACACCTGTAAAAATACAACAGCTGAAGTAGAAGGAGAAAGAAGGCTCTGAAAGCTCACAGAAAAGGCCAAAAAAGTCTCCTGCACTCTGTATAGATCCTCAGAGTCAGAGCTCTGAAAGTTCAAATTCTGCCTGGGTTTAGGTAATTGCTTTGAAAAGCAGATTTACATTTAAACTTGCACCTGACATCTTTACCATGGGTGATCAGATATTTACATACATTGGATACATTACTTGATACCTCAAAAACATGCGGGGGAAAAAAAAAATCTAAATAGGCAGATTAGTTACAGCTTGAAATCCATGCTGGTGTGCTACCCATTCCCATCACTCTAATTCTCTCTGTGAAATCAGGCTACTTTTCTTCCTTTTATTTCAGTATCAACTATTAAAATCACACCCAGCCAAATACTGATCTTGATGTTCTTCCATTAAGGATTAGTCTAAGCAATTTTGAAGATATCTGGAAATATATAATAGATATTGGCTGTTTATTTTCCATATGAGGTTAGTTTCTAGCACCTCTTAGCATGAAGCAATATTGTGTATAGTAACCTTTTAAAGCTGGTGTATTCAAGTTTGACCATAAGCAATTACAATTGGTACAGCAATGACCAGATTTATGGACAAAGTCATGAATAAGATTAACTAAGATTCTTTCTCTCTTTCCACAGTTATCCCAGTAATCTTTGGGGAACTCAGATATTTTACAGTTCACATTTTCTCACAGCAAATCAATTAAACCTAGAGGGGGACACACCCAGGAAGGCAGCTCAGTGAGGCAATACCTGAAGGATTATGTGATCCAGCACTGTGGATTGTGAATAATTAATAGCAGAAACCAAGCAATCTTCAGGAAGAATCTAAACTCTGCAGTAAATCCTTGAAATCAATGAACACACATTTGGCAGAAATCAGACACCAGGGAAAGGGACTAAAATGTCAAGATTTGATGAGGATTTTGCACTGAGATCTGTGAATACCACAAGAAATGACTGAAACTTCCAACTCTGAGGGACTCCTGCTACCAGGCCAGTAACTTCTTGGTCACAACCAAATGGAGGACACAGGTAGCTCCCAGCAGGATTTACATTCCCACTATCAGCTGCTCCAGGAAGTCTCTTTTGATTTGGAGCTACAGCAAAAGAGCAAATAGTGAAACGAACAGTGCAAAAAAATGAAGCTAAATGAAAACAGATCTCCTGTACATAAAGACTCCAAAGTGTCATCAGCAGTATCTGCTCTGCAATGTTGTAGCTAGTAAATATAAATTCCAGCTGTAAAGCTGGAATTGTTATGGAGGAACAATTGTTTATGGAGTAAAATTCCTATTCTGGCAGCATCAGGCTCAACATGGACCATGGAAAAATAATGCACTCAGCCTGGTGGCTCTTTTTATAAGACAAAAGCAAAGCCTTCTGCCCTCAAAAAAATTAGCAATTAAATATACTAATTACTGGAAAGCACTTTAACATTCAAGTGAGGAGGATTATTTAGAATTAGAAATGGGCTTACTTATTGCCTTGATGTATAAATATTGTCCATTACAAGGCACGACTTTCAGAATCCCAGGAATTACAAGCACTTCATTACTTGCAATATTTGTATAAAAGTACTAGTGGAAAATACATGGCAGCAAAACCAGAATCACAAATAGAAAGCAGCAAGTAGAGCAAAACATTTTATATCCACCTGTCTCCTGATTTTCTTCATATTTGCAGCCTCCTTGAGGTTGTTAATAACACTTTCTGAAGTGAAGATGAAATGTGTTTAACCCTCTTCCTGAAGGATGTGGACCAGAAAATAACTTGAAAATTCAGTGATCAACTAAAAGCAGGAAAGAAAAACCTCTTTCAGCGGAAGAGGCTGAACTGAAAGCAAAATAGATTTGCTGATCTTAGGGTCTTTTCCAGCTACAGCTCTCCCAGGCATTGCTCCTGAGAAATGCCATTCCCCAGTATGGAAAGGGAGAAAAAGCCAGTCTAGTGCTGAGCCCTCAACTGCTCTGAGAAGGAAAAATCAGGTATAAAGTAGCCTGTTCCTCAGAGGCACCTGCTCTAGAGAAAAAGCAAAGGAAAAATCAGTACCAGCTGCAAAGCAGTGCAGAAGTTTAAAGAAAAGCCACAGGAAGACTAAAACCAGACACTGTTCATCATTCTAAAACTGCAGCAGCTGAGACCACCTTGGGCAGAGCTAACACTGAAAACAAGCACCAGCACCTCCTGACCAGAAAAGCCCATCTAGCAAGGGCATTATGAAGCAGCAATAAACCCTTAAGAAAATACCCAAGTCAAATAAAGCTGCCAGTGGCATCAATACCTAGTCTGGCTCTCAGGGAGAGGTCCAGCATTCACAGCCTGTCACTGGTTTTAAGAGGTAATATACAGTACAAAAATAAAGATGAACATTGGTTCCAAGGCTTACCTTTAATATCAGATTTTACTGGCTCCTTATCTTTAACACTGCATTTTACTGCCTCACTACAGAGCTATATACATTATGGTGCCCACAAAAAGCTTAAGAACAACCTGGATTGCCCCCTCTTGTTTTAATGGGAGCCATCTCTGCCCAGCCTTCCCATAATGCAGAATCCCTACAGCACACTGCTGGCTTTTCTGCATCATTTCCAATGATTTCTCCATAGTACTGTAATATTCTAAACCAGTTTACTTTAATCTGTTGTTAAGGTCCCTCTCCCAAGTTAATAATGGGGACAACAGTCTGCAACAACTTTCTTTTGAACAAAATCATTTATAAATACAAGCAAAGGGCAATTTATAGCAAGTTACTGCCTTCTTTGGTCACCAAAATCAGCATAAATGGATCTGTCAGTGGATGGGATTCACAGAAAGCCCTCACTCAGCCAGGGTGACAAAGACCCTCCTCAGAGCTCCTTGCCTGCCTTAGTATGAATATGTGGCCATGGATATGAGAGTTCAAACAAACACTGGTGCTAAAGGAAAAAAAAATACCCATCCCCAAATAATAATATAATTTTTCCTTTTTTTTTTAGGAAGTACAACACAAAACATCTCTCCCCACAGAGCGCAAGCACTGCCCAAACATCACTCCTGACTTTGAAAGGATCCAAGGCACAGGTGAGCTCTTTCATCTCATTACTGCTCAGTAATTACACCAACAGAAAATATAAACCCAGCACAAATAAATGTATTTGGAGCCTTCACAGGCCCCACAGGCTTCACACCTTCAGTTACCATTGTAAGTGAAGCAGAACAAAGTACCTCACAGCAGAAATTAGAAACCTTTTTGAAACCTTTTCATCCCAGTTTCACCAAATACACTGAGGATGCTTATAAATATTCAGTATGAATTTTTAAGCTCTCTTTCTCTAATTTCTCCCTACCTCAAATAGCATTAGAAATCATTTTACCTTTAAATACACAGATGGGAGCCAAGACTGAAGTCAAAAGCACTCACTTTAGGGACCAGGGCCATGTAAGAGAAGAACCAGCCAGAAACACAGGCAGCCTCAGGCACAGAAATGACACAGAACAAAGCAGGAACACAGAAGGATTAATCCAAACAATCACAAAGAAATGTGAAATAGCACAGAGGACTAAAGCTGCGCCAGAGATCAGCCAACATGAAATCCAGTATGCTGTGTCCCCACAGCCCCAGGCAAGGATTTCACACTTCCTCATTTGTGTGCTGTAATTACTCCCAAGGCTCAAAATAAGGATCTCAGGTGGAGACAGGGTTCTGGGCAAGCTCCAAAGAGCCTCAAAGACTGGCACAGCCAGGCCCAGTGATATGATTCGGTCTTTACCTGGCTTCCCTGGCCAGGTGCCTCCACCAAAGTCTAATCTGCTTCTCCATCTGGCAGGTGGAGGTGTTACAGCCACAGCTTCAATACTCCCAAAAGGTACATTTCATATTAAAAGGTCATCAGATGACCCTTGTGAAATCAGTTCATTAACACAAAGGGAAACATTCTCTCACAAATTAATTCATAAATGCCTGTCTTAGACATTTTCATGTGTTTTCAGCTCTGTTTCATGTAAATATCTGACCATCTCTTAAAGGAATTGGCAACAGGTGGTGGCAATAAGAAGGGACCAAGACTAAGCAGAGAGATACAGAAGTAAATGGAAATATTGTACCACACGCGATAACAAGGCCACCTGTTACTGTTATTTAGAATAGTGGCTGTCCTGTAAGGACACAGCAACCCTGCTTAAAAAGTTGTTACATCTTCTCAAGCCAGCAGAAGTAGTTTCCAATGGTTTCTGAAAGGTTTCCTCACCCCCACAGCAAAATATCTTCTCCTCTAAAAACAGTGTAAAGTCAAAAGTGATGTCCAAAGACTTTGTAGAGGATATGCCTTTGGATTTTATTTTATCCAAAAGGATAAAACAAAGCCTTTTGCCTAGTCCCTCTTGCATGCAGCAAGAACAAGGCTGAACAGCCTCCTCAAAAGCTGGACATGAGGTGTGTAATAAAAACCTGGAAGTAAATGAAAAAAAAAACTGAACCAGTTGTGGACTGTGATGACACTTACATGTCCAACCTGGAATTCATCTGAATGCCCTGCACAATTCATGGCAAAAGAAAAAGAGGCCCTTTCAAAGCATGATTCATCTCACTTATCTGAGGTGGTCATGTTAAAATACAAGCAGAGCTGAGCCCCAGGACCTCTTTCACTCTGAGGTCTGTAAGAGAAGCACTGCTGTTCAGGTAGATCAATTCTGATGTTAAATGGCTATTTTCTCATCAGTTTTGTTGTTAGGTTACCCCACCCAGTGCTTCCAAGCACTTACAAAACACTGCTCCATTGGTTTGGTTACATGTTTGTGATATTTGGAATTTGACCTGCAACTGAATGAATCACACAGGTGCAAAGTTTTACTGTGTCTGTATCACTGGTGAGTTTGTCACTGAAGAGCTCCATCCTGCAAGCACATAAAGTCATAAAGTCATCAGTGACAATACTCTGGATTTGCTGATGGTTTTATCAGCGAATTGGAGAAGTCATTTGATACTTTAAAAATGGTTATTCTGGTTTATGGGAATGGATCTGTGTAGTTTAGAGAGTTTTATCCATTACTCCCCAGTAACTGTAAACACCATTATCAATTCTACCACATGCCCTGCTGAAAGCAGGATACTTCCCAGATTTCAAGGAGAATGTTACTTGTACACCAGCCCTCAAATTGGACTGTGTGGGTTAATCCAGATTGCCATTACCTGGAGTAGGTGATTATTATTGTTTGCCTGGCAGGCTGAAGTGAAGGCTGAGCAATCATCATTATGTCCTCTGACATAAATGGGATGGGTGTGGATGTGTGTGGGTGTGCAAGAAGAGCACCTCAGTCAAGCCCTGGGCACCAGCAAAAAATTCTGGAGTTCAGCACCAAAAAAGTCACTGGGAGTATCTACCAATTGTGTTGTCATTTTTAGCAGCAGCAAACGACCACTGGGAAAAGGAGACAACCCCTCCAATCATTCAGCTACACAACTCCATAACAACCACACAAACAACAGATAAACACACACATCATTTATAATAATTAAGTAAATATGATTTCATGAGAAGGCGAATCAATTAAATTTTCTTAAAGCAGGTATGTGTAACACAAAATGGTTTTTTACACAAATCGGGAGAATTTTACCATCCCATTAAAACAAAACAGAAACACCTCCACCCCCTAACAACAAAACAAAACAATAACAAAGGAACAAAAGAAAATAAACACACACACACCCCAAACCTAAACAAACAAAAATAAGAAATGAAGACAGACAGACTCCAGACATTCTTTAGAGACAGTTGGTCAGTACTTGACCCAGTTAATTAACCATAACTCATTTAGTCAGAGGCAGTCGATGCTGTTAGAATAAAGAGAGGAAAAAGGATGGTAATCCAGAAGTGGCTTTGCTAGTTCTACATTTTATTAACAAAGGTGAATAAAATTTTGGCTGTAAGTGCCTGTCTCCTGCTTGGAGCAATGGAGCTCCTCAGGGTATCCTGTCACTTTTTTGATGTTCTGCTGTGTTTTCAAAGCACCTCTCAAGATGTTGATATTCTGTATAAGTTTTCACACCACAAAGGACCTTCTCTCCAAGATCATTCAACCCATGACCATTTCCTTTGCCATTTCCCTCTCTCTTCTTTCTTCACATGGTAGCAACTCTGCTCCAGGACAGAGCCAGAACTAAATCTCCAAAGACATGAGTTTCAGTATCTTCTTGTATTAGGAGAACCTTGGGCAATTAGAGCTGTAATATTCTTGCTTCAGATGCCTCCCATTTAAAATGGCATACTCTTACAAGTACTAGTTTAGTTCTTTTATTTCTTGCTAGGATTAATTTAATTAATGTTTGCACAGCACTATAGACTGTGATATGAAACTCTTAACTGTAAAATGCCAAGTGTCATTGCAAACATATAATAATGGGTATATCTACACGTGTAATATATCTGTGTACAATCAGGCACCTCTTTAGCAACAAATACTTGTAAAATGTTGTAATACATTTAAGCAATATAAGATGGAAATCTCTTCTTCCTGTCAGTATGTCTTCCTTAGAGAAAACCCCTAAAAAACATTCTGATTCAGTTTTAGAGTCTGCAAATTTAAATGGCCACGGTACAGATCAATATTGCTGACAGCAATTAGCACTGCTTACAAAAGGCCACTTTGCCTCACTCCTGCTTTACAGCCCATCTCTCCTTTTAAGCATGTAACCAAACAAGTTGACTAAAATTGTCACACATGAGCCTGGTGCCACATCAGCTCCACAAACCCAGAGCTCAAAGCCATGAGCTAAAGTTTGCTGTTTTAAAAACAACATTCAGATGCAGTGTGCCCCAGACACAAACCACCAGTACTTAAACCTCACAGATGAAAAAGGGCAAAGACGTTGCTAAACACTGAGATCCTGATTTTCAGTAAGGCACTTTGGCATTATTTTCAAGTCTAGGTTCACATAAAGTGGCTACATAAACGTGTGTGCAAGTGCTCAGCTCATGCAGCATGTAAAAGCAGAGTCAGGAACTCAAGCTTGAATGAAATAGAGCTATGAGAGCAACTCAGAGCAAAATTAGTTGGTTACTGATGAGAGCTACTCAAGAAGGCACAGAAGATGGGAATTGCTCTAATGCAAAGATGCTAGCTCTTACTGACACTTTAAGATCTGACCTCTCCTGCAGTTCAAAACCTTAACTCTTTCCTTTTTACTCCGTGTCTGTTTAATGCTAGGCTGCCAAGCAAGACTGATAGACAGCAAGTTATTCACAGAGAGGTTTCTGTTATTACACCATGCTGAAAAAGTCTTCCACTTGACAGAGAAGCAGTCAGTTCCTTGAGTAAAATGTGTTTTATGGGAGAGAAGCAGATGAGTAACAATTAGAAACAAAACTGTGACATTAAAGGACAGAAGGACAGGATGATCACGCTGTTTCTTCCTTGTTTTTTGTTTTTTTTTTTTAAACATAAGATAGTAGGCTTGAGAAAAGCAGGGGAAGGAAGCTTCAAGAAAAACATTTTGGAAAGAAAACATATTGGAAAACTGTTGTTTTCCTTATTTTTGTAAAGTTTCTTGATTCTTCCAGGAGGAATCCACAGACATTATCCTCACTATCACAAGATAGGTCTCAGGGGCAAATATTTTAGTCATGCCAGCACAACCTGGAGAGAGCTCCTGTTGGCTCTTGACACAACAGCATAATGGTCACTTCACAACAAGGAGCAACTGCTCTGAGTGGGGTCAAGAGCTCTGTGTAGACAAGAGAAAAAGGATGACTTAAATCTAGCAATAATGATGAGAAAAGAAAGCAAACAGCAACACCACCTCTTACCCTTCCTCACTGACCTTTCAGGCATCTGTGAAATAAGTCTTTTACTGCCAATTAATAAATGATGGAAGTTTATTGCTGGCAGAAATTGTTTTCAGTCCAGCATGTGCTTATATGTTATCTTGCTCCTATGACATTAGTCAAGCAAGGAAAATGTAGGGTTTTAATGAATCACTCGGCATTTCAGCCTTTGGAGCCTGCAAAACTGGTTTCTCTAGCAAGGTATAACATATTTAACGTGAACAATATATGTTCAGTTAGAAGGAGGATAAAGGGATTTTACAGAATCACACCAAGTGTTTTAATCTCCATCAAAAGAAAGAGAAAAAAATCCACTTGCTTTTCTGACATGGTTCTATTCTGAACTATATCTTAATTGTAGGAGAAATTGAATGGCTTTATAGTTAAGAGATGAAAAGTACATTTGCCTGTGAAGTTTGGGGGTTTGAATGGCAATATAAAAATTAAAATATGGAAATGCTGCCAAGATGATGATGTCATAATCCACAACCATCATTCCATCAATGCTAGCAGCCAATTCTTCCAAATCTGCAAATGTGTTCCAGTTCTGATTTTTGATATCTCACCCAAGTTCTGAACTGACAGTTCCACTTTACAGCTGGCTCAAAGTAACTTCTAAATAGCTAAGTTCAGTTGAAACACAATTCTAAAATTAATCAATACAGGAAAGCATGAAGTCCCCATGGGACTGATGGGAATCCAGCAGTCATGGTTACAGCTAATTCACCATATTTGGCTGCAGCTAAAAGCCTTAAAAGGAAGCTTTTGCTGCACTTGGTGTTGCACAGTAGGTGACAGAGATAGTACTCACCCACAGAGCAGATTTCAGAATCACACTCCTCCATTTCACTGGCTTTTCATAAAGAATGAGTAGGTAGAAAGAAGGATCCTTTGTCATCAGGAAAGGGGAGGATATATTCCACCTCTTTTACTACCCATACAGGGAAGAGATTTGCCTCTTTGGCTCTAGTTTGGTATCCAACAATCAACTGAAACAGCAAATTTCTCATAATAATAATCATAATCATAATAATATTTAACTATAAATTTGCTGGGTTTCAGGTTTTCACAGATGGATTCTTTGGAGAAAGCTGCTCTGACATACCACCATCTTATTCATCTGGTAAGCAAATAATCCTTAATTAATAATTAGCAAATAAGTTCAGTCATGAGTACCTGGAACACATCTGCCAACTGGTTTGATGTAAGCACTGAGATCACTATTTCCATTTACTTTCTGTGGACAAAGTAGTTAAGAATGTCACATTTCCACAGGAGTTTTGTTTGAGAAGGTAGGTAATGCAGGACAACGTCCCAGTTCACTCCTTGTGAAAGAGCTGTCCCTACCCAATTTATTTATTTATAATCACAGTGTATAAACGGAGAGAGTGGCCAAGCTCATAATTTCTTTTTTAGGTCCAAGCTCCTGCTACTTGCTGAACACAGCCAGCACAGCTGAGTTACACTGCTGAGCTACTGTCATAAATCTATGTCCAAATTGTATTTCACACTGCATGACAAACCACGTGTCACAGCCACTCAGAATTTCACACAGCACACACCGAATCCAGCTCTCTCTCTGGGACGGTGCTTTCCGTCACAAAACTCAGCCTGAGCCTGCTGAGCTGAAATTAAATCCCCATTTCAGTAGCATAGGGTTTGCTTTTTCAATAAACTTATGAGAGTTAAATGCAGAGCTCGCCTTGATTTACAAGAGCAACGCACGAGACTTTGATAAATACTTGAGCAGTTCAGCTTCCTCCTGCCAGAGGCCATGGATGGATGGATGGAAGTGTTGGGCTGCTCACTGCAATATTTATAGCCACCATGCAGCAGCATCCTGTAGAGACCTGACCCATTTAATTATCTGAAAAAGTTGAATGATAAAAAAAAAAAAAAGAAGAACAGGGTTTCTTATGACTGGAGTAACATTGCAGGACAAAGGTAAATTTTACATGTATTAACAGAACTGAATTTTCTAGTACTGCTCATACAGAAGCTATCCACCCATTTTGTGGACTGGAACTGCACAAAAGTGTTTCCCAGCTATAATATTTTAATAAGAACTGGCAGAATTTATCATTCATTTGAACAATTTGGCTTGATGTCCAGCTCACAGAATTTTCCGTCAGCATGGACATTTCTCAGAACTTACCAATGGAAACTATCTACCAGATAAATTCTACCTATGTTTTGGCAACTACTTTGCAACTGCTTTATTACAAGCATTTGAAACTTGAGTTGCATGTGTCAATTTTAACTGAACAACTCCATAGATGGATGAGGTTAAGGGTCATGTGCAAACTTCTATTTAGCTACACTAAGGAGTAACTATTACCAGCATAACTATTCCAGGAAGTCTAGAAGCTCTTATGTTGTTGTTGCTTTTGCTTGGTTTTGTTTGTTTATTTCTTTGAAATCAACATTACTGTTAAAAGCTCCAGTGGAAATTAAATTTCTGCTAATATTGTTCTGACTTGGAATGAGGTAAACATGTCAGTACTCCTACACTGATAGTAACAGCACTGCAATTTGGTTTGTTTCCCCTCACATCAGTGTAGTTACAGCACTAAAAGTTTTCCTAAGAGTTGGTAGGGTCTTTTATCTTGTCACCTGTCATGTTTTGTGAGGAAGATAGAAGGTTCTCTTTCACTTTCACACAACAGTTGGATTTTCAAAAAGATAACACAAATTCAAACACCTCTGTCCTTTTCTGAAGGAGCCAAGCAGCAGACTCAATCTCTGGGACCATTTGCCAGCTAACAAACAAATGCCAAGGATGCCACAGGAGCCCAGAAGGAAGCATTTCAAGCTGGGAGTGAATGAATGATTTCTTTTGGTCTAGGACTTCAATCTGGATGTGAACTCCCAAACTACAAACAAACTGCCCTCCCTCATTTGCAGCACCCTAAACCATCTGGGTCTGGTTAGGCACGACAATGGGCTCTGTCCATCTGGCTGATGCAAAAACCAGTCTGCAGAGCAGGGGACTCCTGCAGTGAGCAGCCATCCTGTGGCTGCACAGCCCTGCAGAGGAAGGTCAGGGGACAGATTCACTTCAATTCTGGGTGTGTTAGCACCTGCAGATGTCCACACTGCCTCTCAGCAAGGGCCCTCAGGCTGCTTTCAGCATCTGAAAAGCCTGCCTGGAGGAATGGGAGCTTTAAGTAGGACCATGGGCTACAGCATATGGCATCCCAAAGATCAAACACACAGAGGTAATCCATATATCTGTATGGTGCAGAGCCCATAGTCTGAAAGAGGCATCTTCCAGAAGGGCAGATGGAAGAGAATCCAAGAGATCTGGGCAGAGGAAGGAGAGCTCCTAGTTGGCAGGAGACAGGCTAGCACACAGCATGTTCTGGTATGCTGGGATCACAGCACTTCTCACATTTTTTTTTTCCTTGACACTGGCAAAACTAAATATAATGTAAACAAAAACCAACAATTGCACATTTCCCATTGGGCTGCAGCATCAAAAAGAAAAAAAAAAACAACCCAAGTGAAAAAAGAACTTTACTCGTGATGCAGTGCCTAGGTCTCTACCACATGTTCCATTTTGCAAATGGGTCCAAACAATATGGAATAAATAAAATTATAAATGCAGGCAGCTTTATGAACAGCCCAGAATTCCATACCTCTCTGTTTACTGAGCTGTAGTTCAGGAAACAAAACAAAAATCTGTAAAGGTAAGGTTTAATCTGCATGTTTTGCCAAGAAACAACCACACCACATATTCAAAACAGTAGTGAAGGAATTACAGTGGGGATCTACAGTAGGGGAGACTGACCTTATTGTTTTACACCCAAACAAGTGTAAAATCTGACAAGGTAATTATTTTATAGCTCAACCAGAACACTCAATACCAGCAGTCTGAGTCTCTGGTAGAGAATGAGCTTTAGAGAAACTGGGTTAAAATGTGCTTGGGCCTGTGGTTTACGTATCTTCTTGATAATTTTCAGCTTTTAATGTGCATAATTGATTACATTTAAGTAACAGGGATTTCTTTTGTTTGTTTGTTTGTTCCAAGTTAGACAATGTTTGCTCCTGGAGCTGTTTGTGCATCCAAGGCAAAACACAAAGTTAAAAAAAAAAAAAGGCAAGGCAAACACCTATATTCCAGATTTAGAGATTGATCTGCACAGATTTTAAGGTCTTAGTATGTGCACCCCAGGATGAAATGTTCAGGATCCCTGACAGAAATCCCAGCAAAGCTCTCCCAAGGCTGTGAAGTCATTACTCTGCCTCTTGGTCTGCCTTCTACACCACATCAACTCCCACCTCACAGCCTCCCTGCCTAAATGCAGGAATGTGGGTTGCTGCAGTAAGAAATACAGATCCTTTATCTGTTAAGTTTTGCTTTTGATAAGTCTGTATTTATGCAATGTAAAGGAGAAGAAAAAAACCAAGAAAACCTGAATGCTTGCAGTGTTTCATCAAGAAATTACTAGTTGGTTCCACAAAGCCTGGTCCTCAACCAGCAGCTTCCTAAGCAAAAAAAACCAGGAAGCCAAGAAGTCACAGCTGTGGGAGGTAGACTGAAATCTGCAAAATTTAGAGGGATAAGGGATCAGGTGATACATCAAGGAAAAACTAGACCAGCTTTAGGCAACATAAACATCAAATTCTCCATGTTTTCAAATCCATGTTTGGTTATTTTAAAACCTGGGGCCACTGAATGCTAATTCTTTAAAACCCTTCACCTCAATGCTACTGGAAGCAAAATATTTTTGCTTTTACTCATGGTGGCATTTTGTGGATTGTCTCGGTCTTGCTGTTGTTGATGAAATGGAAAGAGATGCCTAAACTCTGATCTCCAAATAGAAGACCTTCCTAAACACATCTTCCAACTCTCCCTGTTAGAAATTAATTGAGAATTGCAAGGCAAGGTCAGAAAGCAGTTTTTTTCAGCCTGCATTAAGAAATGTATTCTGGTGACAACCATGCCAAGAGGCAAATAAATCAAATGGGGGAAAAAAACACCAATCAAAACCAAAAACCTGGGTTTTTTTGCAGTTCTTACAATATTTGGGGGGCATTCTCACAACTCCTGAATGCTCAAAGATGGTAAGACTAACCATTTTAAGAAAAAAGTATGTTTTATCACAGCATCTGTTTCACCAGAAATACATAAAATCAATTTTAGCAGGTAAAAATGGACTGAAAAATGGCAAATATTAAAAACATTTAAATAAATGTAAAATATAAAATAAATAAAAATGGAAAAGCACAATCAGCATTATGAAGATGTCTGTATTCAGAATTAATTCACGGAAGATTAAGGAAAATCTGACTATGCTTTTTTTCTTTTTGGCATGTTAGGATCCTAGACCTAAGCAAAAGCACCTGTTTATGTAAGCACCAAGCCCTTCTTAATCAATTCCTCAAGCACTAAATTTAAAGCACACATTTAGCCTCCCTGACTGTCTTGTAGTGGTTTCAGAATGATGGTAGGAAGCACGGCCAAAGAATCAGTTAGAAAGTGCATCATGCAGTCCATAACATTAATCTTAAAGGCAATGCTTTCTCATGCATTTCTACAGAAATCTGCTGTTAAGTAAATGTAACATGCACTTGCTCAGAGATTGCTTGCTATTGGAGAAAAATTAAAAAGTGCACTAAAAATACATAATTTTAAAAAACAGCTCCCATAAAGTCATGTTAAAAGGGATCTGTGATACCCTAATAAGCATTTCAAAAAAAAAAATCTTCGTCAAACACATCTGAAATCCACACACAATAAAAAAACAGGAATCTGCTCTTGTGTTCCTACTGGGAAAGTCCCTGCACTGAAATAAAGGTGATTATTTTCAGACCATGGCTCTTCTCCAACATGGGTAAAGTTAACTGGATTTGTTTTAAGTCAATAACTCAATATATCACCCAAGCAGCATGTATCACTGAAGTATCTACTCTGTGGTGTAATTTGGGGGTAGGGAGGGGGTTTGCCGGTATTTTTTGAACATTTCATTAGACAGCATCTCTCCACGCAGTGCTTTCCCTCGAGAGCTTCCCGCTGACAGCTCCGTGCTTCTCTCCACGGCCACGTTCAGCCTCCCGAGCTGTGGATATCGCCATGAAAGCTGAGTCTGCACACTGTGGGCTGCTAGACAAGCCTGATGATAGCAAAAACAGAGAGGAGATCCTCCGGCGGCGCTGAAGAGCCACGAGCGGCACCCGCTCCTATCAGCGGCCAATTATCCCCACCCAAGAACAAGAATTGAGAGATTAAGAGCAGAGGTCGCTGTGAACCTCTCAGGGGTTATCCTCCAACACTCCCAGCCAAGTGTCACACCCCACCAACTTTTCCTCTTCCCCAAAATCGCTGCCTTGCAGAAAACAGCGCTGTTTCCTCTTACAGCTGGGGAGGAGGGGTGGGAAGCTCTCTGGCTTTTCAGGGATTGGGATGTATAACGCAGAAAACTTGAGAGAGCGTGTGCTGAGTCTGTGCTGAGTGTGTCTAGCAGAACTCCTAAGGAATTGTCTATGCAGGAACGTGCCCTTCTATCCTCATAAGGCCTTATCAGTCAGATAACCCCAGGACAGGAGGAAGGGAGCACAATCAGGAAGAGACGGCAAGAGGAAAACTGTCGACCAAAAAGCTGTATGTAAATTTAATATAACAGAACCTAATCCCCACAATGAATCCTTTCCCAAATGTATCAGCAGCTATCTGTCACGATCACGACAAGGCTGTGTGCCTAAAACAAAAGCATGTTATCAGAGCAGGAATTAGCTGTGGTCACAGCAACAATGATCTTGTCCTCATTTCTCGAACAAGCTCCCACTGGAGTTGAAACGAGGCAACCTGAGGGAGGGAGTCGCACTTGATATGCTTTTTAAATTTTTATTTTTAAATCGAGGTTTCAAGCTATTTCGCTCATTCAATTTCAGGGTGCTATTATTATTCATTTCCTCGGATGTAGGAGCAGGCTGTCATTGCATAACTGCCAGGAAAAGGGGAAAAAAAACCCAAAAAAAAAACCCAAACAAACCCAAAAACAAACAAGAAGCAGCAACACTCACAGCCCTTTCGCACTCCAAGCAAGTCTGCCAGAACTATATTGACCAGGGCACTCTCTCAGCCTCTCCCTGTCTTCACCCCAGGTCTTACTGTACCTTAAAGCATTTAGGGGTCTAATTATTATTTGAATAGGTGAGATTTCTAGCAGAATGGACACTCTAGGAGCCGGGAGGGGACCTGCCACTGGCTACGTTTGATTTCCTAGGACCTCAGGAGCGAAAACAACCTCCAGTGGAACTTGAAGTTTCCCAGCTTACATTCATCAGTGAAAAGCACTCATTGCTTATCATGGGCTCATCCTATGTCTCTAGGAGAATAACAGGGATATTAAGAAGCCCACCAGCATCAAAAACAGAGTGTCAAAACCCCTAGGAAATCTATTTAAATTGTGTGCGGGCTTCTCCATGGAGATGAGGCTTTCATTTTTTCCCTGGGTGCTCGGAGCCGCTACGGGCGCGCTCAGGAAGCCGCGGCCCCTCAGGATGGGAGCTCCTCCATGCCAGGATGTTTACATAGTAAGTCAAAAGGCACCGAGTTGCCATGTGGGAAACACATGGGGAACACACAAACCCGACATACCCACCCTGCTGGGCCAACGCCGAGGAGCACTTGCAATGGCTTTTGGCACCGCTATTCCCAAAACCCTGGAAAAGCAGGGATTAAGGCGGGCACAGCGGGACCGTCCCTTCCCTCAGGTGAGCGGCAGCAGAGCAGCACCGGGGCCACCCCCGCACGGTGCCCGGCATGGCCACGGCGTGCCCAGGGCACCCCCCCGAGCCCGGCGTGAGGGGCACCGCGCTGCGCGGGGCTTACCTTGCGCACCCCGCCGAAGCCGTGCTCCGCCGCCACCCGCTCGGCCTCCGCCGGGCCCCCGCCCTGCAGCTCCACCAAGAAATGGTTGGTGTACACGGCTCCGCGGGCCGGGGCGCCGAGGAAGTGCAGGAGAAAGAGGAGGAGGAGGAGGAAGGAGCCCCGGAGCAGCGGCGGCCCCGGCGGCATGGCCCCGCGCTGCGCGCCCGCGGAGGAGCCCGCCGGGCGGGCGGGCCACAGGGGAAGCGCCCAAAAGATGGGAGGGGAGGAGGGCGAAANAGCCGCACCCCCGAGCAGCATCCTCCTCCTGCCTCCAGCATCCTCCTCCTGCCTCCAGCCCCGCCGTGCCCAAACCCCTCCGGCTCTTCTTCCCCAGGCGAGGCGGGCACCCCGAACCTGCAGCCTAAACACGGGTGGCTGTAGGGACAGGAGAACCAAAGACTTTGGCGAGACCCTCACCGCCGGCACCCAGTTTGTCTCTTCGACCCAGCGAGCGCAAAATATCTGGAGTTCCCCCCAGACCTCCCGTTCTGGTCAGAACCCTGTGCCAGCTGCTCACAGGGCCATCAGCAAGCTGTCCTTTATCCCTCTTTTTACAAAAGCAAAGGGACGGGGAGGCGGTCCAGCAGTGATAGCGCAAAGCCAGGGGAAAACCTCAGGCCCAGGGCTCCTCAATACTGCCAGGATGCTCAGGAGCACAAAAGTGTCCAGGACCTCTGAGCAATCCCCAATTTGCAAGGGATGACTGGCAGGAAAGTACCTGGGCCTTCCCTGTGCTGAGGCAGCCAAGGATTGAGTAGGTTCCGTGCAGAGGTGGCAGCACCTAAAAAGAACGGGAGCTCAGTTCTGTAAGTAATCTGCCATCTGCTATGGTTGGAAAGGAACAGCACAGATTATGCAAGTTTATGGCAAAGTATAGTGGAGCTTTTTTTCCCACAGATACATCTGTTAATTTGTCATACCAAAGGTTAATCCTTTGATGGATCCCTGAATGATCCCCTGGGAAAGACTTGGGGCAGAGAAAGCACAATCTTCTTTAAAACAAACAAAATTATAGATTTACTGTAATCTGTCCTGCAAATGGTCAAATGGAGTACAGATGTTAAATAAATCAGGGAAAACAAAGGAAGACATCAAAAATCACAAACAAGACTCTCCTTCCATTATCCTAAAATGCTTTAGAAAACGACAAAAGAGCTGACGACATCATTGTGAATCCAAATGAATGTTGGTTTGTCATGACAAATTATTGATTTCCTTCCTCTGCATAAAATAAATCCCTATTCAAACAGAAAGGAAATGGCAACTTGAAGCCTAATCCAAAGCCCAGTTATATCAACAGGAGTGTTGTAAATGAATGCCTGATGTTGAAAAAAAATCAAACATGAAGGTAAAACATGAGAAATGGCGCAGTAGAGAAGGAAAACAACTTTACAGTCTCATTAAGAGATTAGTATTAGTAGAGTTCATCTTTTAGATGCTTGTTCCAAGAAGAGGCAGTTATTAAAAACAACTTCATCTATTATTTCTTTAAACCAAGCTGTTTGTTTTCATCAATAGTCCACAACATCTCTCCTTACAATATCTTTGCAGTATTAAAGCATTTCCAGGTAAGTTGGGGCCTGTGAGCTCCTGGGTCAGTAATACCTACTGGCAACTTGGTATCAGAAACAAAAGGAAAATAAAAGTAGGGGAAAGGCATTTTCTCTAATTTAAATTCCTGTATGAAGGTTTTTCTTTTCCCAGAGGTCGACACACCTCTTTCTATTTTGGTGCCAGTCCACAGAAAGAGGAACCCCACTAACAAAGGCAATGGAGCAGCCCCTCCTGGCTCCCTCTAACCAGCAAGGCAAGACCCTGCACACATCCAGAAATGAGGATCATAACACAGCTCTGGGTGAGGGGTGTGACTAAATAATTCGCTGTGCACGTTCTGACAGCCCCAAGAGCCACCTGCCAGCACTGCTCTGCAGGCTGGTGCCATTAAAGGGACATTGCCAACAAGGGAGCATCCACTCTCCACAGCCTGTAAACCTTACAATGACAGGCTTTGATGGCTTTGTCCACGTGATGTTAAAAAAATAATAAAAATTTTAAAAATGATTCGTTTAGGAAAGACTGGTTTAAAAAGTAAAATGTAAACACTGAGAAAACTTCACCAAAAGCAGGAATTTAAAGAAATATAGTCATTGTGTTGATGACTACTGAAGTTTAAAACTAGACAGGACCACTGAGATTCTAACCTAGTACTTTATGTTAACTGTAGGGCTTATTGGCATTAAATCTTGCATCTGGTCTGTAGTCCTTTTTCCCTTAACATACAAACATTGAATTAACAATCAAGACTGATCTATTACAGCCACTGGGGAAATGTTCCAATGGCTGCTTACAGTCATCTGTGAAAAGCTATATCTCTGCCTCTCTTTAAAATGCTGATCAGTCCTACATTGACTTCTAGGTTTTGTTCTTATTATGAATTTTTTCAAGGAACTGCTGAACTATTACTTTCTCCAGATGACTTTTAAGATTGTGGTGATAAAGACATAGTGTTAACACTCCCTTAAATGTCTTTCTTTCTGTAAGGCATATTTTCCATCCCTTCAACCATTCCCATAAATCTTTTTACTCCTTGAATTGTGAGCTGTAACTGCATCAGATATTTTTTCAGCAGAGGTCAGGCCAGTGTTAAATGGATGTTACATCACAATTCAGATGTTTTTTCAGCAAAGGTCAGGCCAGTGTTAAATTGATGTTACATCACAGCTCTATTCTTACTGGGTACCCAGTTTTTCACCAGCTGTGGATTTCCTTCAGCCTGATGTGCAGCAATGCTAATGCTGACTCAGAGATCTCTCACCCTCCCTGAGCCCTCTTCAGGACAGGTTATTGTATTCTGCATGGCCAACAATCTTTGTACCTAGATATTTATTACTCTGCTTGGTCAAAATACACATAATTTACCTGCATGGAGCTTTCCAAACAATACAGATCACTCAGCACTAATATCTTTTCTACTTTATGGCTTTCTTCTTTAACCTACTCACTTTATTAGTAATGAGTTTATATTGATGTACTGGATTAGCAAGATTTTACAGAGATAATTTCTTGGCCCCAGTCCTTTGGAACCTCTGCAGAATCAAATCAACTCCAGCAATGATTCCCAGTTTGTAATTATACTTAAGAACCTAACATTTAATCAGTTTTTAGTCTGTGTCATAAAGGCCATTTTGATTTTTGTATCCTATTTATTTACTGGCATGTCACACGATATTAAGGGTCTCCCAGACACAACCAATATCATAGATAGAATGGATCAAAAAAAGCTACCTTTTTTTTTTACAATTTCATCAGGTAGTCCAGTGAAAGAGATTAAAGAGACTCCCCCATAAATTCTGGCTTGTCTAACAGAAGGCAAATAAACAACAATACTATCTTTACCAGTGAAAACTACAACAGTGCTTTAAAAATGATAGAAAATTAGTTAAAAAATCCCAGTTCCCAGATGGATTGCCGGCTACATTTTTAAACAACAATTAAATTACTGCAGTTATTTTACAACACGTAATTGGCTTTCACTATGAAAGTCAATGAAGTACTAACTTTAAAGGAGATGTTTCTTTCCCTGGGGGCTGCACAGGATGGTGCCATGCCAAGAGACCAATATGTCAGAGGAAGTTGCAAGAACTCATTTCCTCACTGTGGAAGTAAACAGAATCCCAAGTCCAAGATTTACATTGCTTTCATCTTTAATCATTCATCCTGGCAGATGCAAGAGCAGTAGTGTTCTGAAGAGCTGGAAACAGAATATTGCAATAATTAAATTTCATGTTATGAGAAAGCAAAACACATAAGCATCCTTTGGCACAACTCTGAGTCTCCCTTAAACCTATCTTTCTGCAGCTATGAAGTGAGCATATATGCTTTAAGTGGACTCTGGAGCAGGCTCAAAGGTAATACCTACATTCAGAGGAAAAGAAATGGGATTAAAAAGGCTTGAGAAGAGATTTCCGAGGAAAGGAATTGAATGCAGAGTTAAAAAGGCCACAGTTGAAAGAAAGTGAAACAGTATCACGTGGCAATTTTATTTAGGACAGGGAATAAACAGAGCTGTAGGAATAAAAGCAAGAACTAGAGAATATAGAAGAATATAAAGCTTATATATTGTCTGTAAGCAGAAACCACAGGACAACATGCATAACAGAATGTACAGAATGAAAAGAATAGAGTCAAATGCTATGAGGAAATGCCATAGAAGTTGAGCTGAAAAATCCTCTGCTGAGTTGGCCCACTACAGGATCAAAGTCACTTCAGCATTCTAGAAACTCTCTAATAGTATGTCTGCCCATTAGCATTGCTGTGATCATCTTTGACAGTGTATAAAAGCAAGTTTTAATTGGTTTGTTTTGATAATGAGCAGCACAGGCATGAGCAAAGCAAAGCAAAGCAGAAACCAATGTAAATGAGTTCAGAGAGCACAGCTACGATCCACTTTGGGCTGATCTGGTAATCAGCCATGACTTAAAGAGGATTTTCATAAAACACATCTTGGCCATTTTAGTACAATGATGAAAAGATGGATCTATGGGTTACCTCAGCAAAGCCAAGCACCAGCAGTGTTTCTGTGCAGAGATTCTAGATCAA
The DNA here is from genome assembly GCA_013396995.1 of Dicaeum eximium. Classification (NCBI taxonomy): domain Eukaryota; kingdom Metazoa; phylum Chordata; class Aves; order Passeriformes; family Dicaeidae; genus Dicaeum; species Dicaeum eximium. The sequence continues at coordinate 26,813 of VWZP01006633.1, forward strand.
AGAGCTTGGGATACATTTATCTTAGCTGACTTCAAGATCATTTTCCCTATTTCAAAATACTTCCCTGACCATTTTCATTGTTTTATACCATCAAAATATTTTATTACTGTTACAAATATATTAACAATGGCAGCATTATTTATAGGAACATGACTCCTGATCTGTTGCCTGTTGTGTGAAATGTTGTTACTGAAGAGAGAGGGCTACAGCAGAGACTCCTTCTATATCTAAGATATGTGAGCCCTGGAAGCTTAGCAGGCACAGGAATTATGACCAAGTTTAAAATATTTTGTGCCACCACCATGTGAAACTGCATGGATCTTTCAAAGTTGAAAGGCATTTGGAAACTGGGAGCCAATTCCACAGCTTCCAGTTACATAAAGTTTAAGTTGCAGGCAGAATCTTTTCAATGCACTTTTATCTATGCAAGTGTTATACTGCCAAGTGTCAGAGTGATCAGGTACTAATTTAGTGACATGATAATGAAGATAATAATGAGTTTAGTTTTCAGCATCCATTGCCTGCAGGCCAGCAGGGCTGTGCAAAGAGAACAGGAGAAGGAAAGGTGCAATTACCTCTTCAAGCAGTTTGGGTTTTCTTTGATTTATACTCCCAGACATAAGGACCAGAGGGGCTGTTAAGCAACATGGTACCTGACAGGGAAGTGAAAACTACTGAGATAACCAGTGAGCATAATCTCCTACACTTACTTAATGAGGGCACAATCCAAAATCAGAGAGAAATAGCTTACAGGTAAAATACACATTTACAAAACAGAAAAATAAAGCCCTTGAAAGAAATGTTTGAGGATGTTTGAGGGTTAGGCCCGTGCTGAAAGCCTCAAGAGAACATGGCATGTACATGTCTGTTTGCTAAACAGGAATAGGATTATCCATACACAGAAGTTGTTTCCTGAATCCAACTCTTAGCCATTGCTTAATATCCATGTAGACAAATGTTCAGTTTAGGCAGCTATGGCAAAGAGGTACAAAAAGTGATGAAAATATGTGGTTCATTTATTTTAAAAGGATATGCTTGCCACTTTTGCCAGACTTGTATGTTTTTCCTGCTGCTGAGTCTTTGCTGAAGACAGTCTGTCTGGAAAAATAATGTCTGTGCAAATGATCTAAGAGAATTAGAATTGCTCAGCAGAGTCAGTTTGGAGCAGATGGTCTCAGTGACATTTTAGAAGATAACAATGGGTGAGAGAAAGCTTCTAAGCAAGACCTGGAAATACTAGCATTAAAAAAAGCCAAAACAAAACCAAAAGCCAACAACAGACTTAGAGAAAAGGGTACAAGAAATCTGAGGTAAAAAGATGTCTGTTGACCATGGGAATGATTGGGCAAAGGAAAATTACTGGATAGGTGCAGTTAGGGACAGGGATCATACATAGGAAAAAAAATATTGAAAGTGGGATTCAAAACAAAACATCAAAATATCCAGAAAGTTGATCTCTAAGCAGTCCACCCACACAGGTGCTGAAAGTTTTATCAATTACTAACTAATCTAACTTTGCTTCGGGAAGCTCCCAACTGTGTCTCAAATTAATTACAGAAAGGCTGAGAGATGGAATGCGGTAATTACAGCTTGTTCAACTTTCTGAGCCCTGGCAAGTGTTCATCCCCTTGACAGAGAGGAATGGGTGACAGCACACAGGTGGGGCATAAATAATAATGAGCTCTTCAACTTTGGTAGAACATTAATAGTGAACATCTGGCTCAAACAACANAATTGCTCAGCAGAGTCAGTTTGGAGCAGATGGTCTCAGTGACATTTTAGAAGATAACAATGGGTGAGAGAAAGCTTCTAAGCAAGACCTGGAAATACTAGCATTAAAAAAAGCCAAAACAAAACCAAAAGCCAACAACAGACTTAGAGAAAAGGGTACAAGAAATCTGAGGTAAAAAGATGTCTGTTGACCATGGGAATGATTGGGCAAAGGAAAATTACTGGGTAGGTGGAATTAGGGAAAGGGATCATGCATAAGAAAAAAAAGATTGAAAGTGGAATTCAAAACAAAACATCAAAATATCCAGAAAGTTGATCTCTAAGCAGTCCACCCACACAGGTGCTGAAAGTTTTATCAATTACTAACTAATCTAACTTTGCTTCGGGAAGCTCCCAACTGTGTCTCAAATTAATTACAGAAAGGCTGAGAGATGGAATGCGGTAATTACAGCTTGTTCAACTTTCTGAGCCCTGGCAAGTGTTCATCCCCTTGACAGAGAGGAATGGGTGACAGCACACAGGTGGGGCATAAATAATAATGAGCTCTTCAACTTTGGTAGAACATTAATAGTGAACATCTGGCTCAAACAACAGAACAAAACAAAACAGCTGTCCCCAAAATTGCAATGTATTGCAATCATAACTTACATGTGGTGTTGACAGCTCCATGACAATTTTTGGGGGTGTTTGATTCCTAATTAAAAAAATGTTGAAAAGTCTTGTGTTTACTGTTTCCTTTTCATTTTAGACTTCATCCATTTGAACATGTTATGCCTCCCACAGAAGGTTTGATCATTTTTGTCTTAGCAGTTAATGATCATCTATATGAAACATGATATGTTTATAGAATTCTTTTTTTATTTCCATGCATTAAAATCTCAGGCTTTGCTTCCAACCAAAAATAACAACCCAGAAGAAAATCCATAATCCATTTTTTAGTACTTGATTTTAAAGAAAAACCAAGAGGAATGATCACAAAAAGTAACTTATAAAGGCAAGAATGAAAATAAAACAAGAAGTGGTCCCCAGCTGAGCTAAAAGCTCTCTATGAACAGACTTAATTTTGCATTCATAAATTAGAGATGTGGCACCATATATCCAGATGAATATAGGCTTCTTTCAAGTTTATCTTTGAGATTTCAAGTTTATCTTTGAGATTTCAAGTTTCTAAAAGGCAAATTAAACTCTTTTACTACTAACTTTGTTCCACTTCTTGATAAGAAATAAACATATCACCTCTTCTTTGTGTAAATATCCTTTTGCTGGAACTTACAAAGTTTCTGTATTTTCTATTGTAAATTAAAGCCTTTGGACAAAAAAAGCTGTTTGGACAAAAAAAACTTAATTCCACTCCGAGGTTCCAAAGTGCTCCTTTGCTGCAGACAACAGCAATAAGCAACCTTTTGGTTATTTGGTTATTCCTCCAAGAAAAATGGAGGATTTTCTAAAAGCCAGGCCATGCAAAGCCCATTGAAATTCAGTGGGAGATGGATAACAAAGCTTTGTTGTTATACATTCTTTGAAATTCTCCTCTGGCAGAAATAATTTTGTCTGGATTTTCAGCATGAAAACAAACACATTTATTCCTCTACCTTTGTTTCTGCAGTGTTGTCCTTTTCCAAGACATTAAGAATTGTATGCATATTGTCACACTAAGCAGTATCATGGTTCCCTAAACAATTCACTAAAAGGTACTACACATTCTGAATTTAAAAAGCAAATTTTCATTAAGAAAAAAATGAAAAAAATACGAACAAGTAAATCACTAGGGAAAAAAAACATGACTTGGGCCCTAAACACCTCTCCTATCATCATTCTATTCACAAAGAAATGCATTGCCTGCTACTATTTCTTCTGTGAGATAACTACAGTGAACACAACAAAAGCATGTGCAGGCTGTGCTCAAGAGCTCATTTCAAAACTGCTACAAGAACCTGGTGTTTGGCTACATCTTTATTTCACTTGTTGAAAATAAAGAAGCCTCAAGGAAGAGATGAGAATGCAAGTCTTCAATAAACTCTTTAGTATGGGAAAACTGAAATCAGTTTTACTGTGTGGTTTGGGTGTCATTTTGGTTTTGTTTTTACAACAAAAAAACCTGAATAGGGAAAAAATAGGTGAGAACCTCTTTTCCATCACAACAACCATGCTGGCTTCAAGGTGAGGAGGGGGTGGTGCCTGTCAAGTGACTTTTCAATGATTTTTAGTTATTTGCAACCCTTATCTCTTTATGAGGATCTCTTGCAGGAGCAGAGATGCATCAGTAACTAAAAGGAAATTAAAAGTCTGTTTTTTAATACAGGTGTGCCTTTGTATGCATATCTTACCCACTAGATATGATAAGACAGTGGTCTTGGCAGAGCCATGGATCATTATTTTTAAAAAATGTAAAGAGGGAGAGCATCTGGCTCTCCAAATGTGCATTGCTGTTCTGCCCAAAGGCTTGTTTTGGCAGGTTCTTTCAGTCATATCCTGCTCAGGTTACTCTCAGGCACCATCTTTTTGAAACATGGTGATGCCTTCCATGAAGAAATAAAGCAGAAGGATCACCAACATCATGAAGGGCATCATGAGACAAAAATAATCTCAGTGGGAAGCATATTAATTCTGTCTCCTTATGGAAATGCATAATGTAGAACAGTCCTAATAATTTTTCATTGTTAAAGGATCACAGTAATGCATAGCAGATACTGAATACCTGTTTGTATGACCAGCAAATACAAAAATGAAAAGAAATTTGGAAAATAAAAAGGAAGCAGCCAGAAAAATGAGCACTGGAAAAGGAAAAGGAAAGCCTGCAATGTTCTATTTCCTATGCAACAATCTTGGATCTTACCAAATGGTTGTATCTTTGTGTAGACTCCTCTGTGTGATCACTGCCAAAATGTGGGACAAAGTACATCCTTATACTACACTGATATAGGCTGAACAACACTGAAAAAAGATTTTTAATTTTTTTTTAATAAGGAACAGATGGTCACCTTATTCAAACAGCTGTTGTGGGGGAAAAATGATTCACAATCAGGCATAAAAGGCTAAAAATGGTCAAATTCAGATGCACACCTTCCTGCTAAGTAGTGGTATCAGCATCCAGCCACTAACTGATAATACAGGAGAAGAGAAGTGAGGCCAAGAAGGCTCCTCCAGGTCAGCTCTCCCTGCTGCTCTCAGTGAAATATGAGCCATAATTCCAAATCCAAGCTGGTGCTGAGCAAATCCTCTAACTATGCCTCAAGGTGTTTTTTTTTTTTTTATGTCCAAGTTTAATGCTAACAAGTGGAATTGCAAAAAAAAAAGAAATAAAAAAAAACCTACAGCCTACAAAAAATTAAAATTGATTTGTTTCAGGAGATTTAATTTTAGCACTAGGTGGCATTGCTCTAAATCTTTCAGTGCCTCTCTCCTGAGCTCTTTAATGCATGGGTAACACTCTAACAGCTGGTGAAATACTCAGCCTTCACTGAGGTGGCACCAGCCACGCTGCTCAAAATGTGCACAACATGTCAGGCAAACTATTCAATAAGAGATTTTGTTCTGATTTTGCTCTCAACTCTTCTGTTTGCTCCTGCAAAACAGACACAGTCAATAACCAGATGTTCAGTTTCTCCAGCTGAAAGGCTCAGCCTACCTAGACCAGGGCTTTTTATCAATTCACTGCACTACTGCAGTGTTGACTCATTGGCCTGTGGAATTTAAAAAGTATTTTTAAAGTTTTTTTCTTGTTTGTTTGTTTGGGTTTTTTTTAACTGGAAGTATTGAATTGCATGTGAAAGTTATTAATGAAAAGTCTAGCAGCATAAGAAGAGTAAAAAGCATGAATCTCTAAATATGAAGAAAGTTTTCAAGAGCATGGAACTTATACAAGCCCTCAAACCTCCATTTTCAAACAACCTTGGCAAAATGTGTCCCTAATTCAATGCTGAAAACTCCTGAAATCTCATTCTGACTTACCAACCAAACCTTAGGTACTGTGTTCAAGGCTTGTGACCCAATGTACAGTAGTAAGAGATCCCAAGGAGGGTTTAAAGCTTCAAGGAAATAAAATTTAACCAACTCCAGAAATGCAATGCTGAAATCCTTTAGCCTGTAAGCACCTAAAGCATAGACTGGGTAAAAAGACTGTTTTATGCACTTCATATTCAGGAGTCACTGGATAAAAAATAAAGCAGGATGTTGGAAAAGTGGTTAGAGCCTAGAACTCCTCATTCTCAGCTGAGAACCTCAGGCTCCAGGTAAATCATGACTCATCTGTTTTACCTTTTCAAGAGGACAAGTGATGACATTCAGCTCCTCACACCAGAAATTCATGCATGTTTTCCATCTTAACCACCTCATCTTCAGTTCTATTGCTAGATTTTCTCTTCCTTTCCAAGGACAAACCCTTTAACAAAATGTGCTCTGAGCCTTGGGTGACACTGTCTGCTTTTCTGATGTGACAGGCTGATTTGTATTTGCCTCTGTTTCAACAAATCAATCCAATTAAATCAGCAGCAATGACCCTTCCCATTTTCCTGAGCTGCACCAAGAAGTCAGAACAGCACTGTGACCAGGGATGCTTCTGTTCAACAGGTTTTATCCTGGGAATTAGGTGATTTGTAGCACTGAGCATCACTGAGTTTTAGCAGAAATACTTTCCAGCTTCTTTTAAACCCTTTCAGGGTGAAGACAGAGTGCTGTTCAGTAGAGGAAAACAAGACAGCCAAACAAAAAGTAGCTATTTTCACTTGCAATACTGCACTGAGGTAATTTCCCAAAGTGAAAGAATCTTTATAAAACAACCTTTATCTCCTTTACATTCTACCTTGTGTGCCCTCTCAGGCCAACAAGCATGCACACCAGCTCTGAGGAGCAAGAGAGAGCCTCACAGAAGGGGGTCAAGGAGTCTTTCCCCACTCTCTGATCCCATCCAGCCTGAGCTTCATTCACCAGCTTCTCCAACAATTGCCTCGAGTCTTTGTAACTGGGCAGGTGGAACCATTCAATCAGATTGATAACACTCATCCCTCCAAAGCACTTGAGCTCCAGGGATAAAAACAGCTTAGCACTAATGGTAATTATTGCCTTTATTCTACAAAGGCCTTGAATTCGTACGGGGATTTAAAAAAGGAATAAATGTTTCAGCTCTTTAACTGAATCAGTTTAGATAAAAATCAGTGAACTTCCCTTATTCTGGCTTTCATGAAAATGCACATAAATCAGTTTCTGGACCCTTTAGGAGGAGCAGGAAGAACTGTGTGCTGTGTTCTCAGCTCAAGGTGCATGGCACATGCCATGTCCTGATAGAGCAATCCTCCTTCTCTCCCTTCTTTACTGAAAAAAATTCCTTGATGGGCACAGCTGGGAACAGCCCCTCCTTCATGAAGGGTAAAGGGTTTTGTTCATTTGGGGATTTTTTTTTTGTTTGTTTTTCAATTTTCACTTCCATCTTTCAATGGAAAGATGATCATCTTTCAATCCATCTTTCCACTTTCAATTTTCACTTCCATCCAACCACATAAATGACAGCCACCCATTAACATCTCATTTCCACTCCTGTTTACCTTGCAAGGAGCATTTCTTCCTGAAGTGGCCCAGTGCAGATGGATCAGTATCATTCATTTGTGTGCACTTGGAAAATCCCACACTGAATCACCACATTTAAGAGGTGACTATCACAGCTTGGCACTGCTGTACAGACATGGGTTAAGTGTACCCATTATACCATTGGGGGGCAATTAAGCAGTCTGTTAATGATCTTAAAACTGAACAGTGATTGCTAGTAATATATTAGTCATCTTGATAAAAGTACCCATGTATCCATGATAAATGATGGGCCTGACAAAAGGATTTTTAAAAGAAAACCTATGTGGTGATTGCATACCCTCAAAGGGAAGTGGTTAAACACATGAATTCAGAGAGCCTGAATTCCCTCAATTCCAGTGTGACATTCACCTACATAATGGGAACATATATATAAATTAGAGATACCTAATTTAATCAGGCACCCAGTATTGAAAACTTGCATTAAATTTTATGAGGAAACAAGAAGTGCCACATTGGTTCTCTCCAGAAGCAAGTGACTGGAGTCTACAAGGCTTCTAATTTTTTGGCAGAGAAACCTTTTCCTTCTCAAGAACAGAGTATTCGTGTTTATCCTTGGCTTCTTCAGCTGCCTGTTTAAGGTCTGGCATTTGTCTTCTCAGGAAGTGATTCTGTTCATTTGTGTAGCATCCCTCAGGAGAGTCTCAACAGGGCTGAGCACTGAAAGGAAAGGTCAGCAGCAAATCAAAGCAGGAGTGGGCTATGAGCTGGCACTCACAACAACAGGAGGAGGAGATCTTTGTGGCTACAGGCACTTGGGCTTATTGCAGCTTTCTTGACCTCCAAGGATTTGGCTAAGATGTCAGAGATGAATTTCTTTTGTTGAATGTGCAAAGTGAAGTCAAACAAATGCTAGGAGGGAGAATGACTTTGGGAAAGAAGGCATAAAAATCAGACTACTCACACAGGTCTAAAGGAAATTATATCTTCAAATCAGTGTTTGTTGCAAGGTTAAAGAGCATCTGAAATTGAAGTATTTATTAGCTATTTTTCTGCTGATAGGCATTGGTAATTGTTAGTTACCTAGCATTTCTGACGAAAGCGGGCTTTCTCTGTAGTCAAAAATTTAATTAGTTGCACTGGGAATATTTGGAATAACATGAATAATTCTGGTCACTCAGATTCAAGAAAGATTAAGATTGCTGCAGGTATTAAAAAAAAAATCAATTAAGACAGTCATGGGAACCAAGAGTCAGCCCAAACACTGCAAAGTCCAGCTGGGCTTTTTCAATCAACCAAAACAGAAGAGAAGAGATAGGGCAGCTCTGAAAAACACAATCACAGAATCACACATCTAAGGGAAAGCACTGACAAAGAAGGGGCTTTTAAGACTAGTTACATTATTGTTATAAAAACATATCCTTCTGGCAGGATAACACCTGTACATTTTGTACTTAACTTTACCAGTTCTGACTACATTAAACCAAGGACAACTTGGGGAAAATATCCAAAAATATATGGCAAGAATATCCTGACCTGACCTTCTCTACAAAACACTACAGGAGACCTTGATCCAAACATGACAAATCAGGGTCTAGTTGTAACTTGGGGGTCTCTTTGGGAAAGGATGGAGGACTCAGAGCCTCCCTAAAGAAGAAACTGAGCTGCAGCTCCCCTTGTGAGCTGCCTGTGATCAGTCAGGATCCATGTGCTGGTCTTCTCCTTGCCCAAAGCCCAGGGGTCTGGAAGATGCAGGGGTTTCAAGGGCTCAAGAAGCTTCAGCCCTGCTCCCATTTGGATGTGGCAAGGGTAATTACACCCTACCATTCCCTGCATGCTGCCCAGGAAAATGTAGAGATGGAATTAATGAGGGAAAAGTGGCAAGGGTGCCTGAGGAAAGAATCTATGAGACTGAGGGAAAGGAAAAGTGAGGAGAGAAGGCAATGGGAACACAGAAGAGAATGGAGGAGGCAAAGTGAAAGAGTGATAAACCAATTGTTTAGATTGGTTTAGAAAATTTAGAAAAGAAGAAATGTTTGGAAAGAGACACACATGGGGCCAAAATATGTGCAAAGCCCACGTGAGAAAGCCACTGCGAGAAACTGCTATGGGAGATTTAAAAACTGAGCAAACGTGTGAACAAGATGCATATTTCTGTCATGGCAAGCAAGAAGCCTCCTGTTTGCCTCCTTCCAGGCAGTTTCCCTGTGGCAGTTTTTCCATTTCTGGTACAGCTGCCCAGTGTTCATCACCATATGTATTGATTTTAATATTTGACATAGTGTCTTGCAAGGGAACTAACACCAGCTCTAAATAATCAGCTGATGCAGTCTCAGTGCATCTGTAAGGGCTGGAATGCAGCACCTCCTCAGCACAGCATCATCACAGTGTGCCCTTAAGACTCTGCAAACAAATCCAACTGGTGAACACTTATTAATTTACCATAGAGTTCCCTGGAGCCACAGGAAGGTTCAGTCCACCTACTAGATTCACCAAACAAATTCCTGAGAGGTCACTTGAATTACATCTGGTCTTTGCTGGAATGTGAAAACGTTGAGGTGTGAAATGCCTCCATTCCTTGAAATAAAACTAATTTACTTCATTCCCCAAAAGGAAAGGTGCTGCTTCAGCTCCATCAGACAACACAACTTCTGCTGAAGTCAACAGAAATGCCAGTGATGCAGGGGAGGCAGAACAGATTGCAATTCTGCACTGTTTTTATTGGTAGTAGTCCTCTCAGACACGCAGACTGTGCCCCAGAGTGTGCTTGCACACCTTCCTGCTGGTTCTACAGCAGCACTGCTTATGTGAACAGAATCTGGCAGTAGCTTAGATATAAAGCTGCAAATTTACTACTCATAAACTTTCAACACTTACTTGCTTCTGGCTCCCAAAAGTTGCCAAAAAGCAGAGAGAAGCTGTACCTTCTTTTGTGAAATGATAGAGTAGTGCTGGTCCTCCCAGCTGCAGAGCTGTAAAAAGATGATTGCTGTTAGACATATCCTTTCTGGCAGTATTTTTACAGGGGGAAGTCAGTGAATGTGTAATTCAAGGTCAATTCCTTAAAGATGGTAGTTGAAAACAGGTTGGTTTTTTTTTTCTAAAACACACAAAAATCCTCAGGAGAGCAGAGCTTCTTTTATAGGAGAAGCTGTCCCTATCTCAAAAAAAAAAAAAAAAAACTTCTTAAGGGTCCATTCAGACCAAATCATTCCTGGGCTATCTGCAGCCATCCATCTGCACACACTATGGCTCTCTCCTAGCAGTCATCCCTCTCTCATGCTGTTCCATCACTAGAACACCACCAAACTCAGGTGTCTCTTCCTTGTAAACCTTTATTCTAGTGCATCTTTAGTCACTAATCTGTTAATATTTTGTTAATTTGTTACTCAGGATTAGAGACCCCCCAAGCTCCAACCAGCTCTGCCTGATGCACACTCTGCTGCTTTTATTTGAAGGGCTATTAGAACATGTATGGAACAAAGAGAGCATTGAGACATATCTGCAGCTGGCACAGCACTCCTTGGCTCTTCCTGGGGCTGAGATAGAACCAGTGATGTCCTTATCCATGGACATAATGAAAGGAAATCAAAGATTTTTGAAATTTGGCTTGCTATTTTGCATCACAACTAACATGACAACAAACAAAATTCATATATGTATCTTATAAAACCAAACATGTATATACCTTACAAGGTACATATATGTAGCTTATAAAAATAAAAACATTTATTTATAAAAGTAAAATTTTTTTAAGTTTTAAAGCTTATATAGATAATTTCTGCCCTTCTCAGTTTGTTAATCTCAATCATGGAAAATCTACAAAAAGTACTTTATTAGGGAATTAGGTCCCCTAATGCACTATGGTACTCAAGCAGCTTGTCTTTGCAGAGGACCAAGGATAACAGTGACAGCAAAAATACTCTCTAAGTTCTGAAATATCTTTGTGAGAACGATTTTAATTTGGAAACCAGAGCACATACTTCTGCAGAGATGGAACAGAAACAGTGGGCAGGTAGAGCCTTTTTACCTTGAAACACTCTATGTCCTCATTTCTAATGATCTTTCAGTCCAAGTTCACTCACTTGTCCCCTCTGGCACTGCAGAGCAAAGAGCAGGGCTTTAAAAACACAATGTGATCCCCATGTTAATGGCAAGAAAAACATGGTGGGGATGTGGTAGGATACTGATGGTAAATATTCAAATCTGGGTCTAAGGTCCCCAAACAGGTTAAATTTACCACTCATTTTGGCTGCAGGATTCCTTGCACTGATCATTCCAGTGCTACACTGCACTTACACATGCAAGTAACACTTAGGGCTTTCAGAAACCTTTCTCAGAAGAGATCCCATGAGTAAGGAAGGAAGCTGACTCCAGAAATCAAGGCACAAAGGTAATAAATACCTGGGGGGGAGCTGAGACCACTCGTGGCTCCACCCCAGGGTGAACAGTGACAATGTGGCACTGTCAGACATGTCAGGCACCCACCACCATTAGGGTGCTGTTCATATAGGAAAGGTTAATGACCTGGGAAATGCTCAAGAAAAGCAAATGCATGACTTGGTGTAAAGGAGGGGGAAAAAAAAGCTGAATCATTCAAGCCTTTGATGTTTATGCCATAGAATTTGAGACTTTGCACACAGCAGGAGGTATTTGACATTTTCCTCTTCAGAGATTAGCACTTCCAAGTATTGATTTAAACTAGGATTTACACCATGACTACCATTTTTATGAAGGGCATAATAAGAGATTAGCAAGACATTGCCAGACACACCATCCTTAATCAGCTGCAAACTGTTTTCATCCTAAACCTGCAGGTTGGTCAATAAAAGCAAAATGTTCATAACTAAGTGAGGTAGCAGGAAAAGAGCATTCAGCCCAGTTTTGAATACAAATAGCCACTGAAAAAGGGTACCTTGAGATAGCTTTTTATCTTTTTTTTTTTAACCTGGAATAGATTCATAATTCATGCTCATCTTAAACCTTATTATCAGGTTTAGATTAAAGTTCCTTCTCAAGCATAAAGCTCTCCCCACACCCTTTAAAGGACACAGGGTCCATCTGAGCATGTCAGACGGCTGCCAGGAAAACTTCTCATACCCAAGTCCCTTGCTGGACACAGTCACAAGTAATTTGCATCCCTTTTTTAGCCCATGAGACTTCCTCTGGGAAAAAAAATAGATTTTAAACCAAAATATATCCAGAAAAACCTCACCCAGATCTGTGTCAATGCAACCTGAGGACTGAATACATTATTACAAAATATTTTCTTTTGCACAAATAGAAATAAAAGCCTTGCTCCTTTTGATTTTCAGAAAGAGTCCAGCACATACTTTGTTCTCAGTAAAATTTTCCCAGGTACCTTTCAACATGCCTTGTCCATCCAATCAGTTCTGAAAATCCTAATTTTGCCTACTTGGTACTTGTGGAAACATTTGCTACAGCCAGGTGTATTTTAATAACAAAGAACAAAAATTGAAGGGAAAATATATCACATTTTTTGCCTCTCTTCTAGTTACCCAACCCCTAAATTAAAAGCAGGAAAACAGGTGCCTCATTCACTGCTCAGGTTTGCTTGGAAATTGGTTACCTGTTTAGCCTGCACCATGACAGTTAAATTATTATTAGTTAGAAAGCACCAGAGGTTCCTGCCACCGAATAAAATGCATTAATATTTATAATAATTACATTTTTTTGATAAAGTTTAATCATCATAGCCCTATATCAATGGTGCCATGGTGGGATAGAGCTGTTTGTGTTCAGGTTAGGTTCAGGCAATGAGTAGAGCAGGTTTTGTTCACTTTCTGCCTTCTTAGGTAAAGCACAGTGCTAGTCCCTGTGAGGTACAAATGATGTCCTGAATGCTAAAAACCTTTGATTTCACAACTGCCTAGTTAAGGAAAAAATATTTTGAAGCAGCTGTCTCTCACTCATACTATCTTTTGAGTTCATTGGTACAGAGGTAATTGAAAATTCATCTGTTCTAAAAGAAAAGGGATGGAGCCAAGGAAGTGTGGGAGCTGTCCATGGTGCATGGGGATCACCATGGATGTAGGGGAGCTGTCCATGGTGCATGGGGATCACCATGGATGTAGGGGAGCTGTCCATGGTGCATGGGGATCACCATGGATGTGTGGGAGCTGTCCATGGTGCATGGGGATCACCATGGATGTGTGGGAGCTGTCCATGGTGCATGGGATCACCAAATGGGTGTAGGAACCTGTCCATGGTGCATGGAGATCACCATGAATGTAGGAACCTGTCCCAGCTGGCCCTGCTGCACTTCTGCTGCTGGTTCCTCAAAGTTTCTGTAAGTAAGTTCCTCCTTCCAAAGCTGTTCCTCCTCTAAGCAGCCAGCTTTGGAGCTGGATTTCCTCTCCTCCTCTGGTGAAAGGTCACAGAGGCCAGGCTATGCTGGGCTATTTTTGTCACAGAATTTGGAGAGCAAGGGAAAAGGCTGGGGCAGAGACCTGGAGCCTTAGTGGGCTGCTTCAAAGGGAATCCCAAAGGTGAGGCACAGGCACAGCTGTCCTCCATCCCAAACAGCAGCTTTGCACCTTGGAACAGCAGCAACCAGCTGGGCTTCTGTCATGGTTTCACCTCAGCCAGCAAGATCAGGGAGAGAAGGAAAAGATAAAAGCTGGAAAACTTGTGGGTTGAGATAAGGGGAGTTTAATAGGGAGAGCAAAAGCTGCAACTGCAAGCAAAGGAAACCAAGGAATTAATTCAGTGTTTCCTATCTCCATCACATTTAACTGTTCTTTGGGTAGACAAACATCATCACTCCAAACATCCCACTTTTCCTCCACTTTATACACTGAGCATGTTGCCATTCAGCATGGAAAATCCCTTTTGGGATTTTCTGTGTAAGCCCTGCTCAGCAATAGCTGAACTATTTCTATATTATCAGCCCCATGTTCAGCAAAAATCCAAGACACCAGCCACTGTGAAGAAAGTTAACTCTACCCCAGCCAAACCCAGCATAACCTCCCAAGCCTCTGGTCTAAAAGTAAATAGGGGGAGCACTTTGCTCTGTGGGGGGGTTTTAAATTTCATATATAATTTATAGTTTGAGAAAACCAGGGAAGTTTTCTCCAGTGGGAAGTACTCAAAGGAACAATGTCAAAATGCAGCACACCTCCATTGCCCACTGGGACAAATTTATGATGTCTGAAGATCTGACCCTGGCTGCTTCTCTCATTTCTCTGCTACTCGATCTGTATTGAAAATGTTATCAGAGGCTTATTTTATGAAATATTAATACTATTCTCATTCAGTGCTAAGGGATACAGGAAATCAGCTAAGTAACTCAACTGTCACTCACAGCTCTCTGAAATTATCCTCATAAAAATAAATGTTGTCAGCTATGCTCATGGCTGGTGCATTTGAGAGCATCCAGCAAAAATGAGACTTACCTCTCTGTACACAATGGGTCTAACAAAACTGCAATGATCCAACCAACAGGCCAGAAAACAATTTTAGTCCTTTTATAAACACCTATTTTTAAGCAAGGATACACAGCCATCTCAGAGAGAACTCACAAAATGTTATTAACATTAAATAAAGCATAACTCAACATAATTATCCAAGCAGAAAATTGAGACTGTTTGCGCCCAAAGAAAACCAAAAGCTTCTAGAAGAGGATGAACAAAAAAAAAAAAAAAGCCCACTCATATTTTTTGTTTATTGTAGAAGGCCTGTATTGTTAGTTAGACCACATTTTAAAATACTAGATTGGACTTTGAAAACAGAGTAATATAGCAAACCAACCAGACCATATATTCTCTATAGACTCAATCTAGTGGGGTAGAATTTACCCCCTGATCTTCCCTAAATTATAGCTTTTTCTTTAAACGTATTTAAACCTACTCTAGACTAAACACCAAAAAAACCACCAACTCACACCTATAAACTGCTGGGCTAGGCCTAAACCACAACATTTCTAACACCAAAAAAACCCCAAAACAAACAAACAAACAAACAAACAAACAAACAAAAACCCTAAATAAATCAAACTGTAACCTACAAAAAAAAAACCTTTCTAAGTTTATAATCTCTTTTAAAACAAAAACAAAATAAACCAAATAGTTTTATTATTTAATATTGTTCATTTTTCATACTAATAAATACTATACCTATTAAATAAACAACTTCTTCCACTTTTCTCCAAAAAAATATTTTTCCCAAATAATTTGAAAAGAAAAAACCACTTAAATTTACTTTCTAAAAAAAGCCCCTTTAAAATTTTTCTCCCAGATTTACCCTAAACCAAAACACCCACTCACAAAACAGTTGCCTGGTATCTGTGATCAATGTTTTTACTTGCTTGACAGAAGCATTTATTTAAGATTAGAAATCAAAACCCCCAAGTCATGAAAAGAGAGAGTCTAACAAGGGATAAGCTGAACTGTAGTTTTGACTACAGCTGGCCAGAAATATTTAAATTAAAAAACAAATTCCTCACAAAATTGAAAGATAAAAGATGTTTGGGGTTAAGAGGAGGAAATGTTCCACCTCTGCATAGCAACATGCTATGAAACAGAAAGGAAAACTGGACAGCACAGTGAGGAACTACAGGAAACACCCAGAATGATCCCAAAAAGCACTGCTCCCTGAGCCCTCACTCTGTAATAGCCAGTTATCAGCACTGACACCGATGAATTCTCCACAACCAGAAACCATCCAAACATTTTGAATCTCAAACTTGACACAAATCTCTTCCAGAACTGACAGGGTTTTTTTTTCCTAAAATAGGAGAGGTTGAAAGAGCTATTCTGTCTTGAATCTCTAGGAAGAATCTGAACATCATCTTTTAACCCCACAGCACTACAGCTGTGATATTTTTACCAAATCTTGTCACATACAGGGTGTATATCTCCCTTCACTTGGGGAAGATAGAACATCAGTATTTTCCTTGTGCCCTGTTCCTGCCACAAGTGCTGAGCAGTGCCATTCCCACAACCTTCCTGCAGCATTCTACTGCCTTTTTCCAATCCCATCTAAAAAGTTTATTGAGTTTCTCTTTTCACATGCATTCATCCCAAGAATTGACAATTACTTCAGCGTTTACATTTCAATTACTGGCCTCCATCACCAACTCTGCATGCTCTCTGCTGTCTGATGGAAATGCACTTGTTTTCCTGTTGTGCACAACAACATTTAATTCATATACCCCCAGACCAGAGAAGCCATCAAGGAGATATTAATTTGTTGTGCTGCTTGAGTTATAGCTGCTGGCTGGGCACACTAAAAGTTCCTCCATCACAGGAACGGGTTTGTTACACTTAATTGCGTGTCTTACTCTGAGTCACCAAAACATTTAATGTCTCTGAACAACATCAAAATATCCAAGTCAAGCAGGAAAGGCTAACAAAAAAAAAAAAAAAAAAACCAAAAAGCTGAATGCTGGCTCATACTGCCTCATATGATTAAAGAGAATTAGAGATTGAGCAAAAAAAGCCCAAGAGTCCGTGACATTGATGTTGTGCAGAAATATCTAGGGAGATGCTCAAACTGCTTCCACTTGGGACTCTTGTGTCCTTCTCACTATGGGAGATAAAGCAATTATCCTACAGCCTGTGTGCCTTGGCCAGCCCAAAAAAGGAAGGAGGAGATCAGCAGAAAGTTTATAATTCCTAAAATTTGCAGCATCTGAGGTTTGTCAAGGGAGCCAATTTCAGCAGAGCAGGTTTTAAGGCAAAACACAAGGCTGAGAACCAGGACAATGGGATTTTATTCCTATCCTGGTCCATGGAGAAAAAAAAAAAAAAAAGACATTTAGTTTTCCTGTTTCCTTACTTATCTCTTTGTCTGCCCTATCCACTTAAACAAAAATGCTTTATGTGCTTGCAAATTGGCACCCTGATCATGAATAAGACCAGAAAGTGCAGCATGCCCTAAATAAGATGTTATCAAAATGGTATTTGTTTGGGAGGCCACTTCACACATTGGGTCAGAGAAGTCATTCCTGCCATGCTTCACAATAAAAGCCACTCCACAGGAAGTTTCCTTTCTTGCTGTGTTGGCCAGAGTAGACCTGACAGAGGGGAAATCAGGGGTAGCAGGGGTCAAAGCCCAATCCACAATTTGAATCCTTCCTTTATTTAAACAGAGAACCCGACCACCTGTAAAATATCTCCTTAAAGCATCTTCAAGTTAAATGAAAAATTCTATTCCTACAAAAGCTATCCAATCCTAATATCAGATTTGGTCTATTCTGAACAAAAACGGTCTCTTCAAACAATATTGAGAAATTTTTAAAGGAGAAGAGCTGGGTATATCTCCAAGCAGGTTTTCCACTAACTAAGTTCTTCCCCAGATAAGTCCTACATGAGAACACAATCTTGCTTAAACTAGCATTTTTAATTTCTTCTTCAATATAGGCCTTTATATTGAAATGATTCAATAAAGTGAAGGAACAAAGAGTAGCTAAGGAGCAGCCCATCATGCTGCCATTTGAAACTTTATTGAAACAATTGAAAACTTTATTGAAATGATTCAATAAAGTGAAGGAACAAAGAGTAGCTAAGGAGTAGCCCCTCATGCTGTCATTTGAGGCCAATGCAGCCAGGCATTAATCTGTAGTGAGCATAAAACACATTTAGAAACACTTTGCCTCTCTCCTGCAGTCCCTCGAGGGGAAATAGAGCTCAGAAAACCCCTTTATTTAATAAAAAACTTTTATTCAGGAAATAGTACAGTGACTAAGCCCAAACATAATATTATCTCCTAGTACTGACAAGCTAAGATGAGCTCACTTTGCCTTAAGCAGCCTTAGAAATCTCTTAGTATTTGACAAATCATTAATAAAGTCCAGTAAAGGTGCATATTGGGTTATTGCATGCACATGTATCAATATCTGTTTAAAAATACACACCACTGTTAATTCTTACCAGTTTTTTGAGAATGCCAAAGCAAAGAGGAAGTGGAACATCTCTGTTTAATATGTTAATCATGGGGGGGTTATCAGTGTTACACCTTGAAAGAAATTGCACTTTTTATACACACCTCTTCTTTTAGACCTGGCTCATTTCTTGACATGCCACAAAATGTTAAGTCAATACATTTTAGACAAAATTCAGTGCCCACATTGTTGAAGTAAATTAATCTATAAAGAAAAATAAGACCTGCTAAAAAATATGGGTTGAAAAATATGCAGAAGTACATTAAACAATTTACCCAGATCATTAACCATCTTGCAAGATTGTTAGTAGAAAACTAAATTACAGACTCAAAATACTTTCTCTCTCTCAACTCTAAGCCTGCCTGTATCACCAGAGCAGAACATATTGAATTTAGAGCTAATCTGATCTAGGCTTTGCTGCCCCTCTCTAAGGACACAGAATTCTTTGACATTTGGAAATGGCAGCTAGTTACACACCATGCATTTTTCAGTAGCATCTATTTGAAATTGCCATCATTACATGAATAATACTCACTACTTGAGATCTTTGCCTGGTCTGGCTTGTTACTTTTTCTTTACAAATGATTGTATAGCATAAAGCTCTGACAGGCATACATTTATGAACCTGAGTGTCAGTGTGCTGATATTTTCACAGGAAAACAGCCATTTAAAAAAACAAACAAACAAACAAACAAAAAAACAACAACAACAACAAAAACCAGCACATGTCCTTATGTCACTTACCTTCACAACTGGTTTCATGGAGTAAACATCAGCAGCTGTATTATCAAATAATGTGAAGACTGTGGTGGATAAATTATAAAAAAACTGATCTGTTTGTGAGAAGAAAGAGATGGAAAGGAATTAATCTTTGCAGCTCCTCTTCAGAGCATCAGATCTGACTAATGAAAGATCTTACAGATGAACACACAGACAGCATTTGTTTTAATGAGACCATGTAAATGCACACAAAAGTTCTGGAAGAGGATGTTCACATTGTAGATTTGAGAATTTGGTTTTTAGCCCAAAATTCTTTTAAAATGCTACATTTTTGTTATTCATACCTTTGTTTTATCAAACATCAGACATAGTGTAACCTGCGGAGAGAAAATCAATTACTCTAAATGCACTAAAACCCAATAAAAATGCAGTATTACGTAATCTATACATATTTAATAGAAAACACAAGAAGTCTTTTCAATGCATCCTGTAGAAAAAGATGTTTCAGTTCTTTGCCCTTACTTTGAGAATTCAGCCTGAATTGCTGGCCTCTTTAGAAGCTGTCAGCTCTAAAAAGCAGAAGAATACTTCAGAAGGTGAATAACTGGATGTCTTGAGATATCCTGAGATAATCAAGATACTTAACAATGACCCCTGTCCTTTGTTAATTGTGAACTCATCTTTTTTGCCACAGATTCGTTTCAGTCTATTGGTAACTTGTTAGCCATCAATCCTGCTGAAGTATTTCTAGCTAAAAACAACCAGAATGTTGATTTGACACTGAGCAAATCCATCTGACAAAGCTTGCATGAAATGAACTTATTTATCCTTTTGCTCACTGAACCATGAGTGATGCTTTCTCTGACCACATAAGATTTTAGCTATTATTCTAAGCAAATGAAATCAAAACAGAAGCAGCCCTTAAAAGATTATGCTACTGGATAATTCTTGTCTCCATTTCTTTCTACAGATATAAGTGTAAATTGTGTAAATTTTTCATGATACTTCAAGCAAGATGAATTAAAATGCTTTTCAAATATAATTTTGTGCTATATAAGCTTGTCTCATAAAAAATTTAGAAGAAGGGAAACAACCTTGTGACTATAAGCTAAAATAGTGCTGATACTGCTTTTTGAGAGGCAGGCAGACTGTACTCTCACATTGCTTATTTTTACAAATGAAAGAAAATGGTGATCAGAATTCAATACATATATCTAGAGCCTCCATAGCAGAACCTACAAGAAATAATGAAGTATAAAGCTGGCCTAATGAAAGCCTCTCATGCCCCAAACACAGCAGCACTGCATGCAGTTGAAGGTGTCCAAAGGGCAGAAGAGTATCCTTCTGTACAACAGCTGATTAATGGGACAGTTTTGACAGCAGAACAAATGGAATTTAAAATAATTATCACTTTCAGGAAGATGTTTCTTATGTATCACCACTTAACCTGATTATGAGTGGGTTTGCAAACCTTGGTGATTTGAAGCACTGTTCTGTACTCTTTCATTTCATCTTGCTTTTTCATTTCCTAGATAAGAGGACCTAGTAATTGTTCCAGGGCTCCTTTTCATTCCTTTGTTGGCATTGTGAGATTACTAAAATTCAGTGAAATTATCCAGCATACGAGTTTTCACATTGCTACAGCAAGTCCCATGTCTTCAAATACAGCAAGTTCTCAAAGCTCCATACCAGGAAGGGTTTGGGGTACAGGATTCCTGAGAGAGATCACTCTGTGTAGAGGAGAAGTGTGACGTACTCTGTCTTTGCAGGACAGTCCTGCCTGTCAATCAGGAACGATACAGATCTGCACAAAACAACTTGAAATTGTGTGTGAGAGAATGAACCACAGGAGCCTTTTTTGTGTCCAGATACAGAACCATTGAGAGTCAGCAGAGCTTCCCCTGATCCTCATGAGCACAGCAGACAACTGCACACACACTTTGTAGGGGAAATTTGCTGCTTCAGTCATGGCCATGATGCCTTGTGAGGGATGACCTAGAACAGAGGCTAGACAGAGTTAAAGAATAAAGTAGGGGTTTATTAGGAGGATTTCCTCAGTGGATCTGCCTTGGGAGCACAAGAGCCCAGCCAAGGCTGCACCAAGATGAACCAAAATGGTCACAAAATGGACAGCTGGTCACAGGGTCTCACACTTTTATAAGTTTTGGTCCATTGGCATCTTGGAGTTCATTGTCCAATTACAGCTTTGGCCCATCCAGTCCCATCCTTCTTGTTTTTCTCTCTTCAGTCCACGTTGTTTGTGCTCCTGGGTCTGAGATCTGGATCACTTGTCCTTGGTCCCCAGCTGGAGAAGGAATTGTTTTGTCTCCCTGCTCTGTGCAGAGAGCTCACCATCCCCTAATGTGAAGCCCAGACCCACACACTAAAGCAGCACAGAATCTGAAAAATAGAAAAGCTAAAACCTTGAGAAGAAAATATTGAGAAGAAAAGAAGGCAGAGCACCTGGTAGGGAAGTAAACCAGGGCTCAGAGTGAGCAGGAGCACTTGATCTTCTCTTTTAATTAACTCCCACACAAGAATAACACAACATACTGACTTCTTTCAATCCTCTTGGTACCATACCTAAAGTAGTTATGCCACGCTGCCATTCTGTCCCAGGATTTTCCAGTTCTCTAATTAAAATGTCACAGCTGAGTCAAGAACCATCATCAGGAGAAGCAGGAACAGGAGAATGAATATGCAGTCACCTATAGAAGAGTTTGCACTAAGAGATCCTCTGTGCCTGTTCTCTGACCAAAACCATTTCCCATCTCACCCTTTAGCCCTCAGGGATAACATGACCCAGAAAACTCAGTTTCATAACAAAATCTTTTTGAATAAAATTCTCTTCCCAGATGCAATAATCTCCATCAACCCATGATGTAGTGGTGACAGAGTTGGTAGGTGAGCAATATAATATTTGTTGAGGAATTTTTTAAGCACAAATTTTTATCCATAGCTTAACTGGCTGCTCTCAGGGTAGTTTCAAGTTTTCTTGCCTTTTTCAACAACTGTGTTTATACAGAAAATTGTAGTGAAGGAAAGGTCTCAACAAAAATTATATCAGATGAAAAGTTGCAGCTTAAATGGCAGCAATATCCCTTTTGTTTGTTGAGCAGGACAGCAGACATGGCAAGGAATTGGAGCTAAAGGGCTGAGAGCTCTGTCATCAAGTTGATTGCCACACAAAATACACTGATGGCTCCAAATCAGTCTGCCCTTTCCTCTGTTCCTCCCAATTTCTCTGGTATGGGCAAAGAGGCACACCTAAGATCTCTGGATTTTGGACAAAAATAACTGAAGAACAATGCCATTGCTTCAGTTCAACTAGAGATAGAAGGGTGGATCAGCAAACTGAAAAGAGGCATTTGAGGCCCTCTTGCCCTTCTCCACCAATGGTTGCTGGTTAATCAGTGCATTTATATCTTAGTTATGGCCTCTTAATAACCTGTTAATTAATCTTCTCCGAGAACAACACAAACTAGAGCAGAACTTCAGAAAAAATACCTGAAATTAAAGAGCTGGGCTTTTCTCTCTGCACAGTGCTGCTGTGTGGCTCCCAGCCCTTAGAGACTGACCTTGTGTCACTGCCACATTTTGCTTGCTGCTGTCTTCTAACTTTTCAATGGAGGAAAACCACATGAGCAAGGTTTTTTCATTTGAGTGTACATGAATAAATCACACTGACATGACTGTGAGTGCCAAAGTGCTCAGGATTTAAGGTAGAAAAATTGACTGTCCAAAAGAGAAATAATCCAAATTAAAGCTCACAACAATGCTGAAAACTCCAGGGCTTGGCAAAGAGAATGAGCCTTTCTGGAAGGGGTCAGAAAACAGCTACCTCAAACACTTCTGCAGGTAACAGAAGTAAGGAAATGAGAAAAGCATAAGATCACAATTTCTGGTGTGTTAGTCCTTGCATGGATTCTGTGGGCATAATTCATGAAACTAGCAGGATTTTTCTATCACCATGAAAAGAGATCATTGGCAATTGGTTCTTTCATCCCATTACTGTTGTCCTTACAAGGAACCATACACAACTGTGTATTTACTGCAACTACAATTCACCAGCATTTCCCATTATAAAATGCTATTTCCAGTTGCTTACAATATATGGTCAAACCATCAAAATTGCAAAATTTCAAAATTTACACTTTCAACATAGAAGAATGCAGGTTTTAAGGTGCTAAGACAGGGCTGAGTTTGGGTTTATCAGAGAACTGTGGCACAGAGTGAAAAACCAGCAAACTGAAGATGCAAGGGGGAGAATAAGTTTGTAGTTCATTCAAGGTTTAATTCCTAGCAGGATTTCTGTGCAGTTCTGCATGGGGGAGAAGTCTAGGCTTGCATGTGTTCCCAAAGTGAAATGGGGCAACAATGCCAGCCTTGTGTCTTGTCTGTATCTAAATTAAGTATTTTGGGCTTCTCTTTTTGTGAAGGTGTGAACCCCTACAGCTAACATGGATGAAATAGGCAATGGTTTAAAAAAATGTCATGTCAGCCAGAGATGTATTTCCATGGGGAACAATGAGGTCCTGCTCAAGACAGCAAAATGGGCTGTTCCATGTTGAACAGCTCATCCTATAGTGAAAACAAACAAACAAACAAAAAAACCCTTGTGATTTATAGCTTTGACAATGCTGCAACCAGCAAGAAAGTCAGATAAACTCACTGAAATTTGTTAGTGGGAAGATCAGAAGCTACCAAAAGCAGTTTGAGTGCCAAAACTAAGTGTTGTTACAACACCTAATTCTGATAGCCATAAAATGGCACATCTCTGACAGGCAACAAACAGCAGAGAGAGACCCATAAGATACACACATTTCTGCTGCTTTTTTCCCTAACAAGACACACTGTCCTTTTTGAAACACAGAGTTGCATGAATTTCCTAAATAATCACCAGCATGATTGTTTCCAAACATACAGCTCTACTCCTATGCTGAACACTACTTTAATCATATTGATAGCTGCCCTTCTCTCTTGACATAAAATAAGTTGAGGAACTCTGCTCTGAATAAATTCTTGCTTAGCAAATACAATCTTGATTGAAAAAAAAAAGCCCTGTCGAAAAGAATATAAATATTGGGAATATCTGCATCTGTGTGGGTTAACTATATAAAGATCTCAATTCAGATTAGTATATAAACATATCTTTATAGAAAGTACCATGTTGTTCTTTCATTCTGATCAGAAAGGCATCTAGAATTAGCACAACTGAATCATCACAAGCTGCTAGGAAGTCTTCTGTTTCTTTTTTCCTTTTTTTTTTTTTAATATAGTCATTTGAGGTTTAGGAAAAAAAATTGTAATTATTAAGTAAATTATGAAGCAAAAATAAAATGTGTTGTGCCTATCCATCCTCTGCTGCTGCTTGGGTTACAATGTAAGGTGTAACCAAAAATATGTATTTTTATTACCATCTAAACGAGCTGGTGAAAATGGTGGGACAGTGTTCTTTATCTTCTCCATGGCTCAGCCCTGAAAACTCCCTCCAGAGAAGCAGCAGCCACCCTGAGGGGCCCAAATCCCCTAATGGGCCACCAAGGTCTCCAGAGTGACTCCCAGAATTACATCTGGGAGATGTCCCACCCTGGGGAAGGAACTGAACATTCCTACTTGTATATAAAAAAATCTGAGTGCTGGGACACCACGAGACCACAACCACTGGATCCTCAGAGCACAGGAGCTCTTGCCCAACACCACTGGAGCCCCAGAGAAGAACCAGACCTTTTTCAACAGGATCACCACTTGGACAGAGCCACATCCATCACTCCAACAGGACTGCAGCCACAATTTATTCAGACTGTTACCATCACCCTGACCAACAAACAGGTCATATCCTGACTTTGTCAGTTTGAACCAGTGTTTTGTACTATTGCTTTTATTGTAATTTTCCTATTAAATTGTAGTTCTGACTTGGAATCTCTCACAAAATATTTGTGTGGCGTTGATTCCTCTGCTGATTTACTTTAAAACTAGTTCAGCTGTGCACATAAAATACATCAATGACCCACTGCATGCAGTTTTTTTTTGAGATGTGATGGTTTTTGACCATTGGCCACCATTCCCTAGAGATAAACACATAGAATTTGTATGGTCTATCAGGCAGCACCTGAAGGAGAAACCTGATGTATTAGACATACAAAACCCACTCTATTTTTATTTAAACCAGAGCAGATATTTCTGAAGAAGGAAAGAAAAACTGGCAGAGGAAGAGACGATGTAAAACAGTGAGGTTTGCATAATGGATGATTGTTAGAAATCCATAATTGCTTTTTACCATTTGGTGCCAGTATTTTCAGATACATGAGTAAGCTTCCTAGAGATTTCCCTCAAAAATTTCTCAACAGAGCACAAGATCCCAAAACAGAGCACATTTACAATGTCAAAGCTAATTGGCAAAAGAAAGTAAAATATTTAAAGCATGGACACAGGCCCTAAGTTTGGATATCACCAGTTACTAGAGGTACTGAGCTACCATTAGGCTTGAGTCCTTGATAATCATGTGTTAAACTTCAGCATTAGAAAAATGGTAGGTTCAGGCTGGTCATAAAATACTTTGAGAGGCTTATATTCCTTGTATTTGTACTGAAAATAACTTGGCAGCTTGCTGAAAACAAACAAGAGGGATCCTTTTCTCCCCTATGCAATGCTCAGTTTAATTTTGAAGCTCTCCACAATAAAATGTTGTGGAAGCCAAGTTATAAATAGGTTGAAGAAGAAATTAGACTCATTCATCTTTGGTGGATATTAACCAAGATAATTGGTGTGGAAAACAATACTCAGCAGCTTACCAAGAGCAAAACAGAAATATATGTGGAAAGATATTCTAAGCACAATTTTTTCCATACTGTTTTCCTGGGTTTTCCCCAGCTACTGGTTGGAAGCATTTACTATGCTGGATCAATTTCTGGATTGATCTGAAATAGCAAACATAATCCCTTATCATAGAAAAAGGACCAGGAACTTAAAATAATTCCAGTTCTAAATTTTGAACAGAATGTGAACTGGAATTCGTTGAAACTGTACTTACTATGGCTACAAATGCACTGAAAACATCTAGACAGAAAAGTGAAGCAAGACTGGGAAAAAATAACAAACCCTAGATAAGTAAGCATGACCTCTGTTCCTGAATCAAGATCAAGAAGGAACAAAAATACTGGGAGCTCTTTTCCCTTTCTGCAGGAAAGACACCAACATGTTCCTTGTAGATGCCAAGCTCCTTGTCTCACTTTGGAGACAAATTCTAGGAGAAAATAAATTAATACCAGGGGATGAACGTGAAAAAAGGTAAAACTGCTTATTAGCAAAGCAAGATACCCACAGAGCGCAGGAAAAAAGAAGGAAATTTAACCTTCCACAACACCTCCACCTCTGTGGGTCTTCTCCTCACAGCCAGAGAAATTGGAGTTTAATGTCCCTTCTTTTGCTGGCTTGGTCTTTCCAGGGTTCGGATCTGCCGAAGCCACCTCACAGGCTCCCCAGGCCAGGGAGGAAAAGAACAAAAAATAAAACCAAAACCAAACCAACCAAACCAAAAACCAACCAAACAAACAGAAAACAAGAACCCCCCCTCCCAAAAAAAAAACCCAAAAAAATCCGGCAAAAAAAAAACAACCAAAGAAAAATAAAACTGTCAAACAAACAAAAAACAAATACAAAACAAACCAACCAACCAACCAAAAAACCCAGAAAACAAACAAAGAAACCACAAAAAACAACAACAAAAAACGAAAACAAAAACCAAACCAACAAAAAAAAAATTGCCAGTGAAAAGTCTCCAGGGCAGGGGAAGTAAAAAAACCCCAAAAAACCAAACCAAAACAAGATCAAAACCAAAATCAAACTAACGAACAAACAAAAAAACCCAAACCAAACCAAAACCAGAAGCTTCTTGCCTAAGTTGACGAAAGTTAATGTAGCACAAAAGGCAATGAAGCAATAATCCATTCAGAAAGTTGTTTAAAACGCACTACCTGGACTAAGACGGATGACAAGAGCAGAGCAAAGGGAGTCATGAGGGAGGGAGACTTTAATGATCAAAGCTGATTATCCAGGAAAGCAAAGTGCATTTATGCAAAGCAAGCAAAGATAATGGAACTTGTCCTAACTCAAGGCTGTTCAAGCAAAGCAGCCAAAAAACCCTGGACAGAGAGGGGAATCTTCCAGGGAAGAAGAAAGATGAGAGGTGGAGGAGGACAGATGACTACACTGTGTCTTTATTCCAAAAATCCTGTACATTATGGACAGGCAAAATACCCCAACTGAAAGTTGGAGGCCTGCTGTACGGAGCACCTGTGGATTGTGAAAATGAAAATCAGACAAACCGAAGGGAAAATTAATTTTTTTTGTCTAATGACCTGCATTTCTGTTCCTGACACATAACAGGTTCAAGGACTCACCTGGGCAACAGTCTTAGCCCCAAAGATCCAAGCTGAAGGAAAGGAAATGAATGAAGGACATGAGTAAAAACCACAGCTAAATAACAGTAGCAGTTATACTGCAAATGCCTCAGCTGTCTATTTGAACTCAGAGTGTGGCAATACAACAATAACAGGTAACAGACAACAAAAATTTCCATGGGAACTATGAAATACAATTATGTGGGTGGAGTGAAAGGATGTATAAAAATCTTGAGCTCAGGAGAAACCTTGAAAATCTACCCAAGGCATCACAAATAAAGTATACACAGCTTTTCATCGCTTAAGAAATCATCGATGGAAAGAAGAAAATGTGAGAAATGGTTTTGAAATGATGGGTAATTTGAACAATCTAACAACTGCAAAGATAGGTAAAGGGAAGAATCAGATTAAAACTGGAATTTAGTGACTGGTGAAATAAGTATTGGAGGTTTGATTATATAAGGATCAGAATTAAATGCTAAGGAGTTAATAATAGAGAGTCTAGTTCTGAAGACTCAAAATATAATACCTGCCTGCCTGATTTCATTTTGATTGTTAAACTCTCTCTCCTTACCACGAAATAAAATATTTGCACAGGACTGGTAGACTACACATTACTTGGTAAACAGCCTACTGATAGCTACAGTAAAGAAAATTCTAAGGAAATTTCAGGATAAGGAAGCAGTTGTATCATTTGAAATGTCCCCATGGAAGTACAGACAGCCTAATGCTGAGATGATTTTCTATTCCAATTTCTGTTTCAGAATATCAAAGCCAAAAATCATAGTGCCCCCTGCTTACATCAGGTAGCTAGGCTAGCTAAGAACAAGATGAATTTCCCCCTGATTCTGTGTCTGAGGAAACTGCTCATTGTATGTTCCCTTGGGCTGGGTGCCAAAAGGAAATTAAAGATCCATTGGCCAACTCAGCTGCTGTGCAGTAACAGCATCTGAAAAACAACTCACGATCTTTGCCATGTTAGGGCAACCTCTGTGCAAGTGAAAGCTAATCAGATTTGAATTGAAAGGTATGTTGATGGAATTTCTAATGCCTGGGACAAACCCTCGGCTACTGGGACAGATTTAAGAGCCAGGATAAAGTACTTGCTGAGGACTATGACCCAAAAAATCGGCAATTTCCTGACCATGGGAAAGGGGGTAGAGGGGGTGGAAAAGAAGCAACATTTGGGGGTTTTGTTTGGTTTTGGCTTTGGATTTCCATGAATGTAGTCCTTCTTTAAAAACACTCCAAGATAACATATGACTGGGCAAGCTATACACAGCTCTAAACAAAAATATCACTTTAAATCAGCACAGGCACAGCCGACCACTAGAAACTGGTTTCACATCATTGCATTTCTCTCAGAGACAGAGCTTTCTCAGTCACACAGATATTCAGGGAGATACCAGTCCTTTGAGGTGCCAAACACTGTCCCAGTCCTGAACAACACTCAGTGACTCCTTCACATCTCGCATGGTCTCAGGGATGAGGACAGAGCACACCACCACATCCAGAGCTGAGCCCATTTTTGTCTATTTTCTACCTCTCTTGATCCTTCCATCACTGCACCACTGGGGGCACACATTTTTTGTGTCAATAAGCCTGCAAAGACCAGCGGAGTTCCTCTGGAGAAAGGGGAAATGTTCCACACATGTATTTAATGTCCCTTGGACGTTAAGCAAGACTTATATTCCTTTGAATCTTGAAGTCATTTGAATATCACCTTCAGGGATGGACTGGAATTTGTCCCTAAAGAAATCCAAAAGAAAAGAGCCTTTTCAGCACAAGTTAAGACTACTACAAGTTTTTTCAGGGCTCAATAGCAATAGCCTCAGTAACAACGAAAGAACAGGTCTCAGATGCAGAGGGAGATGTATGAATATTCTCCATGGTTACAAATTTCAAATATAATCCTCTGAAGAACAAATGTCCTCATTTACTTCAATCAGGATGGAAGCATCTTCAAAAGCAAGCCATAGATCCTCTTTATATCAAATATTTTAGCAAAAATCCTGTTTATGCTCTCTGTAACAGAACACACTTCCCAGAAAACACAGAACATCAAAGAGATCAATAAGATATAAATGGGACATAAAGAAGGTGCATAATCACCGTGGTGGAAGTTGGGCTGATGTAATATGATCAGTATAGTAAAATACTTAAAAATATTGTCACAAGGAGAGCAAGGATCATATGGAAAACTTGGTAACTCTTGCTCAGACCTCTGGCTGTGATTGTTGCTGGAGGCAGACTGCAGTGTTACACAAGAGCATTTCTTGCAATCCTATATGTTCTCCACACCCATAGTGAGCAAAGACAGAATGGTGAGGCTTAAATCTACACAAATGAAAAATCAGATTACCTCTGTAGAAAAGCAGAACCAAAAGTCTCTCTATCAAAAAGGACAATGATTCTTTTAACTGAATAGTCAAAGGAAAGGCAGGATTTCCATCAAAGGAAATTTTTTAAAATAAACTCTTGTCAGGGCATGACACAAATGCTGCCTTTAGAGAGAAATATGGATTGGATGACTATCAGACCTTCTCTCATCTTATGATACGAGGATTTAATCTTGAAAGGTTGTCCTCCCACCACCCTCCCTGCACAAAAGGTCTCTGGATTGGTTTGAGAGACCTGAGCTAACTAGAAAACATCTGGTTGGAATTTAATCTTGAAAGGTTGTCCTCCCACCACCCTCCCTGCACAAAAGGTCTCTGGATTGGTTTGAGAGACCTGAGCTAACTAGAAAACATCTGGTTGGACCACACCTGTCGTGCTAAGCATTATTTTCCTAAGGCAATAACTAAAATAAAAGACATAAGGAAGAGCCCATCTACCCAAGGCTGCCACTGGTTCAGTTACTGATCACTAACAAACATACATCTGCCAACACACTCTATGAACCCTCTTTTCAGGTTGAAAATATCTTTGCAAACTGGTTGCTAGGAGCTCTACTCCTTGACATTTCCATGCTTGAGTGAAAACATGCTGTTTAGCAAAACGTCAGGGTAAATGTGTCAGGGGGTTGACACTGGCTAGAAGCCAGGTACCCATGAAAAAAAATTATTCACTCATTCTCCTTTGCTGTAGTTGAGCAGAGGAGGGGGAAAGAACAATTTAAAGGCTTCTGGGGTGAGATAAGGATTAGGAGAAAACACTCTAAAGGCAAAACAGGATCAAAACTCAACAGCTCTGGTAGTCCAGATCCCCAAAATCCTGCTGAGCTGCAAGAAGCTGTGAGAAAGGAAAATTGAAAAGCTAGTCCTTATTTCATCCCTGCTGCTATTATACAAATCAATCAACAGAAAACAGAGCTTTTTAACTTTTAATCCAACTCAAACTGGCCTGGCTGCTCAGTGACAAGGGGAAGGGTTTGAGCAGTGCATGTCCCAGGAGTTGTACGTCAAAAGCATGACTAGCACCAGTGTGCTACAGGAGTTCTGGGCACTTCCCACACCCATGGCTTCTGCAGTAGGACTGGGAGAACAGCACATTTGGGCAGAGCTTGCAACCTTCAGCCATTTCTTCAGACAGAGAATAAGGGACAGGAAAAGGTCTTAGATGATCTGTCTCCTGGGACAGTGAAGGGACTCCAGGCCACCCATCTGAAGACTGATGAACTACCAAAATCTGTTAAATAATGCATTGCATTCTAGTTTGGCTTGACTTCAATAACCAAAAATCTTCTGCATCACTGGGTGTATGAAACTACCCTTTAGCTGATCAGATCTGAATGTAGCAACATTGGAGAAGCTCATCACAAGGGCCAGATTTGTCATGGTACATCAGTTAAGGAACCTGGAAAACCCTACTTACTAAAATGTATGAACCTATCAAACTCCAGTATTGAACAGAGTTTAAGCATAGAAAACTGTCTTTGTGTAAAGTCTGAGCTTGTGTTAAAACAGAGGGAAAAAAAATGTATTATGTCAATTAGGGATTATGAGAAACAGAGAATAAAGTTTTTTTAAATATGAAAGCACACATAAAAAGTTGCTCACTTGCCCCTGCAGGTTCTGGGGAGTCCACTTTGGATATCTTGCAATACTTGCTGCTCAATTTCAAGATCAATCTGCTTGAGACAGGGAACAGCGTAAGAATTTCAAATGGTTAGAATGTGGGCAAACCCCAAGTAGAACAAAAAGAAGCCCCTGTGAGCTGAAGGATGTACAAAAGGCACCATAACAATCACTGTAACAATGACAGAGTGCCAGTGCTGGGATTGGAGATGCTGTGGCCCCTGATATGAACATTCTGGCTCAGAGCATTCTCCAGAAGCAGAGTCTCTGTCACTGGTGTAACACAGGGAAACCAGCTCTGTAAAAATGATCTATTTGCCCTGGAATCCTATGGCTCATCTATAAACTAAGAAACTCAGTTAATAATCTAAGAAATTAACAGTCCTGGTAATGAAAACTTCCACATCAGTCATGATATCAACATTTTTCCTTTTTCATCTGCTGTGAGAGGTTTCTTGATACACATCTGACAACATGCATTTATAAGCAAGACAAATAATACAAGCAGGCATTCAAATTCCTCATGTAAATTTGTGTTAACCAAACACTTAGCAGGGGAAGTCTGTTTCACAACATCTGATGTTTATCCATGTTTGGGGGACTATTTTAAGAAAGCTGAAGTCAGAGTAAGGTTATTTCATAAATATTTCAATGTGCTGATTCTCACAAAGCCCGAGTGATTAGTGCTGAAAGTTGAGCTAAAAATACAAAATATAAGTTAAATTTCTACAAGTTATTCAAGATCATGTATTTAATAACTGAGTCTGAGAGGAATGAAAAAAAAAAAAAATTTAGGATCCAACCTTGTGCTATGTTTTCTTCCTGTAGCTTTCAAAAGTAAAGAGTAAAATTTAGTCGATTATATAATTGATAGTTTTGTCTATACAGTAATAGAATAAGAATGTGGTTCATGTTACATTAAGGCTGCAGCAGCAATCTTTTCAGTGGCTCCTGTTTTGTTTTTTCTTTAACTATTTGGCTTAGTTTTGGTCCAAAATCAGACAATCGCCGCGGCGATTTTTTTTGTCCCTGTGCTGTGCAGGCACTTTGGTCTGTCAATAAACAGGTTTTTTTCACTTTCACCCACTGGCATTCATTTTTCTCATTGGCAAAAGGGATTACTGAAGCCCTTCTCTTTAGAGGAAACACTTGATTCCAGAGTGTTTCCTCCTAAATTTGTCTCTGAACTGAGACTGTAAAGATGAGTACAAGAAACCTTTCAGAGCCATGCCAAAACCCCCTACTAAGGTGAAGCCCTTAAGGAGCTGAACTTCATAAGGGAAGTAAAAATTTGTGTTGTTACCAGATGATAAATTGGCTACATCTGGTGAGCTAACACTGCTTGTTCTGCTAAAACCACCAACTTATGGAAGTGCACAAGGCCCATTGTGTGAGAAAGAACTGGAAATTCATCAGCCCCAGTGCCCTGCCAGCTCCAGTATATCACTGGTGGCACTGGGGTCTACGAACATTCTATGCCCAGAGAGACACCCAGGACAAAAAAAAAAACAAATAATGGGTACAGGGGAGACAAAATATGTTAATGATTTTGGGAAAATCATTATCATATTCTGGGGCAATCAGTGAATAGGTATGTAAAATACAGTATATAAACAGAAATTTTCCTGTTCTCAGCATGGATTTGGGAGGAGGTATTGCCCTGTGCATCCAGCCAAAGAAAGAATGCCTGGTTCTTCACACTACCTTGATGTTAAGAGTTTTTTAATTTTACCAAATTTTTGGTATTAGGATCACATTTTAAAAAAAGCCACACAACAAATGCATCACCCCAGTGCATTTCTCAATGAAGCCCTCTAAAAATTAGCCCCATCATTTGGAATAAGAGATCCATCTTTTAGAAAGTTAAACTTTCTGGAGTACTGATCCACCTACAATAACATCTAATCATGATGCTTAAAATATTCCTTCAGTACAAAATCCCATGGAGTGTGTCCATACTCCCTGGGATTTTGTATTGAAGGAATATTTTAAGACACAACCTTCATTCCACCCATTGTAGCATAAATTGAATTGTTTAACTCACGCTGATGCTCCACATTCCTGGACTATACTGCAGACCACAAAGTTTTTAAAAACTGGAAATACATTTCTGAAGTTTTGGTTTATGTTTTAAGCAAAAGCCCTTCATTCACTCTGAGGGTAATTTATTACACATGCTGGCAAATTCCACTTTTGCATTTGCTGATAAAAGAGACCTGGCATCTCTTGTTCTGTGTGCAAACAGATCTCTTTAGCATAGCATTCCTCAGAAATAATTACCAGATGGGGTTGCATCTCCCTGAAATGTGAGTGTCCCAAGAGTGTCCCAAAAAGAAAGTGTCCCAAGGCCTTTAATATAAAAACATTACCTTTAAAAATATCTTTGAAGAGCTTGCCTATCTTGAATAAATAGGTATTAGGGTAATATTTATTGTTTTAAATAAACATTTCACAAAACGTTAGAAAAATATTTTCTAACATTGTGTCCTGTCTAAGCAATTTATTTTTCTACTTCACTAAATTAAAGAATAGGTCAAATTACCAAAACCTAATTTGTAGCACTGTGACCACAGTGAGTAATCTCACTTAATGAAGCTGTAATCAATGTCTGAGCAACTCCATTAACAGTATCATTCCATTATAAATTAATGCATGATGAACACCTCACCATAAACAGTCTTCAAAGGCAAAATTTTCATATGCTGATTTATAACTCCAGAGTTTTCCGGATTTCAGTTTAAATCATTTTTCACCTTTTAACAACAAAAGCAGCTAAAATGGATATGTGTTCAGCAGTTGTTAGGGGGTCTGGCAGGAGATTGTGCTTGCTAGTGGTAATTACAGCAGATTTCTTCAGGAGCACTTCTG
Organism: Dicaeum eximium; assembly: GCA_013396995.1. Classification (NCBI taxonomy): domain Eukaryota; kingdom Metazoa; phylum Chordata; class Aves; order Passeriformes; family Dicaeidae; genus Dicaeum; species Dicaeum eximium. The sequence continues at coordinate 60,976 of VWZP01006633.1, forward strand.
CCTGTGCCATTTCATAGTGATCATGAGACCATATGATACAGCCTGTTCTTTTACAAAAGATTCCACTTGTGAGCTCTGCTGAAGCAACAGGGGAAATTTCAATGTGAGCAGTTAAAACATAGCCAAATAATAAAATAAAAACACTAAACAGAGCTCTCCACTGCCACTTCTGGAAGCAGTTCTTTTGTTTTCACACACCTCCTATGACACAACAGCAATAACTTCAGGTCCCAAGTCCTTACAGGTGTCACTGGGTGAAACAAGTGTGACAGGTACTTGATGAATAATGAGGACAGAACTGCTGCCTTCCAGCACTAGGAAAAAAGTGTTACAGGTTTTCTTAGTGCACTGAGATGTCACAAAGTATTTAACCTCTGAGAAGTTCCTCCAGTGGCTAAGTGACCTGAAGTTTCTTTTAGGAGGTGGGGAACTGCTTTGCACCTGCTGCTCTGGGTGGAAGTGGCACTCTTGTAAACTGACACAAAATTGGGAAAATTTCAGAATTGGTGAACCAAAACCACTACACTACTATACAAACTAAGCTTAACTAATGCAATATGTCTGTATACTTGTATCTATTGATGTCAGTAACCATAAAAAGCCCAAATAGGTTGCAGTCAGATGTTAACCTAGTATAGTGGAAGATTATTTTTAAATCACATTATTATAATAGGTGATGTTAAAAACAAAAGCAATGCTGAATAAGCACCCTCTTAAGGGTGTTAGGTACAAATAACATTCCTTCAATGCACTTGCATAATTTTGAAGTTCAGTTCTGAACATTTCATCACACTAAAATGGCAGCTACTAACATCTTCCCCTTTCACAATATTCTGAAAGTCCTGTGAAACACTTTGAAATATTAGAGACCAAGTAATTTCTATGTCTAAACAGAATTATCAGTCACTGGATGTACTGAGTTGGCAAAACAATTGCATCACTTGCTCTGTCTGCATAGCATTACACATTAACACTCCTGGCTCTCCATTATTGCAGAGGACCAGGCATGAGAATAACTAAAATATTGTTTACCATTTTTCCCTTCAAGTATCCCTTCAGGAGAAACCTAGCAGCAAATTAAAGGTGATATGAGAGGATAGAATTCCCAAACCACAGACTGAACCACACACTAGAGCACCTTCACACGCTGCTTTCCATTGTCAGCTGCCTGCAGCTCCTCAGACTCTGCAGGCTGGGTAAGAAATTGCCAAGTTTGCTAATAAATTTTTCAAATTTCTTTGATGAATTATTTTTCATAGGAGCATACATTCTTTTAAGGAACCCATGGGGATCAGATGAGCAATCATCAACAGTGACACTACATCGGTGGAAATTGATGTTTTACGGATTTAAAACTAATAAGTTATAGAATCACTGTGGAAATACTAAAAGTTATCCTCCCATAGCTGTTGTCACTTTTAAGAACAATTGTTACTGAATATGGCTTTTGAACAATTATCTTAATTTAGCATGAGTTGTCTCAGTTGTCACAGGACATCTTTACATCTGTAACAGCCCAGAAGTGTTGGTCTGAGTTTGTAGGACTGAGACCTACCAGCCTTCCTCTATCTGAACTTACCTTGACCTGCCTGCAACTTAATTTTAGCTTAATTTGGTTCCCTGGAACATCAGGGTTTTGTTTTTTTTTTTTTCCTAATTAACTAGGTATCTATGGCTATTTTACATCTGTGTATCTTTGAATGGTACCACCATGGTTCCATGACTAATAAAATATACCCAGACTAAAGTTAGGCTGAGGGGATTTCTAAAGAAACACAGCACTGCACTGAGCAGCACATCCAAGATGAGTTCAGCAGAGTCCTTTTAAATCTTAAATTACACAGACACAAAAATTAGCACTCCAAGTCTCTTAGAATGAAAAATTCAAGTTCTTTACAAGTCCATTCCAAATGTTCTAACATAAAACATATTGTTTAATGTAAAAACAGTATTAATTGGTTTACCTAGGACTGCACACCCAGTTTCTTAATTTCGTTCCCCAGGAACAGCTAGAACTGGAAAGGTCTAAAGAAAGATAAAAATCCTTTTTATAGAGAACCAAGAAAAGTAATTTTTCAGAGCTAAAGTGTGCATCTTGTGCCTTCACAAGGTAAAACATCACAGTTTTGTTAAGTACCTCTTAATAAGAATGGATTCATTACCATTGCATGGTTATGTCCATTTCTCAGACAGACACACATTTATTGCTTTAATTCTAAGTGTTGTACTTCTGAACACAGCACTACCAACAGCCTATGTTTAGCCTTTTTACAATTACATTCATAAAGAAAATACATTTAGGAGATGCATGTGAAGACATGAAAGGCAGCTGAAAAAGCAGTAAGGGTGAGTGACTAATGGACAAGTTTTCTCTGAATATATTCACTCCTATTTCTGCTCAAATTTGTTCTGTGATGTGACATTCTCTCTTACTCTCCCACATGTGCATTTGCATTTCACACACACAAGTCTGACCAACAGTAGCTGAGGAAGAGAAATACTATTATAGACAGTAAATGTGCAAACCTAACCTTTTCTCCAATTGGATAATGTCTTCTAAGATATTCAGAGCCTCGTTTTTTTTTTCTCAGTTACAAGAATGTAAATCATGATGAGTTTCTCCTGACATGAGAAAAAAATCATGTTCTTAGTCTTTATGCCTTCTGGTGGTTTATTGCCCAAAAGCACACAAATCCTTTTGCTTAGAGGTGAGGCACTTAGCCTCCAAGTCAACTGTACTGCTTAAACATGGAAGTTTATCCTTATAATCACCAGCTATAGAAATAAAAATGAGCGTGATATTTTCAAACAAATATCTCACAGTTTTCTCTTGGGAGGAGGCTATCTTCTGGCTATAAATCAACAGCCCACTAATAAGTGGCTTGGGAACAGCATGTAAGAATGTGGAAAATCTCTCTTGCCAGAATTCAGAAGTTATCATCATCTCAATTTTAACCTAGAGAAAAAAAAAGTGGTTTTGAAAGTGTTCCAATGAAGCAATTGAAAGAAACCCATCAAAACAGCATTTTCAATCAAGCAAAAAATAAAATCTAATATATAGCAAACCAATGTTCCCAGTTAGATACAGGAAGTGTTGCTATAGTCCCATTTGTTGAGGAGGAATGAAAGACTTTGTGGGAGCAGATATAAACTACTGAAAAATAAAGCATGGCTAAAATCCTGGCCCACAAGCTTGAAGAATATTAACCATCAAAGCATTTTAGGGCATTGGCAAGTGAAGATGGATTTAATCAAAAGAAGATTTACATATGAATAACATAGCTCATACACATTTATAGCCATCCATGAAAAATTAAATTAATTTGCAATGCAAACCAACTGGGGCAGCTAGTGAATGCCAATGAATGATGAATACCACTAATGACAGAACTGTATTTAATTGGTTTTAAAAAAGCATATTAATTTTTCAGTAAGTGATTATTGCACATTATAAAGATTTTCTAAAGTCACTGTGCTACGGGTAAAGCATCCAGTACAGGAATCCATCAGAGATCAGGTTATGATCCTTCCATTTCCTCATATACACAAGGATTAGCTTAGCCATCAAAGAAAGGAACTTGGGAAATGTGGTTAAAAACATGTAGAGGCTGGGAAAAACACAATACACTTTGTTGCAGCTTGTTTGTACCTACAGGGCGTGGGGGCAATGACAGCATCACCTCCAGAACTACTCAGTGACTGCATGTGATGCCTTGAGAAGGCTGAGCTGGAACAGAGACTGGACAGAGCTAAAGAATAAAGCAGGGATTTATTAAAAGGAAATCCTCAATGGGTCCACCTTGGGCAGCACAAGAGCCCAGCCAGGGCTGCACCCAAGATGAACCAAAATGGCACAAAATGGACACCGGGCACAGAGTCTGTCACCTGTATAGGTTTTGGTTCATTTGCATACTGGGGTTAATTGTCCAATTCCAGCTTCAGCCCATCAAGTCCCATCCTTCTTGTTTTCTCTCTTCAGCCCACGTTGTTTGTGCTCTTGGGCATGAGGTTTGGATCATTTGTCCTTGGTCCCCAGCTGGAGAAGGAATTGTTTTGTCTCCCTGCTCTGTGCACAGAGCTCAGCATCCCCTGATATGGAGCCCAGACCCACACACTAAAGCAGCACAGAACCTGAAACATATAAAAGCTAAAACCTGTGACATCACATATCCAAGCTCTTGAATGACACAAATGTGTGAAGGCTTCTGCTCTACCAGAAACTGTTTCAGAAAGTATTTCATGATGCGACTTGGGTGAACACATCCAACTAGTGAAATATCACACAAAATAATTTAAAACACCTTCTTCCCCTAAATAACTGTACCTTCCTGTGACATGCAGTGGTTAGGAGTCACAAGAGCAGATCATAAAACTCTCTTTTCTGCAGTCTGCCATCTGGAAGCTTGGAATATCACACACCTCCATTCCTTTGGGTGGGGAGACCCAAAAATGCTTTACTGCCATCTGTTGTTTTGGGACTCCTCGTGTCTCTTGCATGATCCTGTCAGTGCCACTTTGCTGGTCCTTTTTGTGATGGGGATGATCTGCAAGCTCTGGCACTGCACATCCTGTGATATCCAAGACAACTCCTCCTTCCAGAGTCTCTCCTCTGGGCAGTGCAGAAGCTTATAAATAGGGTGTGTGACAGCAAAATGAGATATAATCCTCTGCAATAAATGACATGTGAACTTGATTATACCAGTTCCATTCATCCATGGTTATTAAAAGTTGCGAGAAAGTTGCTGTGAAGCCCTGCTTGTCCAAGTCTAGAACATTAAAGAAGAAATACAACACTGCTGTTGTTGTACAGTTATAAGTACTGTTATTTAATACAGGTTGTGTTAAGAAAAAACAGTACTTAGCAGCAGATATGATGATTTTGTCACAGCCCTCTTTGAGCAAGTGAAGTACTGCTCAAAATTATGATTACACTTGTTCTGGTTAAAAAAAAAATAACTATGACTGAGCCAAAACAGGTAAAAGTGCAAGGAGAATTTAGTAATTCTTATGAATCTATTGATAGAAACAGAGTTGCTATAACAACAGTATATTAGAAGGATGGGGGGAAGGGCCAGAAACACATAACTTTAATAATTAAAAAGATCTCATTTCAGATCTTCTCATTACATGCTAGAGCTCATTTACCACAGGTAAGCAAGCACAGACTTTAGGCAGTACACTTCAAACCACAAAATATCTGTTTTTCTTTGCTACTGTCACCTTTGACATCCAAATACTTCAGAAAATATTATCCATTATAGCACCCTTGTGAGGCAAGGGGATTTAGCAGTGCTGTTTGCCATTAGGGTAAATCAGTTTGAGAGCAGTGCCTCAAATTAAACTGCCTCAAATCATATTAGAAGCCTTCCACAGGATCAGGACTGTATTCCTGCCTGACATACCCATGTGTGTCCTCACCTTCTGATCTGTCTTTCCACCAGTACTTAACAGATGCTCAGCCCCTTCCCCACCTTTCAGAAAAAGGTCAGATATGGATATTTTGGTAACAGAGAAAGCTCTGTGCAGAATAACTAGTGCAGTTAGCATTAGAGATTCCTCCACTCTTTGTTCCAATTACAAAACAGGCTCCCCAGGTTCCTGTTAAGAACAGAGCTTTCCTCATTTGCACAAGTTGGACTTATGGAGGAGAAAATGTCTGGAATGGTATCTCTCTTTAAAGGAAAAATTGTCTCCAAAACAATAAAATAAATTTATCATCTGTATGGCACTGCCTGGAAGAATTACCCCTCAGCTCAAAAATTGTCAAGCTAATGTAGTTTTTCTTTTTTTCCTTCCCCTCCCTTTAGAGTATTCCTCTAAGGGCTGAGTTACCACAATTCTTTATTTCCCTGAAGTTCCTAAATGCTATTATTAGTCCTTGGGCACATCTGACTGAGAGCCCTACAACTTGCTTCCTAACAGGTTTAAGCCTGGCCTATCTGACATAGGACAAATTCTTATAAAGCCTCTATAATTGATTTGTAAAGTTTTACATGTTGCATGGAAGGCTGACTTTTAGCTGTGACTTTTATCAGTCTTCTTCCCTCAAATATATTTAGGATGCCACAAGGATTTTAGCAAGTTATTCACTAAGCTTCTGTTGTTGAATATTCTTAATGACCATAGAAGTTTTATTTTTCTTTATTTTCTTTTTTATTTTCTTTCTTTCACATCTGTCTTGTGGTCATGAAACAGCTCCCAGAGAGTGTTTAAGGTAACTCCATCAAGCATTTCTGTTGTTAGCACAGATGGGGAATAGGGCACTGGCAAGTAATAAAATCTGGGGTTTAATGGTGCCTTTTACCTATAACACCACTATTCTACTTCTTTACAGATGCCATTAGGGAGAAGTGTTAGTGAGTGCCACAGCCCCCAGATGCTCCTCTGCTCACATTCCCTCTTCCCATCAGAGCCTTGTGCAGAGTTTAATTCCTGCTCCTCAGGAGTTTATTAAAAGTTTTGACCCCATGTCTCCCCTCTCTTTGCACTCTACAAGGCTTTACAGGTAGAGAGGGGGACCACAGGACCTTTACTAGGAGGATTTATATTATGGTCCCTCATTTCAAAAAAATATTCTTTGTGACCACCTTTTATCCCCTGGAACACCAATCTCAAGATGAAATGGGCAGACCTACCCCTTGACTAACACAATCAGTAGAGCAGCACCAAAATCGTGGCACACAGGCTCATTTGCAGGAACAGATCATTCAATGAGCCTTTCTCTCTGCACAACAAGCAAGGGGAATCCACAGAACACCACAGCCCTTCACTGTATTCAGCTCACCCTGAGCAGTTTGATAGCAGGACCAAGTACTTTGCCCCTCAGGGAAAAAGAAGAAAGAAAAAAATTTAGGAAAATAAAAAAGCAACACTTTCCCAACTTGAAAGAAGTTCCACCAAAGAGAAAACAGCTCCTGAATGTTTTCTCCTGTAAATGGCAGCAAGTCATTAACTTCTTAATTTCCCATGTCATTTACTAGGTGAATCTAGTCACTCTAGTATTATTTTACTGGCTACATTTCCTCAAAATAGAGTGCTAAATCCTCTTCTTGCCTTGGTGAGAGATCTCTGAAAATTTCTAAGGGTAGGGATAACCATCCAATCTCTGAAAATCTGAATGATCCAACTGTCTGTGCAATTTTTTTGTGCTCAGTGAGACTCTCTCAAGGTCACAGAACAATGTATTGCTACAGCCAGCATGGCTTCTCTTCTCTAGACCCCTTCTCCAAAGACTTCAGAATCCCAGCTTCAATGTTTCTCTTTGTCACTTCTAAAAGGACACTAATTTTTGGCCTTCTGTTTTCCCTCCATGTAAAATTTATCCCAGTGTAGTTTTCTCAGCTATTGCTGCTGCACTTGAACCTACAGAACTTTCATTCCTTTTTTTTTCTTAGTGATGACAAATATCACCAAGGGCCTGTGGTAGGACAGGTGTCTTGCCAGAGCCAAAGTTTTTTTGTCTGTCTAGATTTCCAGTTCTTCATTAATTGGAAGTTTATTGAGCACTGAGGTGCTTCCTTCACACTGTCTTGGATTCTTTGGAATTTGCCCTACATGTATTTGCCACTGTGCTAAAGTAAACAAGTTGTACTTTGAAAATTTGTGCAATGGAAAGCTCTCATTCAAATCTTTTCCAGCAGGAACCCAAGTCCAAGGACAGCAAATTGTTTATCCCTTGTCCCTGTTCCTTATGCAACATTATCCTGGAAGAACATGCATATATTGGCCAGCAGCATTGCCCCTGGACCTCAGGCACAGCGTGTTCCCTCTGCAGAGAACACCCTTCTCCTGACCCTGATAAATGATTACAGAGCAGCTCTGATTCAACACTGACTTTTCTGCACTGCATCATTAAGCTGAAACACAATAAAACTCTCTCTGCCATTGTCCACAGCTCTCAGTATTCTCCACCCTGATAAAAACTAGTTTTGTGCCTGAAATTATCTCTGCACTTCACAAAGGCAGTACACTGGGTGCTTTATTCCCTTTGGCAGAGTCATTTTTACGTAATAACTGTATACATCCCCAGACAAAGAAACTCTTGCTGTTAAATATCCAATCTTGCAAGATCTGTGCTTTTCCAGAACAATTATCCAGCTTTGTTTCATGCAGCAGTGACTGAAGTTCCCAACAGAACCCCATCATAATCCAGAATAATTAAGTCACGCATCCTTATTGTGTTTTGTACCCTCACTACCACGACTCCATCTAAAGACTATTTTGTAGAGTATTTTTCAGAAATTCTACAGTGTATAAGGGAAGTTAACCATCCTTTATTGTACAGAAACAGTGAGCAATTACTACTCTCTTCCAGAGTCTTCCCAAGGGCAGCCCATAAAATAACCCAATTCCTACTTAAGGAATACAATAAGTCCTAACTTTCTGCACATGGACTCTCCAAATTTACTTCCACAGCCCCTCTTTTTCACATGAACCCAGCTAGAAGATTTCATGTAGCTCACAGAAAGGTGTCAACAGCCTAAATTATCTCACAGCAGTCACACCTCCTTAATTTACACCTACTCTCAGCTGGGAGAATTCAAGATGTGCATGTTGGGGCTTATTGTAAATGTCAGTCACAAAACTGCTCAGCTTTGCTCCCAGGGCTATGCAAGTCTTTCAAAATCGAGGGATCCTGGTCTCTTGTTTTCCCTGTATCCTCAAATGCAAAAACCTAACTGCAACAGGAAAGAAGGAATCACACAAGGTCACAGGAAACTAAAAGGATGGCTCGAAATAATTGCTGGATCATTAGCAATTTTTGAAAGCAGCATTAACATGGAAAAAACTCTAATTAGAAACAACCTTTGCTTGTTCTGCCAAGAGGGTGACTGCCTCTAATGTGATCAAAGCAAGCAGGATAGCTCCATTTTGTAAAAACAGGGAGCAAAGACCAAGAAATACATGCCAAAAGGAGGGATTCTCTGTAAGTTTTGAAGATTTGTAGAGCTGGTACCAAGAAGAAAAGTTTCTCCTGGAATTCCAGCTCATGGAATCCAATTCTTTACTCAGAATCCCAGCTTTCATTTTTTCTATGGAATAAAAGTCTTTAAAACAGGGGACACAAAGCTCAGTGAATACAGAAAGTAACATATAGTCACAATATTTAATAATATTTTCAGTCTAATTTCTTTCAACCTGCATCAAGGAGGTACATGACACAACAGTAGAAAACTACAAGTGCTATTCCAGCTTTGTAAACAGGAACATCAATTTGGTCTCTTTGACATTTTCTTCGACATAAGAAGAACAAGCTTAAATCTCAACACAAAAAAAAAATGATCAGTTATTCATTAAGACCCACAGGCAGATTCAGGAAAACAAAATAAAAAGATACTATATAAAAAGATGACAAGAAAGTCTTGTAGGTAAAACTAACAAATCCCAGAATAACTGAGATTTTTCAGGTACATTTACATGCCTTAACCAAACAGATTTCAGTTTATAAATTCAAATCACCTTCCAGCACCTACAAAATGAACAAAACAAGAGCTGAAAATCTGATCAAAGAGTGACAGTCTGTCTCCTCCCTGTCCCTCTGAGTTCAGGTTCTCTCTGCCATGCTGACTTTCTCTGTTACAAGGCCAGAAGAGGGATGTCTATGCCAGGCAATGCACCCAGAGGCTTCCAGGATCTTCTTACACAAACACATCATCTGTCTTATGTCCCAGAGATGAAGGACAACAGCAACAACAACAAAAATTGCATAGAATGGGTGGGAATTTTAATATTTCTTTGGCAAATAAGCTAGCAAGTGGATTATGAATGGAGATCCTCACTGACTGCAGGGACAGAGGTGCCCAGTGCCCCTTCTTCAGCATATGTGACAACTTCAAGTGTTGTGCCCATTCTTCCATTAATGCAGAGGGATTTATGGAGGATTTCTTGTCATAAGCGTTGTTGACAAAATCTTTTTTCACTTGTGCAAAAATACCCCAAAATATCCACGCTATTTTACAGCTGGATTGATGAAGGCACAAAAGGGAACTCAAATCCAGAGCTGAGAATGAGATTCCCTGTCCCAAACAGCTTTCATCCTCAGCAGGGATGAGAGCAGGCCTCACAGGGGACCACACTTGTTCCCTCTCACAACAAACCATGAAGAGCTGAGGCAGACATTAATTAGCCCACCCAACTGTGGAGCTTGATCAGCCCTATTTAAGCAGTGCTGACTTCCTGCAGGCACAGCCCAGGGATCTCTGAGGCACTTGTGCATCACAAATTTGATGTATGAGCTTGACTTCACAAGAGGTAAGTGTCCAACATACATCTGCAAACACAGAGGAATGGTTTCCATGGCAATGCTCATCTAAAAAGAGCTCTCAGTTCATCCATCCTGCTTCTCTGTGCCCTGTATCCCAGAAATGCATCTCTCCCTGAGCTTAGCAAGCTCACAAAAGGAGCACATCAACATGCAGGGCCTCCTGCCTTCCTTCTGCTTGCAGGATTCCCACGGGTCCCTGGCAGGGCAGAGAAGCCCTTGGGGAAATGCTGCCTGATTTTGTCACACACAATGAACAATTAGATGAGGAAAGCCCCAGGTGTGTTTGAACTGTGAGCAGCTCCATCTTCAGATTCCATATTAGGATGCAAAAACAGCAGCCTTAATATCCAGGCTGAGGTTCTACTGATACAACAAACTCAAAGCAAGACACAACAAGATGCTTTTACAAGCTCAAGGCAGATCTCCACATGCCATTTCTTCCCTCATGCTAGTGTCCATATCCTCATTCCTCTTCTCCTGCATTAGCAGGCAGCTCTAGCCACATGAAAGGTGTTGGGATGGATGAAAGTTTGACAAGAAAGTCTCACAGGTATGTAAGCTTGGCAGAAAGATTTTTGAATGGAGACACTCACCCCCCCGTATAGATCCAAGCAAGTTTTGATATAGAAGAGTAACAAAGGTCTAAAGGAATGCTGAGCTTGTCTTACTGGGTAACTAAGAAGGCAGAGGGTATGTTAGTTAAGAAAGGTTTTTATGACTTAGAACAAAGGATAAGCCCACCACAAACAGATGTTTTTATCAAGCAGAAAGATACAAGAAGTAAATAGACATGCTGATGTTGTAAGTAGAAAAAAGGTCTCAGAATTTTCCACTGCAAGAAAACTGAAAACCCACTTCTAGCTCAAATTCTGACATACTAACCTGTTGTGATTGGAGAATAGTGACATGAATATTGTAATGTTAGTAGTTGTGACAGGCTATAGATAATGGTAAAGGTATTGATTGGTTGTTTTGTATTAAGATAATCAGCAAAGCAAGGTATATAATGTATTGTAACCAGAACTAAGATAACTTCAGACATGCCCACAGCTGTGGCTGATGGCTATAGGCTGGGCTCTATCACCCATGACCCATGATTGCTGTCTGGATATAATAAACAGCATTTTACAGAGCCCTCTGGAGTCCTGCATCTCGAATTAGGCTCTTACAGAAGGGTAAATAAAAAATCCCTCCAGTGCCTGGTTATCTGAAGCTGTCACATAGTGCATATTTCTACAGGTAGATCTGTGCAGACAGGAAGATAGAATCCTGCTCTGGGGTCCAACATGCACAGTGTAGCTCCTATCCTTGTACTTTTTGCAAGTTACTGATATGCTACCACGACTATTTACAAAAACCAGATGTGTAGGGATGAAAAATGTTGGTCTATCCCTCCTCTGCAAAGTACATGGAGACCTACAGGAGAAAATCTTGCTGCATGTTATGAAGTTGATATCAACCTGAAGTGTTTGTTCCCTTTCACATAAGGCATATGTGAACCCTAGGTAGGAATTAATGTCTTATTCATGGTATCCAAACCTATCACATTTTGCTGAACCTGCAGCAAAGGTTTGAAAGAAAACTTTTTTCTTTCAAACTCGGTTTGAAAGAAAACTTTTCCTTTTTTTTGCTGCTCCTTATTTCCAGGCAAGTGAAGTTTATGTCAGAGACCTCTTTCCTCCTGTAGCTCTCCTTATTTAATTCCTCCCCTTTCTTCTATTAGAAATATATCCCGGTCTGTTCCCTCCCCATGTCTCAGATCTCTTGCCTTCTATTTCTAACTGAGACCTTTATGCAGTACCTGTATTTTTAAAGAAAGCAAAGTGCTTTGGTGTGCAGGTGCTGGGCTGCAGGCTGAAAATGCAGTAAAACTCCAGCACAGTTTATTTCAGTGACTCATTACACAGCACAAGGCCACATCTCACAGCACCCAGGTACAACCTGAACCAGCAAAGCTCACTCATCATGCAGAACACCCCTGGAAGGGAAATGTTCACAGAACACACTTTCAACTCTGAATTTCCAGCCTTGCAGTGTCAAGCTCTGAATATTGATGATGTAGGGTGTGAGAAAGAAGGGGAGGACTGTCCAATGCACATGGACAAACACGTGGTGATGAATAATCCTTGAGACAGAAACCAGGAATCCCACAAAATAACCAACAGTAAATCACAGCTGTAAACAAATGTTAATTTACCAGTTATAAAGATAGCAAATGAGTTAGCTGGTTCCTTTTTTGAGTTCAGCACAGAGAAAATTAATAAAAATATAAAGAAAAACCTCGCCCTCCCAGAGCACAGGATATTTACTCTAGTGAACGTTGAAACCTCTGTAAAGGTTACTGAAGAATTCCTTTCTCTCAAGACACTTGCCTTCCAAAATAGAAGCAATAAATTTTGCAAGCACAAGTTGTACCTGAGCTGGCATAAAGCTAGGGTGCCAGATTTTGGCATATAATAATCTATATTGAGAGATAATGCTGAGTCATTTCACAATTAGCTACAAAGTTGGTGTTTGGGACTGGAAAAACAGGTAACTACTCCCAAAACAGCATATAAGATGTCAGTTCCCATAAATTATTAAAACACCACAACCTAAAATCTCTCCAATTTTATTTCTTCCTACTCATCTTATGGCACTGCAGCTTCCATCTAGATTTGATCTTTCAAACAGCAAAACTGCAGCTATTCTGGAAAATGTCAAAAACATTTCATTTCTCCTCCATTTTAATTAGGATAATACAGTACTTGCATTCTGTGCCATAATGACCTGAGCTTAAAACTTACAAAAGAACCATCATAACAACTTAAATGCTAAAAAAAAATATGAACTTTGTCTATAATTTGCTTTCAAGTAAAAGGAATATTTGCTCCATTACTAAGTTTAAGAGGCCTCAGTTAAGGACTACAGGAACAAAATGCATGATTAATATCCATGCTGAACTAAAAAAATAAAAAGAAGCAGACTTTTGCTGAAGAGCCTTAAATATTTTTGACACCTGAGATCAACCTTTTGCTTTTCAAAAGTTTTACTGTCCACTTGAAAACTGAAATGAAAAACAGACAAAAAAATAATTTTCATGTATAATGCTATCCATCCTTATTACTACCTTTTGAGATTTAAAATTCCTCTATTTAACAGGAAGAAGTTTTTCTAGAAGCATCAACTGAATGGCACAGGAGTGGAGGGAGAGTATTCCCCTCACTGCAAAACTTCTCCTGGCATGGCAGCAAGTATGCAGGGAAGAGAGCAAAATGCTATAAATGCTATTTAAATGCTATTTAAATCCTTAAATGTTGAGGAAAGACTCAAACATTTGTCTGCCCTCAATGTCTTCTCTGCAGCATAAAAGGGAGCCACTTATATAGAATTTAACCACAAACTACTATTTGCAAGATATTAGCTCCACATAAGGTGGGATATGAATTACAGGGGAGAAATAGCAGCAAGAACAGCAATAATGATCTGTGTAGGTTAAAAAAGAGTACATTGTGTAATCCTCTTAATTTTATACTTGGGGATTGTTCTACCAATGCCCAGCATAAACCTTCCCAGAGCTGAACCTACAAGTCAGCTTTCATTTGGAGAACTTGCATTTTCAGAAAATAACTTCATGTTCTGCAATAGCTTGATTAACAAATTTACAGGGTCCTCAGTCACCTCCACATTACAAATTTGCATTGCATTTTGCTAAACTAAATTTGATGGCTCTGGCACAAGAGCTCCTAATGTGATAATAACAGAAGCGTTTTATATTGTGTCAGATTCTTCTGTGGTAAAAATTTGACACAGTTCACAGAGAAGCTCAGGACAGAAGGTGGATTGATTTTATTAGCAATGGACCAAGGTCTAACATTTTTCAAGCTGAAAGTGGAAGCAATTGTGGGTGCTGAACAAAATCTGTTGCCTGTAGTTCTCTCTCAAGCTTCCTTACTAGCTTATGTCTTTCTGCAGGGAGGTGGGAGGAACTGCACTTCTTTCAGATAAATTTGATCTTCACCTCTTTCAGAAATTGCCATAATTACTAATTATGATTGTGTGCATATCAGCATGTTTTCTTAGGAATGTTTTTTATGTAAAGAAATGGATCCCTTCCTTACGCCCTCGCCTACACTCCAGTTCCATTATGAAAGCAAACACACATTTTTCAAAGCACCTGACAAAAAATACTTCAGCCCCATTTCCTGGCAGCCAGCACTTGATAAATCACCAGACCATCTAAGCTTTCCATAGTCTGTGTTCTTTACTGAAAATAGTTTATTTTTACATCAGAGAAAAAAAAAATTTAAAAGTCTTATTAAAATAAGTAGAATCTAGATTATTGGCCCTGGGCAGAGGAAAAAAAAAAAAAAGCATGATATCTCTGTATTTAGATGAGACACATAATTGTTCATAACAATTAAACAAAATTTGAAACTTTGCAGACTTCAAACAAGGATGTCTGGCTGTCCATAAAACTCTTGGACGATGCATGTGTGTAAACCACATATTTGACTCATAAGAGCTCACTCCTCAAGTTTTCAACAATTTTAAGACATGGAACTTGGCAGACAATGCTGTTTACCAAAATCTCAAAATGCAACATGATGCTGGTTAAATAGAGAAATCTATTTATTTTGCTCCTCCAAAGGAGATTGAATTTTGGTGGGTTTTATTTGATAAAGCACCCACCACTTCACTGCATCTCTGTTCCACATATGCTTCAAGAAGATGAGAAATAAATAGACCAAAAAGCACCTTGACTTCCAAGCTTCCTTAAGAAACTCTTCTTCTCTGAGTGTTTTAGAACACTGAAAGAGCCTGTGGTTTTTTCCACTGGCTCATCTCAGCACAGTGGAGCAAGGTGGGTGGTATGGAAAGCATGCACAGTACAACTAATTAACTCAATTTCTCCAGTTTCCAATTATCCATCAAAATACCTTGCAGGACAGCACCACTGGGTCCTCATTCTCATTTCTTCTCAGTATTATAAATAAAGTCACTGGATTGGAATAGGCTGAGAATAAGAAAGTGAATACAAGACATAGGAAAAAGCAGCTGATGGCAGAAAAGTGGAGAACACGGGAGGTGGAGCAGGAGGACAGAGACAGCAGAAAACCCATGGACAAGAAGAGGGAAAGGTGCACTGAGTGCTGGCCTGTTTCAAACACTGCCCAGGGCTGGCAGAGGGAGGAACTCCCACAGCCCAAGCTACTGCAGCAGCTCTGAAACTTCCACCAGGGCAGGCATCAAAAAGCCATCCTCATTCCCACACCTCTGGGCAGGGAACAACGGCTGGCACCACCTGGCTTTGGAGGCTTTGAAGGCAGCAACCCAAGATGTATGTATCCAGGAAATTAACCCAACAGCCTGGCTGGAAAAGCAGAAGGTAGAGAAAGAAAAGTGAGAGAAATCCCACCCCTGGTGTTTCAATAGCTAGAGGCTGGCAGAAGTAAAATATTTTTTACTTCTCTGCTTTTTTATTGTGGAAGAAAAGCCATCTGTCAGTTTGTTTGATAGGCTAATTCTCCCTTAATTCAATCCTGTTAACTTCTGTCTTAAAATTCTACTGAAGGTATTTTTGGTGTTGCAGCTGGTAGAGAGAGGGATGATTTTGCAGGGAGTGAGGGGATAGATTTTTTAAGTCATGGGAAGAAATAATATATAACTTTTTTTTAAGCCACCATCACCATAACATTTTTAGATTAGTATATCTTTTGCCTTAGCCTGCACTGCTCTACAGTTTTCCTAGTAAGCTACTCAGATTTCTTAGTTCCTCCCCACAAGATAATAAAAATGCAGTGCTCTGGTCTGTTATAACCCATAAAGGTTTTGCTAGTCCCCAAAGAGACTTTTAAACTCTGGCCTCCCTCAATGATCCAGCTGATCTTCACTCTCTCCTTTGTGTGAGAAATTGCCACAGGATTTCCCCAAGGGATCAAGGATCTCTCCTGCATGGAATGACTCAGAAGGGTCTCAGGCACACACTGGGGACATTTGTGGTCAGGGCTGGGAAGGTCAAGCACTGGAAAGTTGGCTGGTTCATCCCAGCAGCTGCTCTGCAAAGGCCACACATCACCTCCAGCTAAAGGCATATTAAACATCTCAGAACAAACTGCTCTTCCTTTAAAAACCAAACCAGGAATGAAGAAAAACCAACCAAATAAAACTAGCCACATGAATGAACATCCCCTGGTGCAAGGCATACAGGCACGAGGTGATATGGATGACATTGGAGAGCCCAAGGATACAAAGAACTCAACAAGAGGCAGATATAAAAATAGGAAAAGCCAAGAACTGGGCAAAATAGGTTTTAACCATTTTAGAGGTAATAAACAAATAGTTGACCTATAAATTAAATACTCACCATATATGTAGTTAATTTAGGTGTAATGTGGACATGCAAGACAGAAAAGAAAAAGCAAGGTAAGAACACTTCTTAGAAAATATTTTTAAAAATACACTGTGTTCTTCCCAATGTTGATGATTTGAGACAGTCCCAACCCACTGTAAAATCTTCACCCCTGCCTGAGCCAACCTGAGGATCCAGAGAGACAGAGGAGGGCAAACATCACATCAGAGAAAGGGTAAGCACAGGGACACCTTAACTAAATGTTCCTAGCAGTCATTAAATTTCTGTTCCACCAGGTTCAATATTGTTTTGAGAAGAAGCAATACAGCAGCCATCTATTTGTTATGGATTTAAAAGCTTTTTTCCTCAACCAGCATGCAGCAGAGCTGAGGAAAATCCATTTAGAAAAAAAACAAACTTTAGAAACCGGATGGGAAAAATCTGAAAGGAAGCTTTGGAAATAACTTTTTCATGATCAGAATTATGTCAACAATTAAGTGTGATGTGTGAAAGGACAAAAGGTCAAATGTTAAAGAAAACCTGCAGCTATTTCTCTCAACCCAGCTAAGAGTTCACAAGAGAAGAAATCAGCTTAGATGGTAAAAAAAACTATAAAGTGTAAGGTTTCTATCAAGTGCAAGGTTTCTTCATCCTTTTAGAAAGAAAATTTTAAAATAAGACATCATGCTTTGAGCTTATGTGTAGCTGTCTTCAGAAAAAAAGGGGTTAACAGGTGAACAAGTACTATAATAAATATCCTTTAGAGGTTATATTGCCCTTTCACCATTTTATCCACACCAATAAACTTCTATTCTAGCAGAGTCTAGCAAGTTTTACACACATTTTCTGCTGAGAACTTTAGCCAAGTAGTAGTGCTCCCACTTTGCAGCCCACAAAACCATTTTTTGGCTGTTATTCCTCTATAAATTGACCATTGCTAGAGCATGAACAACTTTGTATCCCTTTTATAGAAAATGGCTTAATAATTGCAAGTAAAAACTTAAATAAAAACCTCATGCCATGGTGTCCTCTCAGCTTTACTAATTCCTCAGTGTATTTCTAAGCAGTTTTTTGTTGTGACTTGGTTATTTGCTGACAACATCTCCCAATATCTTTGTCCCTCAGAACTAAAACAATAATTGCTTTCATTTACTGCACTCTCTCACTGTTGATTCACAACTGTATTGAAAAGCACAAAGTGGCTAAAAAATAGTCAGAAAACCTTAACTTGTAAACATGATGAAGCGAGGAATGGGAAGATTGCCTATTTAGAATAGGACACGTTAAAAAAATTTCTACTACATGAACAACCAGGCACTAATAAAAATAAGGTTTATCTTAGCTCATTTGAACAACAGATATAGGTTCTGTATGCCCCTCCTTTGTAGCTTAATACCAAGTTTGAATCCACAAGACATCACTGTACAAATCTTGGGAATTGAGGGACATTCTACTTGTCAAAAGAGGAGCAATTTAGGAAAGTTGGGTAACAAAAACGGGGATATTTCTCTGGACATATTTGTGTTTTTCTCTAAATACAGTATTCTTCCACTCACAGAAGCATCTGTGTTTCAGCTTAATCTTAGGAAATTTATAAATTGCCTGCACAAAATGAAATGACGATGCTTCTCCATCAATTAGATCCCATTTGCCTGAGCACAATGATTGGAATGAATGGCCAGGGATTTACATGAGCCCCATCTGGCTTGGATTCAGTATCCGAAGAGAATGCAGGTAGAACAGTGTTTCTTTTCATTAACTATAAAGAGCATTATTCACCAAAATATCTGCCTAATGTTTTTCTCAACGTATCTTCTTCATTTTGCTAAAACCACGTTACATGAGCTCGACGTCACGCAGCTTGTCGTCACCACAGCAACCTCTTCTCCTGCATCATCACATGAACCAAAGCTGAGCCTGGCACTGCCCCTGTGCATATGAAGTTTTAATTTAGGCCAGTATTCAGAGCTACCAGCTAACAAGGTGCAGTCACAGGCTGCCTCTCACATCTAGAGCACAAGGAGATGTGCACACGATGTACCGAGGCAGTTTGCGTAATGGAGGTGTGTCACTGGACATTTTATGAGTTTCTTGGATGTAAACTTGCTGAGTTTTTTCTTCCATGGGAAAGCTCTTTTTTCTCTGCAGATTTCAAATCCATGTGTGTGTTTCAAGGATAAAATGCATTCCTTTGCCTGTCTCCTGATATAGGAGATGTGGTTTGCTTTTCCCAACCTATGATATAAAGAATTGCTCTCTCTCTGACTTTGTAAACATTTTCTGGCATTCTTACACTTTGTAAAATGCAGTCCTTTGCTCTGTCTCCTGATATAGGAGATGTGGTTTGCTTTTCCCAACCTATGATATAAAGAATTGCTCTCTCTCTGACTTTGTAAACATTTTCTGGCATTCTTGCACTTTGGGGTATGGAGCTGGAAGAAGCAAGATGCTAGCTCTGTACCTGGGCAGAAATAGCCCAAATCCTTCTGAACAATGGAGTCATTTTAATAAATAATATCAGCCTTCTGATGAGTCAAGAGTCTTGATTCACCCCGATGGGACTCCAACAGCAACCACTGGTGACCCCTGAGACATAAAGCAACAGAGGTGTTTTTGCAGTGCCACAGGGATGGAAAAACTCTAATTGTACCTCTCAATTTAAACTCTTGATTACTTTTTTTTATCCTTAACTCTTGTAATCATGCTGCCATTTGTAGTGGAAGGATATGGATGAGCCAAGGACTTCCATGTAGGTACAACTGGAAGAGCACAGATCCTTCTCTAAGCACCTAAACAAAAGACCAAATGCAAACCCTTGAACTGTGCTCCTGAAAACCTACATGTCTTATTCTACTCCTCAAGGGAAGCAGATGATTTTTAGCCTAGAGATCCAACTATATTTGTATTTTATGCCATAAAAATTAATCTCAGTAGTATAAAATTATCCCAAGAACCAGAAATCCAAATCCTGCAAATACTAAGGAATAGTTTTGTTTATCTGGCACTTCTGCAAGATAAGTTCAGCTGTCACACGTTTTCAAGACTGTTGTAACAGGAGCTGTGGGAAAAAATGAGCTCAGCACTTGCAATTAACTACAGTACTGAGAAGGCATTTGCTCAAGTTCAGTATTTCCAGTTGCCTACTGTTTTTAGCTTGTTCATTGCACCATTGAAGGAGGACTGAGGAAAAACATTACCCCATGGACAGCCTCAAACTAGAGAACCCTTAGCCATGAAAGATGATAAAAGTGAAATATCCTAGAAAGAACTGAATGGCTTGTAGGGAATTGGAAATCAAAATTAGCAAATAGAAACAAAGTTATATATAACTTATATATTTTCTTCTCATTTTCAGCATGGAAAACAAAATTAATTCTCACATTTTCCAGAGGGTTGCTTGAAGATTCAATATATGAAGTCTGAAGTAAATGATCCCTAGAGAGCATTTATTGGGGCCTTTCATTTCTCATCATATCCAGGGTTAGCAAAATCTTTTACTTATTTTTCTCATGTCCTCAAGAGGAAAGCAGTGCATTGATTCTGAGGTTTGGGCAAATTCCCAAAAAGCAGACTGGGTCTACAAGACTATATATCACTGTTGCTAGGGAAACCTATAGGCTTTGTTGTTGGTGGTGGTGTTGTTTTGTTTTTAAACTTAATTTCCTTACCAATTTCTCCTTCTTGATACTTTTCATCACAGTACAATTAGCAAAGTGGTGCAGATGAGTGCTCTCCATTTACAGAAAAGAATTCCAACTGTAAAAACCTTCACTGAGATTTCCAATCCCCTGCAGCACTGCCTCCCTATTCAGAGCACTTGGGGTGTCAAGTGAGGTTTAATTGAACTCCAGACAAATCACAGCCAGAAAACCAGAAATATCCAGCTCAGACCATATGCACTAGGTAAAAGAAGATGTAAAAGCTGGGACACTAGAAGAAGATTCTATCAGTTCACAATATCTAAATACAACATTGACTTACACAGTATATGGGAAAAAAGTCAGGAACACTCCGATCTACTAAAAATTAATCTAAGCAAAGAAAAGCTGCCATGAAACATCCTGTTATTTCTTCATTGCTGTATTGACCTACATGTCCCCATACTCCTCCAGGGAACTACAGTTAATGCAGTTTGACCCAATATTGACACAATTTTCTACTGAACCTCCTCTTCTTTTCCTGTTCCAGGGCATTTTTTCAGGTGGCCATGTGTAGAAACACACATGGGGTTACATTTTTCTATCCTGCTAAATAGCTTAACATCACTATAATTACAAATTGCCCCAGCAGGGCAGCTGGGCTAGACTCAGTGTAGATTTAATGCCAAATCATTCATACATCTTCCCACAGATATTTGCACAGAGTTTTTTTCTTTCCAGTGGTAAGGACCTGTAGTGTAACTTCAATTACTCAGAAGATACACAGTGTTTTTTTGGCTGTGAATGGAACACCACTACTGAAGCTAGGCTCATCTTAGATCCTGTTGCAAGAATAATTCCCCCACCTTCTCAATAATGAAAAGGAAGATGTTACCTAGAGATAAAATTTTCACCTGCAGAATTGTCAAAATCATCCCTAAGCAACTATAAATTTTTGAATAATTTACATAGCTAGTTCTTTATTTGTAGGGAAAAACAACTTTGACATGAAGCATTCTCAGCTCAGTCTAATATACACACCTAAGCATAGTTAAATCCAGAAGATAAATTAGAAGTGGTTGAAGATAAAAAGCAGCAAAAATCTTTCATTCAACCTCCTCTGCATGGGAATAAATGCAGGATTTTTGACATTTGTTTCTGTGTTACCTTTACATTTATCAAATTTCCTTCATTTATACTTCATTATCTTTTACTTTCCTTGCTAAACAGTCTTCTTTATGTCCATGTTCTGAAGGTTCCTAGCAAATTCACACCTTCTAGCAAAGCACACACAGCATACCTTCTAGACTTAGCATCTCTATTTCAAAAATAAAGTGAGGCTGCCACGAGACAGTTTCTGTCTCAGTTTCCTACTCTGTTTCTACTGACTGTGTTTTTAACTGATGGCAAGCATCATATTGATCCCCAGCCTCTCTTTCCCTCTCTATTTACAATAGCCAACCTGCTCTCAATACCATGCTGCCATTCAGAAGAGTGCTCACTCACATCTTCACTGCCAGGTCCAGCTCTGAGAGACACAGATCTCCTGGAGTGAGGCCAGAGGATTGCTACAAATGGGCTTGGAGCATCAGACATGTTGGGAGAGAATGGGAAAAGCTGGAGAAAAGGAGGCTTAGGGGTATCAGTGAGGATATAAAAGCAGGGCGGAAGGACAGAGAACAGTCAGCATTCTCAGAGGTGCCCAGTGACTGGACAAGCTGGCCATAAACTGAAGTCCAGTAAATTCTATATTAAACAGGAAATGGTAAAAAACAAAAAAAAAAGGTTCAGGGGTGACAGAAATCTAGAACAGGTTGCCCAGTGGAGCTGTGGAATATTCATGCTTGGAGAGAGACAATACCCAACTGGACACTGCCATGGAAACCTCTACTCAATGGACCTTGCTTGGAGGGAGGGGTTGGACTAAATGGTCTCCTGAGCTGCTTTCCAGCCTCACCTGCTCTGTGATTCCTGTTGTAATCAGTGAGGAGTTAAAACTCCCATGCTTTTCCACCTTTAACATCAGCAGCCTTAGCTCCCATGCTGGATGACCATGCCTTTTTCCATCAATATCTAATAACAAAAAGCAAAATACTTTCTTTAAAGTCCATTCTGTACTCCCACCTTAAGCAGTCAAATTTGCCTGATTAATGTTGCTGGTCTGTGATTTTGGGCTTTTCCTTCAAGAAGAATAACATTGTTTGTAATGTATTTTCTCAAAGAAACAGAGCAGAGCAACAATACAGCATGGTCTCACAAGCAGACTGAAAATGGATTTTTATAAACTACAGAATTTCTTAATGGTCCATATGTAATACCTTATAAAAAATAATGAACCAGGTAATCTGCATCATTGCAAGCACCTCGCCCACAACAGCAATTTTCAGTTTTGAATCTAGCAGCAATCCAGAGATTGCTAAAAACTTCTGTGACACTGCTGGGCAGGAAGAACCAGCTCTTCTAGAGCTGCAAAAAAATAAGTTATACTAATTACATTTTTCTTTCTGCTGTCTTTTTCACCTGGCCCTTATTTCTCTTTATCTTCTCTCATTCTACTTCTGCAAAGAGGTAACAGAAAACCTACTTTGTTCTCAGATATTAGAGAACTTCTGGTGGCTTATTACTGACCATTCTTATGCCCTAAATACATACCCAAGCTAGCAGTCTCACCTGGACTGCAAAACAAACAAGTGAAAAACATAAACCAAAAAAAAAACCCAAAGGGAGGTGTAAGAGAAGAGATTTCTGGAATTTATTAGGACCTTGTTCACCTAAGCTAAATAAAAGTCAGTATGGCATTGTTTGCCATTTCTTTGGGAAAATCCTCCTCAGTTCCTTCCCTCTCTCCTAATTCCAGGGAGACCTGGGTCCCCCAGACCAGCCTCTCAAACTGATTCCTGCTCTCTTGCTTCTAACATCTGCTGGCTATTTGAAACTGCATCTGTTCACCCTTGTTCACTGGAAAAGGTCTCTTTTTCCAGCATGAAGTGATGCAAGGCAGAGTTTCTGTGTCTGAGTTAAGGCTTCAATGCACTTAGCCAAGACACGTAAACAGACTGTGCAAAGAATAAAAATAATATATTCTATGACATCTGCTGGCTGCCCTCATCAGCCAGCTCAGGAGAAGCAGTCACAAACATGTTTACTTTCCTCCTGTCCTCCTGCAAACATTTACCCCTCCTGTTTTTCTGCTCTGCTGCTTTCTGATGGAAAACCATCACCTCTAAGTGAATTGCTGCTCATCAGCTTGCAAGGATATACCTGGAAATCTTTAAATGTTTTATACTCTGACATTGCATAACCTCCACATGTGCCAAGGCTGAAACTTTGCTGGTTTTAGAGACATCAGCTTTACAAATGAGCATATTTTTGAAAAGCTGTTCATTGTTGCATACTAAGCCATGCAATATTTTGTGCTATTTAAAATATTCTACCAAAAGAAGACTTTAAGAAAATACTTAGAAAGATCATTTACATCATTACTCTTTGGCAACACTGAAGAGAAAAGTGAGCTGACCCTCTCAAAAAACTCAAACTTTAAACATCCAGAGTCCATCATACCTGTAAGCCACAAATACCCCCAGGTACTTAGAGCAATGTGTTTCAGTGAAAATGTTCTTAGGAGGAAAGAAACAAGAGTTTAAGTTGTCCCACCTGCCACTGTTAGTGGCTTTGTTTGAAACACCCTGTCCATCACCCCTTCGAAGGTTTGTGCCAATATGCAGTTGCCACTTTCCTCCCTCAAGCTGTAAAATATTTACATTTTAGCCCTCTCTGGATTTGACTAATTTTGCTGCACTTCAGGTCATGGATTTTTAAAAGCAAGCCCCTCACAGTCCATGTGGAATTTGTTTGTGGTCTCCAAAGTCCTCCACTGCCATGAGTTGAACTGGCTGCTGTTTGTGTTTAGTAGAGCACCAGCTTTATCTCTGTTTCATTAAAATTGTTTTTGCTCTTCTTTAGCAATGGCCAGTTTTGAAAAAATTACAGTATTTGCCCCAAGGAGGAACTTCTACTATATATTGCCAGGTTCTTGGCCCTGGACTAGGCAGAGATTTGTATTCAAAGCTTTAAAGCAATCCAAGACCCATTCCATAACTTTTCCATACTTTTCTGCAATTATATCTTGTTAGTTTAACTTTATCACTAACAGATTAAATTTTTGTACAGTCAGTCTTCTTGCAGTATTCCTCCTACAGAAATGCATTTCTTATAACAATCATTAGCAAACAATTCTGAATGGTTTCCTCTTCCCTGGTTCTTTGTCATCACCTCCTGCCCCTTGCAAAGACTTGTAATAAATTTCTATATTTCCTTTCTCGTGTGACACCATAAAAATCTAAGTGACATCCAGACCAATGTGAGCTTTGTTCAAGCACAAAAAGAAGCACCAGTGTTTTCTGGAACCACCTCACTCTCATAATCCTGGCTGTGTTTGCACCTCCATTTCCCATTAATGTGTCATTCTGCTATCACATCCCCCAAATTCCATCTTGGCTGCACAAAGCTGTGACCAACCCAGCTCTCACTGGGTGCCAGCAGCAATTAATGGGTTACTGATATTGCTCACACCTGCATCTGCAGACCACATTCACCTGCCATATCAATCAACAGGCTTTGTAAGTAGGAAGAAAATCTGGCTTGTAAGATGAAATTTATAAAATAAGGGCTGCATCTCATACTTTTACCTCCTTTCCAAGCCCTGCCACCCAAATACACTCTGATCCAGAAAAAGTCAGCTTTTTTTTTTTTTTTTTTTTAATGAGCTGTTTGTTTGTTGCCAAGGTAAATGTTAATCATTAGCACTCCATTCATGGTTCTATTTACCATCTAAACAAGACATGGCTTCAAACCATGCCCAAGGGAAATTAGATTTCTAAAAATTAGGATGCTTGTTTTAGCATCTAAATGAAGCTGTTAGGTCACAGGAAAAATCTTGGCCAGGGAGGAGATCTGGATCTAAATGAGAGTTTCAGAGAACATCTGTGTATGTCAGGAAGTATGGATCCCTTAAGAGGACCACCCTGCTCTCAACACTCCATCTAGTGGGAAATTTTTTTTTAAGAATGGCCTCTTTAATAGTAGCTGTACCACACAGTGAGGAGGAAAGGGGAGCAAGTGTTTCAGAGCTGGCAGTGCAAGTAGAACAGAGCAGTTTTCCTCTATGAAATCCAAGTATGGGCATCACTTTTCCTAGGCTAAAAGCCAGGAAGACAAAAACAGATTTCCTCTTGCATTTCTCTCTGGAAGTAAGGGTGAGCTGGGACCAAGAGACAGGAACGTCATTCTACTTCCACAGCTGCAGCAATGCCCCAAGGCAGAGCCATTCTTGCTGCATAGTTCAGTACACTGATATTCAGCAGGTATGTGGGAAAGAGGGAGAGGAATATGAGTTGAGGAAAACAGGAGAACTGATGGCAGAATGAGCAATAGGATCAGAGGCTGAACTGAAAAATCTTCCTGCAAGATCAGACCAGATGCCACTGAGACACCTGAAGCAAAATTACAAAAGGGAACTTCCCTGTCAAGTGAAACTAGCACCTCGAGCATTTAATAAAAAACTTTTCTGATTATTGTTTCTTTTGCCCTCACCAAACTGTGACAATTTGACCTGTAACAACCTCAAATAACCTTACTTCTTTTTCCTCATGGCCAGGCTTATCATTTCAACTCTTAGCCTCCACAAATTTATTGTCCCTGATGTGTCTTGGCCTCTAGAACATTGCAGCCTTTGCCAACAAGCCAATAAGAATTACAGAAAACAAATAAACAAACAAACAAACAACAACATAGCCTGCTTCTGAAGCAATCCTTAAGAAGGGAAGATAAGACACTCCATTTGAGGAGCATTTTGGCTTTTGCTTTTCTTATAATAGCAACATTTTTTTCCCACAGTATCTCCCATCAAATAGTAATAACTCAGTAACCAAAAATCACAACAAAAACACCCTTGAACAAGAAGTCAGGTAGATCCAAAATCCCACACGCTTCATCAGCAGAGATAAGTGTGAAAAACCATTGCTAGAGCACAGATTGCTTATGCTGCAACTGAGACAAGGATGATTTTGAAATGTTTACACCCACAACAATATTTGGACTGTAACTCAGTGGGGTAGGATTGTTTTTTCCATCTTTACTTCCAGTGAAAGTTTCTTGGTATCAGCTGTGGAGCTGGAGTTGGTTTCATGGCAGGGGAGGGGTTGATGACTCAATCAATGAAGATAAGGATGATACTGTAGAGTTTTCCTTCCTTCTCTCAAACTTCTTCATCCACTGCCTCACTTCATGACTCATTTAACATCAAGTACAAACATAATAAGAAAAAAAGAGTTGTGTTTCATAGCTGCCTTTAACACCATTAGAAAACAGGAAAAATCTGGACTACTAATTAGATTATTTAGGTGGTCATACAGAAATTGTGCCCAAATTTCAGTGTTTGCTACGTTTGCAATAGTATGACTTGTAAAAACAAGTTCAACCCCAGATTGGGCATGAAAACAGCTGTTGCATAAAAACAAGTTTTATTCATGGAGAAAGCACAGCTATTCTATTCTTTCCATGCTCAGTTTTTCAAAGCCTAATTAGCACAGTTTGCTCTGAGGGAAATGGTAACAAGCACTATCTAGGAAGAAGTCTGATTTTGAGCATTGATTCACATTTGTGAACCTTGCCATTTATCCTGGCTTGTGGGTGTCATGAGGCTTCACAGACAGACTTGTCCCTATAGGGTAGGGGGATCCACATAGGAGGATTCCACATTGAATCCACATGGGGGGATTCCAAAGAGGGGTGTGAGAGCACCAGGGGTCAGCACAGACCATTCCCTTAGACTGTTTCTACAGCCAGCTCCAACCCACATGGACACAGTGCAGCACAAACTCATTTAAGGCACTTGAGCACTCCTGGTTTTGCAGCTTCTGCTCCTCATAATGCAATGCAGGAGCTCTGGGCAGCAGAACCTTTAAATCCAACCAAGAACAAGAGACACCAAAAGAAAATAAGTTAAAAATGACAGAAAATGAAAGGCAGTGGTAGGTATGCCTATAATGCAGTAAAGCAAGCAAAAGAAATTGCTGTGAAACTTTAAACAACATGTCTCTTTAAACAACCTGTCAGATTTTGATCAAACACTGAAAGCCAAGGATGTACCTCTAAACTCCTAATGGAAAAAAATAATCAGTCACCTTGTTGTTCCCCCAAACAAATCTGAACTTAAATCATGACTGAGAAACTTTCACAGTTTGTTTTCTGGGCTGCTATTTTAAGCCAAACTCTGCATATGCAAAGAAGCAACCTTTTGCTTTCTTTAGCATCTGCACTTCCTAGAAAGTTTCATTTCCCCACAGTGGGGGGAAAGCAATGGAAAATCTCAGCACAAAACCACAGGAACACACAGCCACACTTTTTTTAATGGGCCATGACACAAACAAAAATGGTTGCCAGGAAATGGCTCTTCAGATCACATTTACTACGCTGCACACTTCATTTCTCTCTATTATAGAAATATTCTTCAGCCAACCTACCACTAAGTGTCTTGTTTGCTCGAATCTCTGACAGCCAGAGTACTTGCATTAACATTCACCCTGTTTCTTTTCACAGCCTACCCTTTTCACACCATTTCTGCTATTAGGGCTTTTTAACCTTGCAAGATTAATTCCATAAAATAATCAATGACATTTATAGTGTTTAAACAAGAAAGAAAAAGTACCTTGATGCTTCTCCGTCTGTATTTTTGCAGCTTCAGTGGAAAATCTGCAACAGGCTTTGTTGGCTAATTACTTTAATTTGCAGCTTGGGGAGAAGAAGGGTTAGCACCTGTGAGATAAGCTTTACTCTAAACATGAAAGGAATCACCTGGGAATCAGAGCATCAGGCCCTAGATGAATGATTTCCCTGCTTTTTTCATGAATCAGAGAGCAGTTCAGCCATAAATTACATTTCCAGAACAAGAGGAGCAGACACATGTCCCAGGCTCTACCTGCAAAGGAAAACAGTGCCTCACTGACACTGCCCCTCACTTGCTTTTGAAAAGTAGTTTACTACTTTTCAGAAATAGCTTCAAAATGCAAAGCAAACAGTTATTTTCTAGCACCCTCTTCCTTCAGTGACTTGTGCTGCCTGTGTTTCCCGTGCCATTTGATTTTCTATGCTATCATCTAGGAATGTGTGTGGTCTTAAAGAGGTGTTACTCCTGCCAAACTTAGTTTTTCCACTTTCTTTTAAAGCCATAACCCTGAAGTGTAAATAAAACCTTGCCAGTGATAGTGAGGGGAGAGGCAGCAGAGTTGAGAGGATGAGACCCCCTCATACACAACAGGAAGATGGGAATAGTCTAGTACCTTGTAGAAAAAAAATAACAACACTTCTGTTTTCAGTACATCAGAGGAAATAATTGGATCTCTTTTTTTTTCATTTCACCTTCTTTAAAGTAGTCAATAGTTTAAATTTAGGATAAGAAGCAAAGAGGGAAAAAAGGACAAAGATTGAAAGCATCTGCTGCTTTTGGACACAGATGTTATTCCAAGTCAACCCTATAACTGTGCATTAGATTATGCACTGCCTCCTCAATGCAATTCTTGTGCAGCAATTCGAGCTGGCCAGCAGAATACTTCTATCTGTCACTTCTTGCCTTCTCTCTGCTTTTCCAGCTCCTGAAAAATCCACTAGAAGATACCAGCCAGGAGCTCAGGTGCCTTTATCTGGTCTCGTTCCCAGGCGGGAGCCCAAACCCAGGCAGTGCCTGAGCTGAGCTGAGCTGAGCTGAGCTGAGTTTAGCTTAGTTTAGTTTAGCTTAGTTTAGCTTTAGTTCAGTCTCCTCTGCCACCCGGTGGCTTCGTGCCCATCCTGCAACCTGACCACGGCTTCTCCTCCAGGTAAAACTCAGCAGTTATCACATTTTCTCTGGACACCAAAGTCAGCTCAGTGGAGTACAATGACAGCAGAAAGCCAAAGCCTCATACTCTCGTAACACAAAAAGCACTTTTGAAGGGTTTATGGTGCTCTTCATCCAAAACAAAGCTTTCCTCAAAACCCACCAAGTTCCAGTGATGAGTTCCACCTCATAATCAATATGAAAATGTGAGGGTATAAGAATAGCCTTCAGCATAACCACCAAGACTCTTTCATATCACCACCATGTGGTTTTTTTGCCAATAGTGCAAGCTACAGAAATACTTAACATTTAGGTTTGGTGTTGGTATTGTCTTGAGGGGTTTTTGTGGTTTCATTGTTTTTTTGTTGGGTTTGGGTTTTGGGTTTTTTTCATGAAAAGCACTGGAAGATGTTACTTGCATCCAAAAGCAACTTGCAGTCTGTCAGATTCTTGAGTTTTTGGTTTTCTTCCCTGATGTGTTTTATTCTCTTGGACCTCTCTCAGGTCACAACAGATAGTGTCTCTAATGTCAGGAAAGTGCTTTTGCAAGTAGAAAAACTCCAGCTATAAATAACCAATTGTTATTTACATCTGTTATTTACATTTAAGTGTTATATTACATCTGTACCAATGACCTTGATTTATGTAGTTTGTTTGAGAAACATTCCTTGTGGCAGAAAACAGTAATCTGGCCTGTACATTTAATGCATATATTCCAGGAGCTTTAAACTCACCATTTAAAGACTCCTTTTAAAGTTCTATCTGTTTCTATCTCCCCCTCCAAATAAAACCCATCATTCCTGAAATGCTATCAATAAAGCCTTGTATTCTTGACCTTCCACATTGTAATTCTGAATGTTTTATGCTAATGAAGTAGCTGCATTCATACAGCTACAAACACAGCTTAATAGACCCACAGGGCCCTTGAAAATGGAAGTCAGGAAAAAGGATCCACTCTAAATTAGCATGCTGCAAATTGTCAGTAAGATAAAAAAGCAGGTGTAGTGCTGAAAATTACCTTACTGCTTCATGAGTGAGGAGTCAATCTACCTAAACCCTAAGGAGTAGCAAAGAGAGAGGGGAGAAACAAAGGCCCAGCAATTTTGTTGAGCACAATCTACCTTGGCTCTTAAATCTGCAAGTAACATGAAATTCTACAATTCACAAAGAATGAGGCAGAGCTGGCACATAAAATTGCCACCATCTAATCCATATGCATATCCCAAGTCAGAAAGAAATTCCTCCTGCACTTGCCTCTCATGCTTAAACATGCTTAAAACAAAAGAAAAAAACACCCAAAAACCACAAAAAAACAGTGTTCTGAACTGAATTCTGTATTAGAAAAAAAGGTGGCTGATCAAGACCTTAAGAACACACAACATCTGCTTACAAGTCTACAGCACAAAGAAACCACAAGATAGTAAAAGCCAATTGAATTTGTTTTTGCATTTGTTTTTGAAGCAGCATAAGGAGGAGAGCCTTGAGCTAGCTAAAAACAGGCTGCAAGCATCAGAGTTACAACCCTGTGCTTCAGAAGCTATTTATTGAGTTTAAAGATAGGGCTAATCTACACCAGGCACAGTGTCACACTCACATGAGCAAGGAGCTTTCAGAGGCTACATCCATAGCTTGGAGCAGTGAGATTTTTACACTGTGCAGATGTAACTAAATCTGGTGCACATTGAGTGTCCTTGCAACACCAAGTGGAAACAGCCAGGTGCCCTAAGCTGCAGCTGCTGGGATAAACTGCACAAAGAAATGATGCAACTTGTGAAAGAAAAATCCATCAAGATGTACTGAATGCAAAAACATCACCTCCTGGCCAGGGAGTGCAGGGATGAAACTTGAGTTTAATACAGAATAGTTGTGTTTCTGAAGGTACAAGCTGCAGCTTCTGTGCCTTGTTACATCTGACATCTCCCATGTCAGATCTGCTTTTCTCAGGTCTTTTCAGAGTCCAGACATCTCCCACTGCTTCCTTTTGGTACAGTTCTTTCACTCCAATTTGTATCATGTAATCTACCTGTTAGTAAATTCCTCCATTTACAATGTTGTCCTTGCTTTGAGGTACAGCAGTGATCTCTGAGAACATTTCTCACACTGTCACAGATATTATGACACAATTATTTCAAACATTTACTGTTACATCTTTGAGGCCAAATGTCCCATGTGCCCTGAAAACTAAGCCCAGCTTCTAACATTCAGCATCTTTTTCCATAAAATCCAGGCTAAAATACTAATTTGAGTAAAATTAGTTTTATGCTGAGCAGGAATGCAACATAGTGAGAGACTCTTTAAATCTGAGATTCA
Source organism: Dicaeum eximium (assembly GCA_013396995.1). Classification (NCBI taxonomy): domain Eukaryota; kingdom Metazoa; phylum Chordata; class Aves; order Passeriformes; family Dicaeidae; genus Dicaeum; species Dicaeum eximium. Next base: position 92,391 of record VWZP01006633.1, read on the forward strand.
GCAATAAGACATGAGAAACAGGTCTAGAACAGAACTGGAAAACAGTTACAGATCTCAGCCACTTGGGTAAGGTCTATGCATCTCCATGCCTTTCTCAGCCTCTTCACTTGCACTGTCCTAAGAAGGGGCTACAGCTCAAATGAAGAAGTTTTGACAACTCTACATTTTCCCCTATACAGTGTAAGTGGGATGACACATTAAAGACATCATAGTGACTTTGTAGCTTCTACTTTTCCTATGGTTTTTCATACTGCTACAGTCTTTTATTCTAAACCTTCCCCAGGAATGATTACATTGTTCCTTTCAGAACTGCCTTGTCCTTTGAATCACTGGCAATTATTATTTTTAAGGAGAAATATAAATTAGAGGATGAGGATATTTACTGATATCCTTAATACAGACAGCTTATAGACAGCTTATATTTTTCCTATTACATCTCCTTGCAGAGTTTTCACAGCACAGTGTGTGGAACATTGTGAAGATCCATTTGCATGTCAAACAAGATACAAGTAAATGAAAGGTTTGCCTGGCACCACCAACACATGCTGTACAGTATATTAAACTAGCCTGACTCTACGTGACCAGGGCTAGAAATTTTACTGTTTATAGCATGAAGTGCTGTAATCTGCCTAAAGATCATCCCAGGTGTAAAGCTGGCTGCATTTTGGTTACAAAAAGCTGTGTTACTCTTTCCAAAGAGAAAACAAGAATGCGTTGTCAGCCACACCACCAGCAAGAAGCCACTCATTGGAACAGCAAACCCATCTTCCACTCAGACTTTCAAAATCCTCTAGAAGTCTGAAGAAGCAAAGAGTTTTTCTCCTACAAAACTTTCTACTGAAGAATTCCTCTGTTCTACACCAGAGCCGAGACCTAACCTCAATATTGAGAAGATGGATCTGGGCTCTTTGCTGAGATGTTCTGTGGAGGAAAAGGGACATAAATTGGAAAAAATCCTACAAAACCAAACAGATTTTAAAGAAAATTATTTTCACTATGGGAATAAATTAAGGAACAAATTACCCAGAGTTCTGGGAGATTTTCAAGATGGGGCAAATCCGTGAGGTGGATTTGGTGGGATTTGGACAGGAGACCCCTCAAGGGCCCTCCAGGCTGGGCTGTCCCTGTGATGTACCAAGAGTCCTTCCCAGAGCCAGGCAGAAGCAGCCACTGGATGTCACCCTGCACTCATTCAACATTGCTGTTCCCAGTGTGCCATGGCAGTGGAGAGGCTTTCTTACAAGCTTTTTACTTAGGTTAAGGATTTAAAAGTATTACACCTCTTCAAAGCCATCTTTGCTGAAAAGTAAGCAACAGGCTGTTTTTGAAACTTCTGAATCCCTGCCTAAAGTTGAAAGCTTAATATTGAGTTCAGCCATATAGATGCCATGAGTTAGGAGTGCATTTTGAGGCCACATTAAGAGTGCTGCACAACCTTGTTTAAATGCAAACCTGACATATGCATTCAGGTGTGCATTTAAAATGAACTGAAACAGACTATGAGATCTTATTTAGTGTATATATCACTGAAACAGTATTGGTGAAACTGCTGTGATTTCCATAAAGAAACAGCAAGGACAATAATCACTGTAGGGGAAAAAGAAAGATTGTAGAAAATCCAAAGCACCCTTCAATGCCTCCTAGTATAATATTGATTCTCCTCTCCTCCTGAAAGCCAGTTCCTGTTTATTTCACCCAGGTACAGCATGAACACTGAGGGGTCTGAATGGCAAGCAGTGTTCTTCTGGAAGTGAGCTTCACAAAGATTGTGAAAGGCAGGAAGCAGATTCAAGTTCAGTGTCAAAGCTATTGATCTTTAACTGTCAATTTTACATTAATAGTGCTGTCATCTGCAAGCAGTCAGAAGTTCCCTACAGACATCCTGTGCTCCCCTGCCACTTCTCCCTTCCCACTAATCCCAGATTTCATCATACAAATCTGGGATCATTTTGTTTACCTTTGATGTTAGTGCTGCTAAAATTGCCATACTTCCCCACATTTGTAAAGGGTAGAAATTGAGTATTTTCTCTAAATGCAAGTCTCGTTTTTTCTCTTGTAGTAATCAGCATTAGCAGTGGGAATTTTAAGTTAACCATTCTGAAAAAACCAAAGCGCTGATTTGATTCAAGTGAATAAAGGATAATTGAGGCACACAGTGCATCTTCTCTACAGTAACAAGACCATGTCAGGCTCAGCTCCTCTGAGCACACACACATCACCCCTTGTGCAAAGAGAATCTACTCAGTGCCTTCTCAGTGGTGCATTTACACAGTAAGAGATTGCTGTCAGATACACCACAGACAAAGATGCCAAGAATTGCTTTATTCCTTGTATAACATCCCAGCAGAATAAGGGATGAAGTTACAATGCTCTATACAACTTCAAAAAATGATCCTGCTCAAAAGTCATATAATGAAGCTAGAAGTTTATTTAGTCTGTCACACCCGAGTTCATATTGTAGCATAGATGTTTGGTGTTTATGTGATGACAGCTTTTACACAAAAAAAAAGTGACACTGAAAGCCCTTCACGTCTCCCCAGCCAGTTTAAAAATTCACTCTTAAAACTAAGTTGCTGCTTTAAGCTCCACAATAGCTCAGCATTTGCATCCATTTATTGACAGCAATGTGTGTTAATCTACTTCTAGTTTGGTCATATACACAAGAATCAACTCTTAGACTTGCAGCCCAGAATTCTCCAGAGTCTTTTTCATTCATTAAATTTGACTGAACATAAATCAACTGGCCCTTCTTAATATTAATGAATCTGCAGTCCGAAGCATTATAATCCTCTTCTGCTCTGGCAAGGGAATTGGTGCCTGGGGGGAAAAAAAAAAGCAACAAAAGAATGAGGTAGATGAATTCAAATACATACATACTTTTACAGAAATATAAATACACATGACCTTGTAGTAAAACTATTCCTACATATAAAAGTAGATTATCTTGAAACAGGTAAAGTCTTCAAGAATTTGTTGTTCTGTGCATTTTTCTGTTTTCCAGTAATGAAAATAACAGCTTTAGAAGCAATTTCAGGACTGAAAGTTAGAACCCCTCTCTACACTTTTCACTTAAGTGAAAAATGTCTCTTTACAAAACCCATTTTTTGGTAAAACTGCACGTGACATTCTACATAGCCAGTTGACAAGACAAATATATGACAGAGCTAAACAAGCAGAGTAGTTTTCCCTTCACCCCATCATTATTTTTTAAATTATTTTGTCCTCAAAGTTAAAGCAAATTTACTTACAGACACAGTCATCATCAGTACACAGCTTCTTGCTAGTAAGCTTCTCCATAAAAATTCCAGTTTTGAGAGGACACATTAATCTGAGACACGAAAGTAAAATCATCAATTAAACACTTTGTGTCATTTTTCTTTGCTGCAGCACTTGCTGTGTGCCAGGTCCAGCAATCCGCATCTCTTATGGAAGAGACAGAGAAACCTGGAGAAACACTCCAGGCTAATAGGAAGGGGCAACATTCCATCCCACCAGAGGAGCCATAGGCAGGGGGAGAACCCCAGGGCCAACTCATAAAGCTGAATCCCCTCCCCAAGCCATTCTGTATTAACATTTTAATCAGTAACTGTATTATTTAAACACACTAATTCCTCCTAGAGCTGTCCACAGCCTTAATTGTACTTCAAGCAAATTCTGAGAATTGCTGAGAATGAAAATTAAGTCAGACCCTGGTAAGAAGCAAATGGAATTATATCCTTCTTAATCCTCCTGTCCTTAATTTTCACAAATGCTCACTGACAAGCACAACCTTCCCTGGACCAAAAACCCTCAGAGGCAGAGATTCCCCTGTTCCTGTCTACAGAAAGGACCTACTGGGACAACAGCAGATGGATGCAATGTAAACAACTACTAATGAGCTGCAAGGCAGTAAAAAGGCTTTTCAAGTCAACAGTTGAAATTTGAAACCTAAGAACTCAAGCACTGCATAGTTGTACAGGCAAGATCCCTTCCACTGGGAGATGTGGTCAGAGAAAACACAGAGGTCATGCCAGGACAGAAACCATTTCACTTTTCTTTACCTAGCTGGACTCTGTTGAGGGTTTGCAGGTCCAGGACATTGAACAGTGCCTCAGGCTGACTTAAAAGGTTCTCTTTACAAGCTCTTTACAACAGCACAGCTGCCAGGCTCCAGCAGGCTGGTCTGGATTAGCGCTTGGAAATGAGCAAGGGCAAGTTTGGAAATTCCTGAATTCAGTTTCTTGATCCATGAGGAGGCCTGAAGAGCTGCTGGCTGTACCAGCTTTCAGCTCCCATGCAGAACAGCAGAAATTGTCAGCTGTCATCAAAAATCCCACACTCTTTTAAAAGGAAGTGCATCATGCAACTTCTAGCATCACCTTCCCATCACTTCACCACATTCTCCTCTACCTTCAGCCCTTTACTGCTTCCTTCAACCTCCCAGAGGTTGTGTCTTACTGCCTTCAGAAAGCTCCGAACCCCTTCAGTGAATAAAGGTGAAAAGCAATGGTAGTCACGTGTACACAAACTAGTGGGATGAAGTGACAGCATAATTATTATCTATAAATTTATGACTGCAGGAGGAAAAAATCCAAGGTTATGATGGAATAGCTCATTTTTGCTCTTACAGCCAAAAAAATGAAAAAAAAATACATAAATGGCGATAGGGTGATAATTGAAATGACTGTAAAAGAGGCATAATTTTGCAATGTACTCTGAGAGCAGGTGAAACTTCAATTTTCCAAGTCTTGTGCAAAAAAAGGTGGCTTATGTTGCAGATACAAAACACTACAACTTTTTTAAGTGATTTTTTTTCCTAAGTATTTAGAACAGTTAAAATTCACAATACTGTATCTGATTACTTCACTGCATCCAGTGTATTTCATGTCACACAAAACCCATAGTCTTTAACAAATGAGAAAAAATAAAGTAAATTAAACCTGAGAAACCCAGAAGCATTAGGACATGTATTTTGGGAAAGCCTGGCTAAAAATCAGAAACTTTTATGTTTTCTCTCAGGACTTGCTTCTACTGCTAGCCACCAAGACAAAACCAAATTGAATCACATTACTGCCAAACTGTAATCTATCTCTAACTATACCTGGGGAAAAAAATGATAAGCTGTATTTGCTAAGTGAGAAACAGCTGTCCCCTTGATAATGAGGTTGAGTGTTGTATTTATTCTGAATATGCTGGCATTCAGCATTCCTGATCATACTTTTGCTCTGGAAAGACAGCTATTTTTAGCACTTACTTCTGGAGAAATAAGCATCACCTTAAAAGTTCTTAAACTGAATAAAGCTCTGCAAGGCTAATCAATAATGAGACAGACTTGAGGAAAAAACACGGCTTGAAAACAGCATATTTATATTTTATTTTATAAAAATCAGTATTTCAACAGAAAAAGTTACTCTCCAGGTGATCAGTGGAAATTTTACATTGTCATTGTGGCAATTCTATTCGAGTCTTATGTTTTTTTGCAGAGAACAGCAAACATGCTGGCTGATCAGAATATCAGTGTTTTAAAAAAACAACACCTATCCACAGAACTCCTTTACAGGAGCATACAGTTATTTCTTTGCATAAGTGATTTTCATGGCATGAGATGGAGTGATCTTGAATCCTTGGAGAGCATCTCGAGCAGCCCCTGCTTGATTCTCATTTTCAAACTCCACGAATGCGATGTCGTGGCGCCCCGGCACCAAGCGGACTTCTTTGAATCCAGGAAACCTTTAAAATAAGGTGAGAGTCAAAAAATACTTCTTAGCTCAATAATACATCTCTCTTCAGTGGCTTCTTATCAGAAGCATCTACTAGTGCAATAGTTATTACCAATGAGAGATTTAAATGGAAAGGTTTTACATGTTCTGTCCTTAGAACTATGCCTCAATTAAGGAATATTATGTGGAAGCAGTTTAATCAGTGCTGTACACATACAGAAGCATGCTAACTAGTTTTAAAACTGCTTCTGCTGTCCTAAAGACTTTAGTATTACAATCACCAGCTTAAATCCAGTGCAAATTGATAGCAGATAAATCACACAGTCAAAACCAGCTACGAAAAAGATCGGATTTGCTTTCTGAACCAAGTCATCAGAACTGACATCTGTAACCTTGGCAGTAAGACAAACAACTGAAATACCTTCAGAAGAAACTCTTATTTCTAAAAAGTGAGCTTGCCAACTGAGAACACACACACAGGCTACAGAAGAAATCAAAGGAGAAATAAGTTCTATTCAAAACTTACTGATTAAATAACATGGACAGCATCATCTCATTTGTTTCCTCAGGCAAATTATTAAGGAAAAGGATATAGTTTGGTGGGTTATCAGGCACCTGCAACAACAGAAGATCAAAGCTCAGAAGACTATATATAGTTGCACACAGTTCCTTTGCATCTGTCTGCATGATTATTTGAACCAAGACTCACATTTCTTTAGTTTTGCTCACAACATTCTATCTGAGCTTCACCACACCTTTATCAATATGCAGACAGAGCCCCTTCATTCTTTTACACAGATATATTAATTTGGAGAGGTTCTTACTTCCACAAAAATCACAATACCATACTCAGAGGTGACATTTAAACTCAACTAGTCAAGAGCTGACACTGCAGTACTCTCTGCACCCAGGTGCCAAAGCAGTGGCTGCAGTGCTGTCCAAGGCATCTGTAAGGCAGTGGTAGAATGTAAAAAAGACTCACATCCTTCCAGAAAGCAGTGGGAAACCAAGCTCTGTTTACTTGCAGTACTACCAAAATACTGCATACCTCTGGGCAATCAAAACTCACAAAACCCACATGGTTTTATTACAGAGCTCAATTAAAATTTCTTAATTAGAAACCCCTTTAGATTTAGAGCTTTAGTATTTTAACAGATTTGCCTGCTAATATGAATTTGTAGCCACCCACCAGACAAGGCTGAGTAGTCATTTGCTGATACTGGAATCTTCAAGTCATCAAGTACATCATAAAAATAAAAATAAACTGGACATCCCAACTTCAAACATCCTCAAAGCAGTGCCAAATAAAAAGCCTCAGCAGAACAATCTCCTTCTACTGATGGAAATATTCCAGGTAGTGCCATCAGAAAATAAACTTCTGAAGCTCAAAGAAATACACAAACACTCAGTGCTGTGCTTTGATGCAAACTGACATACACATATTGTGCCTGAAAATCCAGGGAGCAAGACCTTTTCCCCTGTTGATTATGTATGCAATGGCAGTACTCAAGGAAGATGCAGGGCAGGCAAAGATATTCTTCTGTGGTACTTGCTCTCCTGCAAATCCTGGCTCTTTACCACTTTCACTTCTAACATGAATCAATTAGAAGGTCACTGAGCAGACAAGATGAAGTCCAGGAGTTGTTTCTACATCTCCACACAATCCTTTGGAAAGTAAGATACTTGTGAGAAAAAAGAAAAAGTGAGCAGAGAACCCCCAAACTCCTGAAATAAAGCTTTTAGCAGGTATTTTGGCATCCTGTGTTGTCTTCCTTTTCCTTATCAGCTGCTAGAACGACGTAAGTTAAAGGGAACTTATTAGCAACGAAAAAAAAAAATTAAGAATCCTTCAACTGATACTAAGAACAATCCAAATTTAAGAATCCAGTATGACCTGGTAATAGTGCTGTTTTCTGTACAGTAAAGAGAAACTGGAGATTCTCATTTCCTGTCAACCAGATACAGTAAAAAAAGGATTTGTTTTGTTTGTTTACTGTTATGTAGCTGTTAAGACAAATGTCTCATAGGACAAAAACAAAATTGTAAAATACGTCCTCAAGTTTCCATGTGTAACAAATTATTATTCATAGAGAAGAATTATAAACATTAGTGCTTTTAATGATAAAAATAAAATATATTACCTGATTCTGTGGTGTAGTCCCTGGGGCATTGGCTGAATTTTGTGTTGCTCCCTAGCAAATAAGTACAAAACAGTTTCACAAAGGTGTTCCATTAGAAATAAACAGGCACATATCACCATGATTCTCTACAATTCAAGACATATGTTAAGAGTTTTTTGAGCTGCAATCCAAGGAACATTTGGTGCCTATGAGATACTTCCCAAAGAGAACAGATCGTGTGAATTTTGCTTAGTTCCAAAACCAGGCAATCAAAAGAAATAACATCAGTACTACCTGATTAATCTAACAGCTGAGTCAAGTATTTCTCCACATTGCAGGATTTAATTTAATAGACAGGGAGGAAGCAGTTTTGAAAATGAAGGCCTAGACAGGTATCCTGGTTTCACCTGGGATAGAATAATTTTCTTCTGGATAGAGTGTGTTTTGAATTTAATATGAGAGTAACACTGACAACAAACTGATGTTTTGATTGTTGGTAAGCAGTGCTTGTTTACATCAAGGATTTGCCAGTTTCCCTGCTCTGCTAGTGAGCAGGTGCACAAGAAGCCAGGAGGGAGCCAGGACAGCTGACCAGAACTGGCCAAAGAGATATCCCATAATACAGGATATCATGTCCAATATATAAACTGGGGGGATCTGGTCAGGTGCCTTGATGTTTTCTGCTATACTCCAGCACAAAAACTACTAAATGTTATTACTTCAAGCAGGCCAACCCTTAGTGGAGATAAATTACAACCTAACTCCTCTTAATCTAACATTGAACATTTAATATCTAATGTAAACAAATTGTCTTGTTCTCAAGAATTCAGAAGAGTTTACCATTCTTCTGTCCTTACTGGGCAACATGGCATTAAAACACTGAACAGAAAAGCTGGTTGAGCACTTGAATCCAGTACTAAAGATAAGCACACTCTCCTTTTTTTCCTTTTCTGAAGAGGCTAGTTTATACTTTGGTTTGTTGTACCTTTGCCCTACATCTTCATTTTCATCTGGTAACAGCAAAAGAGATTAAAAAAAAAGGAACAGCAAGGACTACATAACCAGCCTCCTCTCCTTCAACTTCTAGTAAATGCTGAAGAGCTCTAGCTAATCAACAGACCCCAATTTAGGGAAGTGAAAAGTAACAAAAGACAACATCAAGCCCTAAAAAATTATTTAGAATCGCTTTTGTGGGGTTTTTTTTGTTTGTGGGGTTTTCTTTTGTTTGTTTGGTTTTGTTTTTATTTTTTCTGAACAGAGAAGCTGCTTACCTGGATAACCTTTTTATTTGGTGCATTTGCTGACTGTTCCAGAGTTTTGGCTTTCTTCTTTTCCTTTCTTTTTTCCTTATCAGCAAAAGTCCCACGCATTTTAGAGATGATATCCGAGTCTGTTTTTGCATACTGAATTCGCTTTTTAAAAGAAAAAAGAGAAACAGAGTATATTCTGCAGTTAATAATACTGAACATTTTGCACCACTTTCATTAACTGTGTATTTACACTTTTTTTTTGCAGAAACCTTTTATATTAAAAACATTGTTATAAAGTGTAGGTAGACTTACAGAGTAACCAATTCTCATAGTGATTTCTGAACACAATTACAGAAATCTAAAAGAACCCCTAATATGGAAATTACTAACTTTAGCTCATTGAAATCAGAACTCCATTTATCTAACAACATCTTTTTAACATCAAGGTAGCACCTACAGGGAGATACATTTGAGCTACACAGAGGACATCTGAGAAAACTGGCACTAGCTTCTATTAAAACTGTGAGTTTTCAATCCCATTTTAAAGGGAGTTAAAATTTGACAGTGATTTCTCAGATCTCTGCAGAAACGTAAATTCAACAAAACCAAAACTTCTTAAACAGAAAAGGCAAGTATCCACCTTAATCCCAACAGGATTGCATAAATGCTGCTGTTCTCTTGACAAAGGCCCCCCACAGCTGAAGGTTAAGCAGATGCAGGTATAACTGTACCAGTGTGCAACATTATTATTTATGCACACAGTCCTATTGTTTTTCCTACCTCAGTACAAAACTACACAACAGCTTAAGATTGTTTTTAATGCTTTTGTTTAGTGCTCAGAGTATACAGGCTGCAGGCAATGTTTGAAGAGGGAAGTACATTTGAAAGCTTATGAAGCCTCAATCTTTTTATTTCTTACTGAGTTCTACCTAGCACAAAACTCCTTAAGGATAAATGGCAGACTGAGCTTGCAAAATTCTGTGTTAAGGATTTAATCAGAGAATCTGAAGGTGTTAAGGCAAACAGCTTGTGGCTCAGCAGCACAACTGCTCTCTGCAGTGCTCAAATCTAAGAGTAATGTTACTCTACATAAAGTAACTGAAAACTAATCTAATTTCAATAATATTACAGAATTAATTTAACCAGTTCAATGGAAGACATGATGAGTAAAATGAAAGTATTTAAGATCTTAAAAACTTTAATCCAGCATAGAAAAACAAAAAGCTCCCCATTAAGAAATCTAAATGTTCAAAGTGTGTAACTGCAGGCACCTCAGCATCCCTCCAGCTTGCACAAATGCAGATACTCATCAGGATGTGAGCTGACTGAGTAATCCTTTGGTAACAGCTCCATACCACAGCTCATTCCCAAGGTGCAAGTACCAAAACACTTACCACACCATCGGGGTATTTTAGTTCTTTACAAAGGTAACAAAGTAACTCACCATTGGTTTCCCATAAAACGGAAAGCCTTGTAGCTGTCTCAAAGCATTGGTAGATGATCCAAGCTCTTTAAATATAACAAATGCCTGTCCTCTCATCTTCATGGTCTTTAAAGCCACGATGTCGACCACATGGCCAAACTGGGAGAACAATGCATACAGGGACCTCTTCAGCTCTGGGGACCAAAGCAGAAAACAGATTATAACAGCTCACATGCAAATTTCCACTTCTACTGAGTCTGCTGTCCTTTGGGAACAATGTTTTTTACAAGCTTTTGCTCACACAGTGAGTACATGAGTTTGTCAAAATTGTTGCATTAGTACAAGTTTATTTGTCCAGGTTTTGTAAACTGGTGTGCAACATTTGGTTTCATAGCTCAAGGATTCAGGTAGTGAAGAAGTTGTAGTGCCACCCATTCTACCATTCCAAGGGAGTAACAATTACAGCAGGGCATGTAAAAACATATTTTCAGCATGTACATGCACACACACTCTCAACTATGATGCATGACAGCCATCTCAGACTGCTCAGAAAATCAAAACTGAAACAAGCAGCAGTAAAGAGATGTGATGTAAAACAAGAATGCAGCAAAATAGTAACTACCTAAAGGCTAATTAAAGTTGGGAATTTTGGTTGCAACTATTTAATCAATTTTCTCACTCACATGAAGTATTTTTTCATAATCTGGATCCAAATTATTTTTATGAGACTACTGCACCTTATGGCTGCATTGGATTTACTTCAATTATTTACAATCACCTGAATACATGCCTAATTAAACCTTAGTACTATCCAAATCAAGCTAAACAAATAATCTGTACTATGCAATCATTATAAAAACCTTGCATTTTAGCTATTCTAGCAATGTTAGAATGCTGCCTCTTCTTTATTGCTGTTGAGTTATGGTCATACCAGTCCACTGTAACTTTCTCCACCTGCTCCTAACTAGTGTGGTATTTTTTTAAGTAAAAAAAGGTTTTCCATCAAAACAGTTTCCCTAAAAATGACTTTAAGACCTGGGTTAAAACAGAAAGTAATTTGCAATCTTAACAGGTAATTTAACACCCTGTATTTAACCCAGACCAAGTGCAAGGTGCTAAACCTGGGCCAGTACCAATCCAGCCTGGGGGATGGAGAGCAGCACTGGGGACAAAGACTTGGGGTGATGGTGGAGAAGGGGCTGGGCTTGAGCTGGACACGTGCACTCACAGCCCAGAAACCAAAATCCCTGTCCTGGGCTGCACCCAAAGCAGGGTGGGCAGCACCCAGCTAGGGATGGGATCGTGCCCAGCTCAGGTAAGACCCCACCTGCAGGGCTGCACCCACATCCCGGTGCCCACCACAGGAAGGACACGGAGCTGCTGGTGCAAGCCCAGGAGGCCACCAAGTCGATTGGAGGGAAGGCTGAGAGATCCGGGCTTGTTCAGCCTGGAAAAGGCTTAGGAATGATCTAACTGTAGCCTTCCAGTACCTGAAGACAGCCTAGAAGGTGGAGAGGGAATGTTCACAAAGCCTTGGAGTGACAGGACATAGGGTAATGGCTTCAAACTGAGAGGAGGCTTAGATGTGATATTGGGACAACATTCTTTACTGTCAGGGGAGTGAGGCACTGAACACGCTGCCCAGAGAAGTTGCAGACTCCCCGCCCCTGAAAATACTCAAGACTGGGCTGTAGGGAGAACTGATTTAGTGGGACTGCATGTTTGCTTTAGCTACTGTTTCATTACAAGAATGCGACTGCCTAGAGCTCGCCTCACCACCACCTCCTGCTCGGCACCTGAGAGACCTCTGGCAGCTCCTAAAAAACCCTTTTGTAAGAGAAATGCCGTGTGCGAGTGCATCAGGCCTCACAGGAAACCTCCCCGCTCCTGAAGCGCCCGGCAGCCGCCCGTACCTTCCTTCTTGATCTTGTCGTTGATGTTGTTGATGTAGATGGTGTGGTTCGGCCTGATGTCCATTCTCGGCGGCGCCTGCGGGCAGAGCACACAGGAGAGGCGTCAGCGAACCTCGTGCGACACCTCACAGCCTCGAGCAGCGGCACCGCGACTGGGGGGACGGCTTGTCTGTCTGTCTGTATGTCCACGGACAGGAACTGCGGAGAGGGAACCCCGACCCACCCGCTCCTTGCGCGCACCCGGCTCGCAGCGCGCTCAGCCCCGCTCTCGATGGCGGCCGGCCCGTCCCGTCCCTCCCGTCCCGCCCCGGCCGCACGCAGCGCAGGCGGCACAGCCGCGCCCAGAGCGCTCGATGCGCCGAACGCCGATAGCGCCGATGGGGAGCGGCGGGAGGGAAGGGATAGAACGGGATAAAACAAAGGGATAAAACGGGATAAAACAAAGGGATAAAACGGGATAAAAGTGGACAAAAAGGGAGAAAAAGGGACAGAAATGGACAAAAAGGGATAAACGTTTGTTGTCTGATGGAATGGGCATTTTTTGCCCCAAGGTTTGGCTCTGTCCTGTCCTTATAGAGCAATAAATAAAGATGTGTGGGGTTTTTTTTGTGTGTGTGGTTTTTTTGGTTTTTTTTTGTTTNGGGCATTTATTTTGCTTTGTTTTTGGGGGGCTTTTTGTGGTTTGGGGTTTTTTGTTTTGTTGGGGGTTTTTTGTTGGGGATTTTTTTTGGGGGGGTTTTTGGTGGTTTTTGGGGGTTGTTTGTTTTTTGTTGGGCATTTATTTTGCTTTGTTTTTGGGGGGCTTTTTGTGGTTTGGGGTTTTTTGTTTTGTTGGGGGTTTTTTGTTGGGGATTTTTTTTGGGGGGGTTTTTGGTGGTTTTTGGGGGTTGTTTGTTTTTTGTTGGGCATTTATTTTGCTTTGTTTTTGGGGGGCTTTTTGTGGTTTGGGGTTTTTTGTTTTGTTGGGGGTTTTTTGTTGGGGATTTTTTTTGGGGGGGTTTTTGGTGGTTTTTGGGGGTTGTTTGTTTTTTGTTGGGCATTTATTTTGCTTTGTTTTTGGGGGGCTTTTTGTGGTTTGGGGTTTTTTGTTTTGTTGGGGGTTTTTTGTTGGGGATTTTTTTTGGGGGGGTTTTTGGTGGTTTTTGGGGGTTGTTTGTTTTTTGTTGGGCATTTATTTTGCTTTGTTTTTGGGGGGCTTTTTGTGGTTTGGGGTTTTTTGTTTTGTTGGGGGTTTTTTGTTGGGGATTTTTTTTGGGGGGGTTTTTGGTGGTTTTTGGGGGTTGTTTGTTTTTTGTTGGGCATTTATTTTGCTTTGTTTTTGGGGGGCTTTTTGTGGTTTGGGGTTTTTTGTTTTGTTGGGGGTTTTTTGTTGGGGATTTTTTTTGGGGGGGTTTTTGGTGGTTTTTGGGGGTTGTTTGTTTTTTGTTGGGCATTTATTTTGCTTTGTTTTTGGGGGGCTTTTTGTGGTTTGGGGTTTTTTGTTTTGTTGGGGGTTTTTTGTTGGGGATTTTTTTTGGGGGGGTTTTTGGTGGTTTTTGGGGGTTGTTTGTTTTTTGTTGGGCATTTATTTTGCTTTGTTTTTGGGGGGCTTTTTGTGGTTTGGGGTTTTTTGTTTTGTTGGGGGTTTTTTGTTGGGGATTTTTTTTGGGGGGGTTTTTGGTGGTTTTTGGGGGTTGTTTGTTTTTTGTTGGGCATTTATTTTGCTTTGTTTTTGGGGGGCTTTTTGTGGTTTGGGGTTTTTTGTTTTGTTGGGGGTTTTTTGTTGGGGATTTTTTTTGGGGGGGTTTTTGGTGGTTTTTGGGGGTTGTTTGTTTTTTGTTGGGCATTTATTTTGCTTTGTTTTTGGGGGGCTTTTTGTGGTTTGGGGTTTTTTGTTTTGTTGGGGGTTTTTTGTTGGGGATTTTTTTTGGGGGGGTTTTTGGTGGTTTTTGGGGGTTGTTTGTTTTTTGTTGGGCATTTATTTTGCTTTGTTTTTGGGGGGCTTTTTGTGGTTTGGGGTTTTTTGTTTTGTTGGGGGTTTTTTGTTGGGGATTTTTTTTGGGGGGGTTTTTGGTGGTTTTTGGGGGTTGTTTGTTTTTTGTTGGGCATTTATTTTGCTTTGTTTTTGGGGGGCTTTTTGTGGTTTGGGGTTTTTTGTTTTGTTGGGGGTTTTTTGTTGGGGATTTTTTTTGGGGGGGTTTTTGGTGGTTTTTGGGGGTTGTTTGTTTTTTGTTGGGCATTTATTTTGCTTTGTTTTTGGGGGGCTTTTTGTGGTTTGGGGTTTTTTGTTTTGTTGGGGGTTTTTTGTTGGGGATTTTTTTTGGGGGGGTTTTTGGTGGTTTTTGGGGGTTGTTTGTTTTTTGTTGGGCATTTATTTTGCTTTGTTTTTGGGGGGCTTTTTGTGGTTTGGGGTTTTTTGTTTTGTTGGGGGTTTTTTGTTGGGGATTTTTTTTGGGGGGGTTTTTGGTGGTTTTTGGGGGTTGTTTGTTTTTTGTTGGGCATTTATTTTGCTTTGTTTTTGGGGGGCTTTTTGTGGTTTGGGGTTTTTTGTTTTGTTGGGGGTTTTTTGTTGGGGATTTTTTTTGGGGGGGTTTTTGGTGGTTTTTGGGGGTTGTTTGTTTTTTGTTGGGCATTTATTTTGCTTTGTTTTTGGGGGGCTTTTTGTGGTTTGGGGTTTTTTTGTTTGGTTTTGCTGAGGTTTTTTTTGTTTTGTTTTGTTTTTATGTTTGTTTGGTTGGTTTGGGCTTTTTTGTGGTTTTGGGGATTTTTGTTAGATTGTTTTTGTTGGGGATTTTTTTTGGGGGGGTTTTGTTGGGATTTCTTTGTTTGGTTTTGCTGAGGTTTTTTTTGTTTTGTTTTGTTTTTATGTTTGTTTGGTTGGTTTGGGCTTTTTTGTGGTTTTGGGGATTTTTGTTAGATTGTTTTTGTTGGGGATTTTTCGGTTTGGGGGTTTTTTTTGTTTGTTGGGGGGGGTTTGTTTGTTGGGTTTTTTGGGTGGTTTCTTGTTAGTTTGTTTTTATCGGGGATTTTCTGGTTTTGTTTTCGGTGGGCTTTTTTTGGTGGGTGGGGTCGCTTTATTTTATTTTTTTGGGTGTTGTTGGTTTTTATCATTGTTGTTTTTAGTTTTTTGTCTCTTCACAGCACCTAGAGCAGCAAGTGGGGAAAGCACAGAACACTTTGGGTTGGAAAGACCTTAAAGCTCACCTAATTAAACTGTTCCAGAGCCTCTTCACCCTCACAATAAACCATTTCTTCCCAATATCCTGAATATTTTGAATCCCCCCCTCCTTGTCCTGTCACTCCTTAACCATTGCTCTCCAGATTTCTCCTTATTTATAAGGCTTTATTTATTAGGCCTCTCGTTGGCAATTAGGCCTCAATTAGGCCACACCAGGGCCTCCTGTGCAGGCTGAACAATCCCAATTC
>VWZP01006638.1:0-18175 GCA_013396995.1 Dicaeum eximium
AGAAGAAGGATGAGGAAAAGGGTAAGAAGGATCATTATCGGTGATGCAGCACCCAGTGACCCAGGCAGAGGGTCTGCTTTCAAGCCTCTGGTATGGACAACATTACATATGCACACACACACACACACACACACACGTCCCCAGCACCCCCAGTTGTGCTAAATACTTTTTTAAAAAAAGTTATAAATACTTATTTTGACAGTCAGAATGTGCTCTAGTCACGGGTGGGCAAATCTCACTTGTTTGGGGGGTACTGAAGGGAGCAGTTTAGAGCCAAACAGCACCCACTGCAAGTTAGGGGAAAAAAGGCCAGAACTGTTTTACAATTCTTAATGCTGCTTTTCAATTAAACCAATATTCAATTACACAAGTTGCCATTTTACCCTAGGTGTCTGATAGCTGCCAATCCCTGTTTCCAGTCCCTAGTGAAATAATCAACAAAAATGTTTAATGCTGCAGAGATTTACACACCTTCTTAGCTTTCCACAGTGAATAGTTTCATTGACCTCAGTGAAACTATGTAGGAGGTGTAAAGCTACACATGGAAGTTTTAAGTATTTGCAAGATTTTAGTTTAAATCCCTCTATTTTAAATGGCACATAATAAATCCTTCAAGAATTGGTAATGTCATCCAAGCAGTATGCTTCCTACCTAATAAAGCATTTATCTGAAACCCAGCCACCAAGGAACAGTTGTGTATATACCTTTTCTTCCTCTTGGAATATTACCTGATGTTTGACCACTGTTTCTCCACCTAGTTTTAACGAGTGATGTAAAAATACTAGAAACATGAAGCATGGTTGGTGCACGGATTGTGATGTTGTATGACAAAATGGTCTGAATTTGTTATTTTTGATTCTTAACGCTTTTGAAACACTTTCATGAATTAGATTTCAGTTTACTCATAAGTGATGATTTCACAGCTAAAATGCCTCAGTTTAGAGAGACTTGGAGCCTTAGCCTCTGTCTCTCTTGATGCAGTGCACGGGTCATTGCAGTTATGGCAATATAGACAGGTACTAGGCCATCAAGAAACTGGACTGAGATCATAAATTTGTTTGACAAAGTATTTCCAGTTTTCCAGTTACCACAGTGAGCCCGTCCTGGCCCTGGTAATCCCAGTTTTCTCGGTAACTGTTTTCCCCACTAGTTGTCACTGTTCACAAATCAAGTGGTGGCTTACATCCTGCACACACTACATATTTGCATGTTTGCCCACTGCCACAGTGCTCTGCTGGTGGCTATCTTTGAGGACAACCTTGAAGATAGGCTCAGTATAAGTAAAATGAAGCAGCCTGTGTTTCATCACTCAACCATGCAGCCTTTCTTGCTGCTTAGACTGCAGTTCACTACCTCCCAGAGCATACTGCACTTAGTTGCAGATGAATATGTCCTAAAACCTCAGTAACAGGAGCAGCCAGTTTTATGCATTCATTGCAATACTCTCAAGTCTCTCTCCCTTTCTATTAATGGTTGGGAAACATAAGTTGGGGATTTGAGCTACCTGTCCTACACCACAACTTAGATTTGGAAGAGAGCCAGGAGCTCAGCAACGCCACTCAGAACCCATACACTTGTGAGGTACACCCAAAACTAACGCTGTTGGGTAAGCGATGTTACCCAAAAGACCCCTAAGATTTGTTGACTATCTAGTTTGAGACATTTTTCATGGAAATTTACCCACCCCAGGTATCAATGGCATTTAGAATTTTAATAAAGGATGTGAACATAAACTATATTTCAACTTTGCAGACTGAGCTTGGTGAAAATATTATGTCATACCCTAAACTGTGTTGCTAGCTATTCACAGTCCCTTTTTCTGAATTGATATCAACTATTAGATAAGTTATTTTGTTAGTCAGTCAGTCAGTTGGGTTTCCTTAACATCCTAGTATTCTGGTTTCTGCCCTGTTCCCATTGAATTCTGTGACAACTTTACTATTGATTTCAGACAGAATTGTGGGAATCTATCTGCCCATTCTCACAGGGATTTCCCTTGTTTAGGTATACATTTGAGTTGATGCCAGAAAACAAGCTGTAGGAATAAGAAGTCACAATTCTGGAGAAGTGTTCCTGAATGCAGCCCTCAAAGAGCAATCCCCCATGCTCTTTACTTTAGGTTAATGGTGAAAGAGCACAACTAAAGAGGATGAGCCTCTCTGTGCAATGTGCCAGAGTGCTCGAGAGGAGTGAAAGCTGCTGCAGGATGGGGAACTATGTGGACTGCTGAAAAGCAGCAGGAAAGTGTGAACAATGCTTTGCCTGAGAGCAGAATCAAAAAATTCTAGAACCAAAGGAGGTTTGAGTTTGAAAGGTCATCTGGTCAAATCTCCACACACCCAAGAAGGGCCATCTATAGCTGGTTGCTTGGGATGGGATATCTCAGTGAATTTTTTAGTGTCTCCAAGAATTAAGATGACATCTCTGGATTACCTATTCATTCCAGTGCTCAGTCACCCTTACGGTTCCCTGCTGATGATCAGAGAGGATCTCCCATTTTACAGTTTCTTCCATGTCCATTGCCTCTGGATCTGTCACTGTGCACCACAGAAATAGTCTGTCCTCCTTGCACCCTCCCTTCAGTTTTACATTAATATGCCCTGAGTCTGCTCTTCTCCAGACTTAACAGTCTCAACTCTTATACTCTCCTCAGAAGCACCGTGCTCAGGAGGAACTTAGAGAGACAAGATCTTAGAACAAGTAAGTGATGATTAGTGTGAGCAGAATTTGGAGCAGAGCTGAGTGAGTGCCTGCAAAGGGGAAGTACGTCTGTCGCTGAAGCAGGAACTGAAGGAAAGTTGAAAACTCATTTTCCTACCATTGGTGCTCTTCCTGCCTCTTGCCTGCGCTAAGACAACCATGGATTTACTGAATAATGAGAAAGAGGGAATATTTAAAGAGGGTGCACACTTGCACCACCTCTGATAGCACACTCCAGTCACGCTTCTGAAGTCTTCTTGCTGCAGTACGCCCTGACCGATGAGCACTAAAGCAGAAGGCTTTACTGCAAGCAGCATGCACCAACCAAGCACATACAGAAGGGACATCTATATTGAAGTAGAATCTGTCCTCAGAAATGCATATTTAGTATGGCCCCAGAAAGAAGTCAGTGCATCCAGGCACGGGAAAATATTCGCATGTATCAGTTTTTCTACTACTAAAGAGCCTTTGCTGGCTTTAACTGCAACTATATAAATCCTAACAAATTTTATGCTCACAGGAAACCAGTTTTTTACACACAACTAATTTCAGCATGATGAATTTAAGCATATGAATGATTTTGGAAACCAGAAGTGGAACCTTGAAGCATCTTGTGTTTTTGGTTTTTTTCCCAGTAGAAGGCAGTGGATATACATTCTCTGTGGTGTTTACACCCGCAAATCCTTCCAGAATGAGGAAAATATACTCCTCAAAACTTTATATCCCTTCCAAAGCCAGTCATAGGCTTCACTCTGACCTCAATACTAAGGCTGTATGCTATGAGTAGATTGCTAAATTTAAGTTGGTATTATTGGAAGTATCATCTGTAAATCCCAGTTCATTGCAGTAAGAATATACTACTTCAGAGGTCCTATTTTACAGAGACTTGAAAATCTGGTACTTGACAACCCGCTATTGAAGACAGTTACCTCTATTCATGGTTCATTTACTGTAAAACCAGTTTAAGAATGTATAAATAAGCCTGTACAAAGAAAAAATTTACTAGGCTTTTAGGAGGCTCAACAGTTTCTCAGTCTTTTCATATTGGTCCAACAAATTTCTTAACTACAGTAAAAAATAACATCCTGTACACCCAGATTAGAGCAAAGTCAATACCTAAAAATTATTTAAATTATCCAGACTCCATGCACTGTTTTTAACTTAAACTAGATATAAGAAAAATAATCATGACACCTAGAATAGGACTTTTCTTGCTACCTCTGTTTTGTTAAAATAAACCCCATCTTTATGGTACTTTGACAACGTATAACGTATTATCAAATGCCAAGTTCATGCTTTTGCTCATCAACAATACAATAAATCATGGCAGTTGGAAATCAAAAAGATATTAAATACAAGAAGTGAAGGTTACTTTTGCTTGAGAAAGAGCAACATGCGGTTTTCAGTCACAAATCCTATGACTCACTCAACAAAGAAATGAAGAGGAACATCGCTGACAGTAATGACCTCTCTCAAACTCAACCAAAAAGCAAAATAATCCTTTTATTTTAAATTCCTGACACAAATTCCTTTAATTTCATAACTTGAAAAATCACTCATTGCAGCAAAACTGTGTTTTAATTTACCTTGGTTTTGTTACACTGTCTCTGTGACTGCTGTGAATAACAGTCTCCCAGTCACAAAATCCTACAAAAAATATACCCTCTGGTAGGTATTGTTCAATAGAATGAGGTTCCTGGAATTGATTGCTAATCTCACCATAGAACTTGACTTTGATCTTCCTTTAACAGTCAGATTTTGACAGGTTTGGACAATGCCACTTAGTTCAGTTTTACCCAGAAGTTCATAAAATACATTATGGAGATTTTGCAAGTGGGGAAAGAAGCCTGCTTCAAGGGAGCAAAACTGAAGAGGAAACTCAGTCTGGCTTCCTTTCCACTAGTAGCCCTTGCCACTGTGTAAGTTGCCAGGCACAAATTGTTCTGAGAGTGCACAGAGGTGCAGGCAGCCTTCTTTCCCTCTCTACCTTCTCCACCGCTTTATGTGTGAGCATGGAAGTGCATTGATTCCCGCCCTTCTCTGTCCGCAGTTGCTTCTCCCTCCCTATGGGTAGGAGAAGATGCATTCCTGGCATTTTTCTCCTCACTGCTGAGAGGGGATGAGCTACCCCCGGGAAGCAGATTCCCCCCTGGGGATGGATACCTGCACTAATTTTCCCTAGAATGGGCCAAAATGGTACTGTCCTTACTATCAGCTTTAATTTGAGAGACACAACAAACCTTTACTACACCGTTTTGAAGAGAAAGAGTAACTTATAGAAACACATAGCAACAACAGTCTTCAGCCACTAGCAGTAGCAGCAGGTGTTTGCATTTACTCGAGGAGCTTAACTTCTGGCAGGACAGCAGCCACATACTTCTAGTTACGAGCAAATTTTCTAGAATAAGACCGATCACACTACATTTAAAAGGCTTAGGGTGCAGCTCTTGAGCAAAACTTTTGGTTTGCCTTTGGGTTGGCTGGAATCAAATACTTCACAGCACTCAAAAGTTAACAAATGCAACTGCGGCTCTCCCGACAGCACCGAACAGTTCACCCAAGCAGCACTTCGGTGGTCGTTCCCTCAAAAGCAGCTTGTTCTTTGCTCGTTATTGTTTCAACAACAGAACTCTTCTCCCTTGATTTATTCCTCTCCGGGAATATTTGCACAGAAAGTCCCTCTCAGGTGGTCACGGCACCACCGGAAAGGTTGACTCCTTGGCTTTGGGGCTCCGGGCACTGCTAAGCACAGCTCCCGGCGAAGCCGAGCCGCGCTGAGCGGGGCCGGGCAGACGCCGCGGCGGCACCGGCCGTGGGACACATCTCCTCCAGCCCCGCCAGCCGGAGCGGCAGAACGCCCGGAAAGTGTCAGCACCCGACGCCGTCGTGTCCCGGCTTCAAGCACCCTGGACCAGGGGCAGCCCCTGGGGTCGTCCCTCCAGCCCCTGACCCCCTCGGCTTCCCCTTACCTTCCTGCCCGGCCCGTTCATCCTCCAAGGAGCGGAAGGGAGCGGCGCCGGAGCGCTGGCGCCGCTGCCCAGGTGAGTAGGGCTGGCACGGCGGCCGCCACCACCTTCCCCGGGCCCGGCCCGCCCCCGGAGCTCCCGCCGCCGCCCCGCGCCCGGCCCCGCTCTGCTGGAAGCGCTCCAGAAAGATGAGTTTTGCCTCCGAGCCTCCCGTGGGCAAGGAGCGCAAAAGGGCTTCCCCGAGTTTTCCTGCCCCGCGGGCCTCCTCTCTTGCCTCCGCGCTGGACTGATCTTGTTTGCCCTGATCAGGAACATTTAGTAATGGGGTAAAGCGCCCGGGGAAAGTACGGCAAACCAAGTGCTCTGAGGCCAGCATGATTCACACGGCTAAGAGTTACACAGCCTTTGAGAGAGAGTGGTAAGTCCACATGCAGAGCTGATAGCTCGCTGCTGGTGCTTTTCAGGATCCTCCAGTAAAACCCAGCCTCACACTCAAAGAGAAGGGACACAAATTACCTGGAGTTGAGAAAGAGTAGCACAACCACGATGCGGAGCAAATCTAAACTGCCAGAGGTGGGACTGGAAACATATTTCAAACAGCCTATTTTCATCTTTGAGATATTCTAGTATACAGCAAGTATGAGGTAGGTGAAAAGCATCATCTTGGGAATGGCGTCTTTGGGCCTGACTCTGTTACTCTTCCTCCCCATGCCTTAAAAACAGCTAACGTCTATGTTTCCTTTTGGAGTATTGCTGTTTCTGCAGAGTTCATTAATATTGTCAATGCTTCGTAAAGGTACACAAGGCCTCAATGGGGGAACTCTATAAGATACTCAGACAACACCATAAAAAACAATCCCTACCCCCCCAAAAGAAAGCAAGGGCTTGCACACAAGGCAGTGGAGAGCATGTGAGTATCACAAAAGCAGAGCAGTGTTAAAAATTACTGGGAGCTTTTGGACATGTAGTGGCCAAGTCACAGCAGCTCTCTGACCAAAACCACCAAAACCCCCAACTATTACACAAAATAAACCAAACACACTAAACCTGTGCAGAAAATGAGTTCTAGACAGAAGAAACAGAACCAGAATTCATCAGAAAGTTATGTCAGATTGAGGCTAGGGACTGTGAAGATCTGCCCTATTTCTAGTGAAAAAGACACACAGTCAGCAAATACAATCCTTGAACTCCCCAGAAATGCTACACAGTGCATGTATTGAAATGTCCTCAAAAGCAGGTCAGAACATCCCCCTTTTTGTGGCCATACATCTGCAAGAGCTGCTCTCTGGGAGCTCATGTGACAGAGTGACCTTGACACTGTCTCAAAGGTCCTGGTCCTGCATGGATGAGCTGGGTGGGAGTTAGCTACAGCCTCAGCTGCACATAGCCATATTCTTGGATACCTGGGACTGCAGCCCTGATGTGGTCTCAGAGGAGGTATAACCTTTTGCTTCAGAACCTCTGCACAAGTGCCAGGTGTCAGTCAGCCAACTGGAAATCTCAGAATCAGCTTTGCCCAGTTATTTCCAGTAACTGTCAGAGAAGAAAGCATCACAGTCTGCCTGGTACCCTGCTTCCTCACATGGACAAATTAGGGATTAATTAATTACTCTTGCCATTCTGTGCAGCTCATCTAGACACAGGGGCTCCAAGGGCCCCCAGCACAAAGTTTTGGATACAGCAACATAGACTTTTTGCAGTTTCCTCACAGCTCCTTTCCCTGCATTTCTCCTTCATTATTTTTTTAATGCAGTCCTTATATACCAGCCTGAATTTAATCTCTCCTCAGGTTTTCAGACCATCACAAGAACAAACAGGGAAAAAAAAATCATTAAGGGTTGATGTTAGGAGCTGATATCTAATAACACATATCTAACAATACTATCTAGTAGAGCACAGCTGGATGAACAGGAGGCTGCTTGACAGAAATTTCTCATCTCTGTGATGTGTGCTCAGAAAAGTATTGCTTGTGACTAAGAAGGAACCATTTTTTCAGAGAGCAAATGTCATTCAGTAATAGTAATAATAAAAATGTTAATAAATAGTTACAATAGTTATAGGTTTACATTCCTGGACAATTCACTGCCATTTTATATAAAATATAAAGGTGACAAAGCTGTGGGCTTTATGCTGCTTTTTAGGTGGCTGGTTCTTGGGCAGCCTCAGTCCCTCTTCTTGAGCCTGGACTTGAGCCACAGGATGAAATAGAATTGCTGGTCACTTGAGAGTGAGGGGTGTCAGTTCAGAGTTTCCAGCAGACTTCAGGCAGTCCCAATAGCATTTGACTTTGACAGGACTGCTAACGTGAGTGAAAGGCTACAGGATACTTCACTAATCCTCTTATCTATAGGTTTCAGAATGTATCAATTATTTAATTTGCCATAGTTAATCTTTCACAGTGTAATCTTTGTATGCAGTCAATTCCATAATATTTTAAGTACATATCAGCTGATGTTATAAATTGCATCAGCTGATATATACAGTAGCTTCTTGTCTTGCCTTGGAGTGGTTCATTGGTTGATAGACAATCCATTTATTGTTACACATGTGGTTGGATGGAACTATTTCATGTTCTTATGAATAAAAAAAATAATTAAATATAAAAATAGTATAGAAATAGCACAGCAAAATTTGTAAACTACAACCTAGAAAGTCCCAAACATTACACAAGGCAAATACTCATGAGGATATTACTTCTCTCTAGATTTACTGCAAATCAGAAGAGAACACTACACAACACTGAAGAACTACAGATAGCGAAATGTCCAATTCAAGGAGCCAGACTAGAAAAATTAAGTATTCTAAGATATTTTTGTCTAGAATAGGGAACATACATTTCACCACATATTTCAGATGAGATTTTCTTACTCTCAAGTATATTTAGGACACCTAAGGACAGGTTCTTTGGTCAGCATGAAGACATTGTTTTGTTCTATCATTATGCATCATTGCTGATCATATGGGCTACTCCTGGTTCTGCAGTAAGCCCTGCCACTAATAGAATCAGAGGAAGGAGACATTCTCTAATTGGGAAACAGTTTAAAGGAACTCAGTAATTCCTCACTTGGATTTTATTCTTCAAAAAATAAGGAATTGCAAAGCAAACTCATATTAAAAGTAGTGTAAAATAAAAATCTTCTCCAGCTCAAGCAAAGTTCTCTGTATTTCTTGCTGTCTCCCAGAAATGAACAGTAACTAATAGCTTTGGGAATTTGCTGTTGAGTATTCACTGACATAAATTTTGCTATAAAATAGTATTAGGAGTATTCATCTTAGCCATTGTAGGGAAATTCTTCTTCTCATTTTGGCAGGCTGTGTACTTACTGAGAATATCTTCCATCCTGGAAAGACATGAACAAGGCTTTCAAGAGCTACAAATACTTGGCAGAATCCTGTTACTTGGCTGGGGCACAAAAGAAGGAAGCTGCATGAATCATTCTGTGCCTGTAATCTCTCAGGGTAACGGTTCAAACACACAAACATGAATTCACTATTTTAGAGCACTCCACAGCAGGGTTGTGTTGTAAGCAATCCTTTGTCAAAGATGATTATTACATCACAGACTGTGTACTTGTGTGACACCCATGCATGGATGGACAGGCACAGGGCTCGTGCCAGGGTAACTATGATGAATACAAACTTCACGTGAGTCACTGACATTTTAAAAACTCATCAGTTCTGGGACAAAAGACAATATACCTGTGCAAAACGTGTGTTAATACGATGTTTACAAATGAATGCTTCTGCACCTGCTAGAATACAAATATTTTAACAGGTGCATTTGAAAACTCTCCAATGTTATTGCTTAAGAAAACACTACCCAGCTCATTGTACAGAAATAATCTAATTTTTTCATCTCTTTGCAATAATGCAACGAACATGCACAAACACAATCAGTCCTGAACAACCAATGAGACAGACACAGCAGAAAAAATCCTTTCTGTTGCATGTTATAATGTCTAACGCAGAGCCCTTGCACCAAAAAATAGTGTATACAGATGGGCAAGTCATGGCTTTCTACAAACAGACACAGTTTAGAAAGTCTGACTCTCGGTGTTTTTGCTTTCTATTATACATTTAGATTAATTAGTGTAGCACTGACAAGAATGAGTTACTCTAGGAATGACTAAAGTGATTAATCTTAGAAATAAAGTGAAGGTTCCTTAGGTGTGGCAGTTGGCAGGGAAAAAAGCCACCAAACCATTCTATTTCATGTAATACTAAAGTTGCATATCCTTTGCATACACTAGTCTCAGGGTATCTACAAATCAGTTGTAATTATGTCAGGCTTGAAGAAAAACTAATTCCAGAGCAGGAATTGAAAAGCAGCAACACTTCAAAAAAGAAACAAAAACCAAACCCATAAAGAGCATAATAAAGCATATCAATTTGTGAAGGATCTGGTGGAGGCAGAACTACACATTTCTCTCTGAGCTGCACAGTCCTGTCTTTAGTACAACAGCTGAAACCTGCTTATTTCCACAAGCAGTGAAGATGGCTTGTGTTGCCCTCCAAGAAGCATCCAAGTAGCGTCTTCTCTACCTTCTTCCTAGCTGTGGTAGTACGTGTGTTAAAAACATACCTGCACAAAAGGCACAGAAGTCCTTTGCACATGGCAAATGAGAGTATAAAAAGCTGTGGTGCATAATGCTCTAAGGGCAGCAGTTACTGCCTTTAGGGGTAGTTACTGCCTAAGGGGCGCAGTTATCCCTTTGTGCCTCATTCCTGAAGGCAGCCTGAAATTTCATAAACCTGGAGGGTAGTGTCACTGAATTGCTTGCTGCATACCAATAGTTTTACTCACAAAGTGGCAACATGATATCTGCCAAGCCAAGAACTCCCAGTCTGGTCACAGTCTGCAGTTCATCCAGCTTGTAGACTCCACACGAGTATGGATGGATTGCTGGAGGGGTGGCAACCAGGTCCTACCTATCTTTCCACCTTCTTTGCCATTGTGCTGGGTTGCTCTGCATAGCTGTGTAGTGACTTCTCTGCTTACAGCAGCTGAATGTGCTCCCCTTTAGGAGACTGGCTGATTTCTCACAGGCCCCCTAGGCTGGAAAATCACACCACACAGACTGTGAGATCTCCAGAAGCAAAGCACTCCTCAGAGAACACACAGACAAAGGTAAAGATACTACTCAGTTGCGTGACAACTTTTGGTGCAAGGACAAAAGGTATGAAAGCTACCATTCTTCCCCATCTTATTTCTGGTAATAGAATAAACACGTGAGATTGCAGGTCAGAGGGCAGTCTAACCTACTTCTGGAAAACACCTCCTAGAAAAACCTAGGGAAGCAAGACCATTTGCAGCAATATACAACTCCTTGCAACTTGTTTGCTGACCCAGGCCATTTTCATCCCCAAGTCAGGTAGGTAATATATTCTTTACTTGCAGCTGCAAATCACTGTGCGCAACGTTTACAGGCTTGTATTAATAAACCAAGTTCAAATCAATTTTAAAATCTGACTTTAAAATTACATAATGGGTTTCTCAGTGCATTGTATGAGAGGGATTATTTTTCCATGGAGGGTTATTTCAGATACTAACCAATGCCACAACTTCAGCGAAAGAAGGAAACAAATACCCCTAAAAAAAATTGTGCTGCCTTAGACTTCTGACAGTATCCATTAATGTTTATTAAAATATGCTTTTGCAGAGACTACCCTGCTTCAGTTTCCCTTCAAACTTCCAAATTCATCCCATTGCCTCTCCCTTCTCTGTGTCTTTTTGCACCTCTGTGAGCTTTTTCTCTCTTGCAGTTTTTGCCCTTTTGCCCCACCTGTTTACAGGGTCACACCTTGCCTTTCTATTCCGAAAAACCTTTTCCACAGCAATAATAGTGTTTAAAACTACTGCCTTCTCACACCATCTTTCTCTCAGCTCCAAGATTTTTGATAATGCTGTTCGCTTTCTCTGCCTAATTTTCCTGTAATTAAGTGGTGACTTCTTAAATCAACTTTCTGCTTTATACCTTCTCGTTAATCCATCAAACGGTTCTTTTAAAAACTGGTAATATTCCCATCTATCAGAATCCTCCATATTGCTGGAAGAGTCAATAGTGACAGTGACCATTCACTCACAGGGCAATCGTGATTTCCAGTTGATTGAGCACAACCAGAAGTATGATTCTAAATACAAAAAAGATCAATGGGAAGAAAGAAATTATCAAATAAAACCAAGGGAGAAAAATTATCCCAAAGCAGTTCTGCCTTCTCCTATCTGTGACCATCATCACATATACATCCTGTCTTATGACCAAAAGTCATAAGATGAGTCAAAATTAAAATGATCAAAATAAAATTAATCTAACTGCATACACACAATACTTCTGCCCTTTGCAAGATCATCATCTACAGTTACTGCTGCTCTTTTACTCACATGATTCTGAAATAGTACTGATCAAAAATACTGAAGGCAGATGGATGACTTTCTCATCTTCCTTTGTACAAGGAATAGTTTAGCATCAGTTAGTACTTAATAAGACCACAGATACATTTGCTTCAGCAGAAGGTCAGCAAAACCTCCCTGAAGAAATTGTGATACCCAGTTCTACACAGGATAATGAAAAAAAGAATCAGAGGTACAATCTGTTCTCAAAATGAGTGAATTCATTGAAACTCTAAGAAAACTCCCTAAAAAATTACATTCTAAGTAACTAAAAACTCTGGCTTACTCTGGAACAATTTCATCCACAATATGCCTGCAGAGCTGTATACAGCAAAGGCACTCAATTCTGTATCCGCAGGCTGGTCAGGCACTTTTCTGGAATGCTTTCTTTACAGAGACTTTATCTCCTTTTCCTCACCCATCTTTGAAAATTGCCAATAGCCTACAGTCATATACACATTCCTTTTTGTCCTTTGAGTACTCTCTTTCCTTTCAATCCATTCATTCCAGGAATCCCCTAAAAGGTGGGCTTGATTTTGGTTTGGGTCGTTTTTTTGACCTATAATCTCTTAAACCAATCTTTAATTAAATAACAGTTCTTTACAGTTTCTCAGCCTATCTTGTAGACTGAAGCAGAAATGGGGAATAAAAAGAATGTTGTTTGGGTTTTGTTGGCACTGTCTAGGTATGTGGTGTTCCACAGATTACTCAATTACTGACAAAGCCTAGTTAATCTGTGAGGCTGGTTGCTAGCTGTTCAGACATCCTGATTATGTAAAATTTCCTATCTTTGACCCTGGAGAGTATAGAAGAGTCTACACACAAAGTTTTTGAGGTCACCACAGATGCTCCCACCTGGTGGAGGTTTTAGACATAGGATGAATTTACACAGCGCAGTGAAATTTACTTACAAAAGAGTGGCGACACTGCATGCATGAGCCTTATGAAAGTTCTGTGCATTTACATAGGCTTTTTAGTTTCGGTGACATAGCCAATAGTTTTAGGACCTGGAATGTCTCCTTGCATGGGAAATGGAAGTTGGTAAGTTTGGAGAAGACATATATGCTTATTTCTCAGAAGGGGACAGAGAAGGGAGTGAGCCATGTACTACAGGTTTGCTTATCCTGCAGTGGTCCTGAGATCCTGGATTCTATCACATCTATTTTAATCACTTGGAAGCTGTTGTTTAATGCTGATTTCACATTTGCAGTGTAGTGAGGCATCTCTGGCCATATGAGGAGGGATGCAGTAAGAGGATTTGTGCTGTGCTGATCATTAAAAATTAAAATAATGCCAGGATGATGAAGAACTAAGTCATTCAGCAAGAACCCCCCAACTTGCAGAAGCTCTAAATAAAGAGACACAGAGAAAACAAACAAGCAAATGAACAAACCAGCCAAATCAGGCAGGAACATGAGAATTAAAGGCATGGCTAGCTGCATAAAGCCCCAAATCCCAGAAAGGACGATTTACAAATTCCCAGTAACGCTGCGATCTGAGCACCCCCTGGTGGCCGAGGATGCACAGATCCAGCGAGGAAAACGCGGCTCCCGAAGGGGAGAAGGCAGGAGAACGTAGTGTCTCACTGACTTTGTTTGGACAATTGATCACTGTATGCACGGAAGACAGGGGAACGATTCAACATTCAAAACCAATTTAATTATTTATCTTTATGTATTGTGTTCCCAGCATTTCCTTAATTTTCATGTCATCTGACTGGTTAAAAACTACTGTTCATTTAAAACTGTTTTACCAATTTGTTTTAAACTAATTTTCTTTGGAATGTGATATTAGAATAAAATAATAATAATAATAATAAAAAAGACAGTATAACAATACTGGAAGGAAGATATCGAGAGAACAGAAGTCAATTTTGAACTGCTTTCCAATATATTGATGGCATCAAAGTATAATTTAACTTAATTGCAGATCATACTGAATTTACTTGGTTTCAATGCAAGGCTATTCACTGTTTTGCACTTGTATTATATCTGGAAAAGCAGTGGAGAGTGATCTAATCTGTCATGTTCATACATCACAGCTTTATAGTTCCATATATTTCAGGAAAAAATTAAACTTAATTTTATATTTATAAGTATTTTTACATATGTAGAAAATATGTTTCATGTTTGCTCTTTTCTGCAATTATTTGACTTACAGTCTGTTATCAGTTGGGTTCAATGTTCAAGAAGTGTAAAAACAGTCTACTGTTTGTCCTGGGTTTCAGCCTGAGTAGAGTTGATTTCTTCTCAGTAGCTGTGACAGTGCTGTGTTTTGGATTCCATATGAGAATGGTGTTGATAACACACTGATGTTTTGGCTTTTTGCTAAGTCCTGTTTATCCTAAGCCAAAGACTCTTTTTTTCCCCTTGTCTCCTGCTCTGCCAGTGGGGAGGTAAAAAAACAAACTGGGAGGGAGGCATAGCTGGCACGGGTAACCCAAACTGCCCAGAGGGGTACTCCACATCACAGAAGGTCATGCCCAGCACATAAACTGGGGGGAGTTACTCAGAAGTGAGGCCAGTCTGGGTTTGGGAAGATGGTCTGGCATTGGTCACTGGGTGTTGAACAATTGCAGAGTGCAGCAATTGCTTTTTTCCCTTCTTATTGCCATTATTTATTATTATTATTTACCATTATTATTATGTTTTACTTTATTTTCAATTATTAAATTGTTCTTATCTCAACATACAAGTTTTATTTTAATTCTTCTCCCCATTCCACCGGTGTGGGAGGGGAAGAGTGAGGGTCTTGAGAGAATGGCCGCATGGTGTTTCAAGCCCACCTGAATTTAAAAACACTATTAAAAGAAAAAAAATCATCTGAGATATCATGAGACCTCTTTTTCCTATGGAAATTTCATGTATTTACCACATTTCTAGATTCACCAGACATTATTCCTGGAGATTTTGCCATAATAAAGGCACTTGTAGTTAGAAAGAGTTGAACTAGTGCTGTCAGACACAAGTCCAGCTCTTATATTCTCTTACCTCTATTACAGCTTATTCCCACAACAGAAAAAAAAAATTCATGCATATATTGCTTGGGTTCCTATGGGAAATGACTGTGTTCTAAGGCTTATGGATCGAGAAGAGAAAATGAAAAATATCTTACATTCCAGATGAAAAGCATGGAAGACAATAACCCTCCTAAGTAATTTAAAAATTTAGGGCAAAATATCACTCCAAAATGGTTAACAGCCTGGAACTTGGAAAACTAAATGCTGGAGTATTTTAGACAGCTCCTAAAATATTTTGACCTGTCCTTGCTCAGAGTCCTGAATACAAGTCCACTAAAAATGCATATTCCTCCTTAACCAGTCATCTACTGAGAGAAAAATAAAAGGGAGAACCCCAGCAGATGTGTCTAGTTACCAATTATCTTTTAGCGTCTCATCTTCTTCTTAAATACATGAGAGGAATAATTTATACCTTGATTATAAGATACGTAGCAGAGGGGTCATTTGAAATCTTTGGTGGAGCATGTATTTCAGAAATACAAGCAGAGAAAAAAACATTCATTGCAGTTAATTACAGCTAAAATGGATTTGGAAGAGAAACTACTCATATTTTAAAGGCAGCCATGAAAAATGTAATGAGAGCCAGACCCTGATCTGCACTTACACCGGTTTGCATTGGTGTAAGCCTGCTAACTTTGACAGATTTTCTCTCTCTTTATGCTCCTGCCAGTGAGATGAGAATCAGGTCTGCAGCCTACCTGCCCACCCTTGCCATGATGATGATGAGAACGATAATGAAAAAATTAATGGACCTGGAGTCAGTATTAAAAATTGCTCGTACCTAATACTAATTTTCCTCATGGCTGTGAAGCCCTCTTTTTGATGAGAAGAAAAACAGAACAGTTACCAGCTGTTCACATAATGACGAACACTAATAAGGGAAGACATGCATGTTAATGAGCTGGGGGAGGGGAATCAGAAGGGGCACTCATCAGTGCAGCTGTAAGTGCAAATCCTTCCTCTGAGTATTTTGGAAATCTGATAGCATGTTGGCATGTTACACTGGCAAATAGACTTGAGACTGAAATCAGCCCCAAGTAAGGAAGATAGCACTTCTAGAGTCAACTTTCAGCCCTGGCCAGGTGATCAGCCTGTCTTTCACCATGGTGTTAATGGTATTAGGACAGGTATTCCCACCACATGAGTCATCTTCCAAAACATTATTACTGCAGTCACAAGTGAACAGTCAAACTGAGATGACCTCATGGGTCCAGCAGAAAACAACAAGTAAAGAGAGAGATGTGTGGATCAGAACGGGTGGGAGAATAAGGATGCTCTTTGTATTCTCTGGTCAGTATATCACACAAACAAACTGAAGCGTAAAGGCTTCTCTGCATGCCGAGTTGTGGTGTCTTCTTTCAAAGAACTGATTTAAACCTTGTTGATTTTTCAGTGCAAAAGCCAGCAAAAATCAGTCATCCCTTAGTTTAAACCTAGCATTTTCATCTGGTTTGGGTCAGAGAAGCACAGCTTTATGCTGAAATAAGCCATTCAGCCCAAAGTAAAGTTTGCCTTGAGGCTTACAATACTCTAATTAGCCCACATCAATTATGTGAAGACAGGACCTGCTCCCAGGACTTGTAGGTGTAACAGACATCAGGCTACCATAAGTGCAAATCCATTGCCTGGAATTAATTTCCTCCAAATTTTATGAAAGCAGTCTGAAGAGGCATTAGGTTTTTGGAGGACCTGAGTAACGTAAGTCCTGGCAGCTTTATTAGAAGGCACATTTGTTTAATTTGTTCACACTGAATGATCTTGGGAGGCTAAATCATCAAAACGGAGCTATGCAGATCTGGAGAATTAAGCCAACCTTAAAGAAAACCATGTTCCAGAGTTTTTGACCTGCTGAAGATTGCTCAGCCATGTTCACATGTGCTAATCCACATATGCACGGATTATAGTCCTACATAGCTAGAGGTAAGATTGCCAATATGAAGGACAGCGTTTGGTGCAAAACCACAATAGGTAGTGTAAAACTGCATGGATGGATCTATGCTGATTTACATCTAAAGCTACATTTATACATTAAAAATGCCTTTGAGTTTTTAGATGTGTAAATAGGTCTTGACAAAAGCTCACTTATCAGGCTTTTATTTCTCAGTAACAGACCTAGCACTTAAATCAGTGCTGCAAGTTGTTATATCATCTTCCATGTTGGGCTCAGATTGAACAGAAGCTGCTGGGGACACGTTCTTTCCTGATTAATATGAAGATAGTATTTTTTTTTTTTCTATTTTCTTTTTTTACTATTATAGCTGTGTTTCTACAAGAAAAATGCACGCTACACAGCAGTCAGCACTTCTCAGCAGGAAAAATTGAGACCAAGAACACAGAGATCTATGAAATCAGAAATGAAATTGAAAACATGAACAAGAGACATAAATTAGAAAAATCATTTAGAAAAAAATCAATTTCCTAGTAAGTTCCACTTAGTCTCACAGAATATACTGAAATGAAATGCAGAAGAGGGAGTCCAACTCCATCAAGATGTAAAGGTTGCACAGTATGGAGGTCAGTGGCATC
Source organism: Dicaeum eximium (assembly GCA_013396995.1). Taxonomy (NCBI): domain Eukaryota; kingdom Metazoa; phylum Chordata; class Aves; order Passeriformes; family Dicaeidae; genus Dicaeum; species Dicaeum eximium. The sequence goes on from VWZP01006638.1 coordinate 17,603, forward strand.
ATGTGAATTCATTTAACTGTGAAAATGTGTTCAGAAAAGTTCAGAAAAGTAAAGGTTTCTGCTGCTTTTGCAAATACCTGAATTTGAGAGATGTACCAATTAATAGGATGAGGTGCATGGTAAAAAAAGCACACCCAAACACAAGTGTTCTATAACTTACAGTTGAAGGCAGAGGACACTTCAAGAGGTGAAATGATCTGCTGGTGACCTGACTGACTCTCTACTTAAGTGATCTAACAACATTCTAGGCTGCTTCTGTACGTACTCCCTGCAGCACACAACAGCAGTAGAACAGGGCTGGAAGAAGCTCCTGGACATCTATCCTGGCTGCTTTCTCAAAAGCAAGACCTTGTACAAACAAGAGCTCATTGCACAGGGACAGCCACGCAACCTGCTATAATAAATGTGCATTGCGCCTGGAGATTTCATGACACCCACGAAAGCAGAAAAATTTCCAAATCTGGTCATCTTGTGCTGCATATTAGACTCATTCATACTAGTTTCTTCCCTCATAAATTTGGTAGCCAACTGGTTATCACAATCTTCAATGCCATGCCTGCAAACTCGTTGTCT
>VWZP01006638.1:19931-114908 GCA_013396995.1 Dicaeum eximium
CTGTGAGTGCTTTGAGGCACAGAAGAGGTTGCTCAGGGAAGCTGTGGATGCCCCACCCCTGGAAGTGTTCAAGGCCAGGTTGGATGGGGCTTTGAGCAACTTGGTCTAGTAGAAAGGTGTGGAACTAGGAGATCTGTAAGGTCCTTTTCAACCCCAACTATTTTATGAACCTACGATTCTATCACTTGAAAATTGTAGTTAGCTAATGTGCTTATATTTAAAATCATAAAAGAGTCATTAATTCAATTGCTGCCACCACTTACTGCAGCTTCTTCACCCTCATGTTCATGCACTGATTGTAAGTGTGCTGATTTAGAGCGCAGACCAGACAGCATGGGAATCCCACTCATGAAAGGGGTGCATCCAAGGAATAGCATGAGATTTTTGCTGTAGGCCAGAAGATGTGAATGGGACACGTGACTGGGGAAAGGGAAACTAAAGGCAAAAAACTGGATCCAGTTGCTTGCTTGCTAAATACATTCTGCCCTGTGCAGTAGAAGCTAGGGACTCTGAGAGTAAAGAGGGCACAAGAATACAATTATACATTTAATCATAAAGCAAGAAAACTTCATTGAGATGACAGTGGAATTAAAGCAGTCAACAGCTGGAAACTATAGCTCTTGTATTTCTGCAACATTCGAGGGCCTTACTGCAATAACAATATTCTCCTCATGTTGATTTTCCTTGTGATGTATCAATGTGCTCAGCCATGTTTTGGCTTTGGTTACTATCTCACATACCAGAGATCTAAGGCTAGGAACATATTTCTGTTCTTATTAATTCTAGCATAAATTCAAAGTAACTGAATTGAACTCAAAGAGGTGGCATAATAAAAAAACCCAAAAAACCCCACAATAAACAAACAGATGCAACCATCAATGCAATCACATTCTATTCTAACATAATCAACAGAAACTTACAAATGGCAAGTAGCTGGCGAAAAAATACCATTCTGAAAGCCTAAGGTGAAGACTTGTTATATTTACTTTGCATAAAAGGATTTTTTACTCCAATGAGCCTTAAGCATTCCAAAATACATTTTGTGAAATCATTGTTAACTGTCAATTGAGTCACTCCAACTGATGCCAGTAGAAAAAATCATGCCACTGAAGCTGTCAAGAGTTAGGTATTTCAAGGCTCTAGACTATTTTTAACAGTATATAGAATATAAAACATGTAATTATTCAAAAGAAAGATACACAATCTGAAAAGTGCAGTGTTTCAAAATAAGCAAGTATCCTGACACCTGTAACATTGCTGCAATTTGGCCAGCACTATGATAACACCAACTATTAGTGCAGCTGTCACTGCACTAATAGTTGGTGATTCAACAAAATGCTGAATACAAACAGCCAGTAAATGCTTTGTTTAGGTGAGCAAACATCTAAATCAATGACAGTAGAAAGATCTTCCTCGGCTAACTCCAGGAGTGCAACACACATAGTTTGGCAGGAGGATGGAGCCACAAAACGAGAACACATTTTCTCAGTTTGGGATCATGTTCCTGCAAAGTCTGACATAACTGTTTTAAGTCCCAAAATGAGATTAGATCAGTTCATTAGAGTATGATGCTAATAATGCCAAAGTTGTGGGTTTGATCCCCATATGGACCATTCATTTAAGAGCTGCACTTGATAATCCTTGGGTCCCTTCCAACTCAGAATGTTCTGTGATTCTGTGAAATTTCTCCTCCAGCTTGAAGAGTTAGTGCATATGTGTGTTTGTGTAAACTTCTATACCAACACCGTATTCAGTTTGCATTGACAGATTTTGGTAGCAGGGGAGCTAACAGAGGTGGCTGCTGTGAGAAACTGCCAGAAGCTTCCCCCATGTTTGACAAAGCCAGAGCCAGCTGGCTCAGAGATGGACCCACTGCTGGCCAAGGCTGAGCCAATCAGAAATGGTGGTAAGATCTCTCTGATAACATTTAAAAAGGAAAAAGTTATTGTGCAGATGTATCCAAGTGAGAATGTGTGAGAACAACTGTGCACACACCAAGGTCAGAGGAGAAGGATGCGGACAAGATGTCCCAGGCACCAGACTTGGGATTCCCCTGACGCCCGTAGTACAGACCATGGTGAAGCAACTATGCCCCTGCAGCCCATGGAGATCCATGGTGGAGCAGAGATCCACCTGCAGCCCCTGGAGGAGTCACATCAGAGCAGATGAATGCCTGAAAGGAGCCTGTGAAACTTGTGTTGGAGCACAGTCCTGGTAAGGACCCGTGGACCCAAGGAGAGAGGTGCTCACACTGGAGCAGGTTCCCTGGTAGGACTTGTGTTCCTATGGAAGACCCACACTGGAGCAGAGTGTGCCTGAAGGACTGCACCCTGTGAAAAGGGACCCATGCTGGAGCAGTTCATGGGGAACTGCTGCCTGGAGAATGGACTCACATTGCAGCACTTTGTGGAGGACAGTCTCCTGTGGGAGACACCCCACACTGGAGCAGAGGAAGGACCCCTCTCCCTGTGCAGTGGCAGAACAACTTGTGATGAACTAGACCCGTATTTCCTGTCTCCCTGCAGGTAGGAAGTAGAGCTTGGAAAAGAACGAGGGAAGTGTGGAAGGAGTTTTTAAGATTTTATGTTACTCCTCATTATGCTGCTCTGATTTTGTTAGTAATCGATTCGATTAATATCCCCAAAGTTCAGTCTGCTTTGCTTGCAACAGTATTTGGTGAGCAATTTCTCCTTAACCCACAAACACTTTGTTATATTTTCTCTCTCCTGTCCACTGGCAGAGGGGAGTGAGAGTGTGACTTTGGTGGGTGCCTGGCATCAAGCCAGCATCAAACCACTACTTTGTTCCTGCAAAATCTGACACAACCATTTTGACCTCCAGCTTGAAGAGCTGGGGCAGGTGTATGTATGTGTAGAGTTCTGTACCAGCATCCAACCCATTATCTATTTAGTAACGCTGGCTTATGAGCTCCAGCAGCCAGACCATTAGGTGATGGTGGCCGAGGTGCACTCGCTGAAGTTATTGTGAAATTCCAGTTGAGGCTCCTACGCTTACATTCCGGAATCTGTAGGTTGCTCTTTTGAGCTGTCAAACCCAGGCACACTGTCTAGTGAACAGAAACCTGTTTCTTTCAAAGCAAAACAAATAAAAACTATGGTGAAAAAAATTGACACGATTCATTAGTTAAAATCCCCCAAGAGAACATACTCTTTACCTAAATCAGTAGTGGCAGCTATTAATAATCCTCCCAGCTGTTACAGGAAGCATTTGAAGTATACTGAGATCTCAACTTAAAGGTCTCCTGATAACGCATGGACTGCAGCATTTTACAAATGAGCCTGACACTCAGTTAAGCCTTCTTAATCTTTGTTTGTAATGACTAAAGTGATTTACCTAGGCTTCAACAGTTTGTTAGTTTTAATGGTGGATACTGGGAATTGGCATATTAACTGTAGCCAGGTGTCAGCAGTGTCTAGGGGAAAGAAAACACTTTACTGAATGCAAGTCACAGGACAGTGAGGAAAGAGGTGAGGATCATGTCACATGTTGTAGACAGTTGTTTAAACGTTTTTGCAATGTTCCACCATCACTCAAATATCTCCAAATGAATAGACATGGTTTTTGCAGAACACTTGAGGAAGAAGGAATGTAGCAGCTTGTTCATACTTCCAAAGTGTAAAAGATTACAAGCATTAAAACCCATCCAGTTTTCACTCAACTCTGGCTGTGGCAAAATTCAACATAAATGGGCATTTGAGCAAGCAAGGTGCAAACTTCAATCGTCATCCTAATGGCAGGGTGTCTGCAGGGTGCCACATGTACAGACATGAGGGAAAAGACGTAAAGCTGAAAGTCACAATCATCTTTCATATGTACTTCTTCATCAAATCAAAGCATACAAAGAGTATCTCAGTTTGTAATAAAGCCCCACATATTGCAAATTCATCAGAAAATATATCCTTCTTTAAATACACTAAAGGCATACAGTGGATAAAGCTATTTTAGGGAACTTGTGTATTGTGAGCAATTTCCAAGTTGAGTCTTTATTGTATAAAGGTAGAAGTCTCAAATGAAGCATTTATCTGGTAAAATGAAAAATGGAACTACTGCATAAAAAATTTCTTCATTTCAAGAACACCCCAGTTATACTCTCCTTCTCATCAAGTGCTTCAAAAAGCTGTAAACTGCTGGAAAGGAGGTATGTCCACCCAGTTATGTTGTGCTCAACCTGAATAAAGAGAAGAAGCTCACTTCTACCCCATGTTCATATCACACTGACTTTGTGGTAGATAACAACTGCTCATGGTCAAATAACACACCCAGACAGAAGCTATGCTCTCTCATGTCAATCCCAACCAAAAAACCCCAAACCTCTTGTTCAACACAGGTCAGAAAGTCTCTCAGAAGGACTTTCAAAAAGAAAACACCCCTCAGATAGACCTCAGTGGGGTTTTTCCTGCCACTGTTTTCATGGAGGATGAGTGCATTGTGCAACCATCCATCAACAGATAGTTGCATGCAGACCTGCCTCTGAGCAAATATTTGGGAACACCACCACTTTGCACAACATTACACAACAGAGAATGCCTCTTCAAAAAGCATGTGACAACATTTAAAAAATCAAAATGGTCCACTGCTGTGCCACTTTCTGATTGTATAGCTTTTTTTTTTTTTAAACCTATGTTTCTTTGTTATGCTCAGTAGAGGAATGTTGGACTTGCCAGCCTGCCAAGTCATTTCCAAAACTCTGGTTTAATCTTTACCATTAATCTTTACCATTCAGACTCATCACACACTTATTGTTCTTGCAACTTAACCTCTGTAGGATCATGAATCCCAGCTTTAAAGATAGCTGGTGAAAGGTAGAGTGGTCAGCAGAATTTTCCTTGCTGGCAAGTCTTCAACTGCCCACTTTCCTTGGGCTTTTTTATTGTTTTTCTTACTACTGCGACTTCAATACTTTCTTCTGCTTGCCTAATATGTCTATGGCCTCTACCCCTGCAATATCCAAATGCCAATCAGTTCTCCACTGCACTTTCTGTGGTAATCACAGAGTTGCAAAGCACCTGAGGATGGAAAGAAAGGTTGGTCATCTTGTCCAAAACCCTGCTTAAGCAGAGGTACATAGAACTGGTTGCTTTTGAATACCTCCAAAAAGGAAAAAAATAGTATTATTCACAGTGCATAGTTAAAGAATCAAACCAAAAGATTAGGGATTTGCCAAGGAAGTTATGGAACAGAAACTATAATTTTGATTCACAATAAGCCTTACTCAACATTACTGGGCACTTTAGACTATTCCTGCCTAGTGGTGGTACAGGCCGAGGAAAGAGGATAAAATGCTGAAAAAACAAGCTCAGTAAGCAATCTGATGGTGGTAACTCAATTATCACAGTTTTACTTAATCAGCGTATTGTTTTTTGATGTGTAGAAAGCAGCAAAATGAAGAAATCTGATGATCTAGAAGAAAAAAATAAGCCAGAGGAAACAAAAAAGAAAGAAACAAAGAACTGAAGGAGGAAAATATGTTGGAGGTGAGCAGGTTTTCGGTCAAGACTCAGAGTGCTACACATTCTAGCTTGACAATCTGTGAACTTTCCAGTCCCACGAAGTCCAGCAGTTGAGGTTTGGCCAAGGAACACCATCTACTGTAGGAACCAGGCTTGCCTGAAGACAAGGGAGGCCACAGCATTGTCCTTGGACAGAAAAGGGAAGGAAGACAGAGAGGTGCTGGGTAGCCTGGGGAGCAGGGGCTATGAGGCTTTTTACAACAGACAGGTAGGGCATGGCATAGTACATTTAATTTAGGAGTCAGCTTTGCGTGAATGAAGTGCTCTGAGACTACTGCTGCATAGCCTCCCTTGGTGGGCCACACCGGCTTTTCATGGTATCTTTCTCAAGATCACTCCTGAGACGCCACTCATTCATTCTTAAGATAATTTCTAAGCCTAAATGTTAAAAAAGTCTCATAAGTGTACTTTTAAACTATCTATCGCTGCCGTTGTCGTTTGTCTGCTTGTCCTCTGCTAATGCGCTGCATTCCCTACTCCAATTAATTGCTCCTGAGCTGCAGAGCAGCACAGTACCGGGCAGCTCGGGCACACCCCGCCGCCGAGGCGCAGCCCTGCCCGGCGGGGGAAGGTCCCGGCGGGGCGGTGCCGGCCGAGGCCGTGCTGGGCTGGGCGGGCCCGGCTCCGCTCTTCCCCCGCGCCGGGAGGCCAGACAAGATGGCGGCGGGGCGGAGGCTGGCGGCCGGCGCGGGGCCGGGGCTGGCGGCGGGAGGCGCTGTTGGGCCCGGCTGGCGGCGCGGCCGCCCCGGCACAGCGCGGGAAGCCAGGCCGTGAGCCCCGTTTTAACCCCTGCCCTATTAAACGAGGAGCTGCAGGAGCGGCAGCAGAGCCAGCATGTGTCCTGTTTGCATCGCTGAAATGACACCAGGCCAGGTGGGCACGGACGGAGGAGAACGGACGGTGCCCCGGTGCGCTGAAGGGCTGAAAAAGGATCACTGCTACTGTAAACCCGCATGCAGGTATGTTCATCAACAGAGAGGCATTCCTGGATTAAAATAAGGTGCAGATGAAACCCGTTGAGAAATCACAAACTCGCTGAGAAAAAGAATCCCATGTTAAGAGATCACAGCACTTGCAAAAAGATGAGAAAAAAATCTATTGGAATGCACCTTTCAGTACATCTTGTTGGTAATCAAGATGCTGGTTTTAACCTCTCTTCCTGCTGCCGTGGATTTGTTATCTGCTGGCAGAAAACCTCAGTCTCTCACTTCACACAACCAGCTGCAGCAGCTTTGCTGGAACAAACACTTCAGTTTCATCCTATGTTATGTTTTGTAAAAGCAGTTCATACACAGATAGTTCAGGGCCTTTCACACAACACTGATGGCACTCCATGTGTTTATGTGCCAGCTGGATTGTTTCAGCTCTTAAGATAAGAATGTACCTACTGCTCCTTATTTTAAATTTCAGAACTAAGTTTGCTAAGTTGGCAAAATTCACTGTGAGGACTACAGAAAATAGTTTGTTTATATACACTGATTAATTCTATCCCTAAGAGCTTTAGGATTATATGTATTCACTAGCAGTATTTATACATAAAGCAAACTGCTAAAACTTAACTTTGGCAGTATGAAAAAGCAACTCTAAGTATCATAAGCTGGGAAAGGCAACCGGATGGTTGGAGGACTGAGAAGGTAAGACAGTTAAACTTTATGCTGTATCTTACTGGTTATAGCCTCCAAAATTATAATAGTGCAATAGCAACTCATGTTTCCCTTCTGACACGAGGGAATGCAGTACTGCATTTGCACATAACGCTTGCACACCACTGGTGGTTTTCACCTCACTCATTTGTACTTAAAACTTTTTAAGAGGTAACTAAGGTAAGGAATGAAAAGTTGTATTTACCTCAATACAAGTCTTCCTACTCAATAAAGGCACACAACTGCTTGATGGGGATTACTCAAACTTACTTCCAGTTGTTTTATTAACAAACTGTGTATTAATGGTACTGCTTTTTCCACTTCCCTAGGCAGCATCAAGAGAGAACAGGATTTGTGGCACCAACACTGAACCAAGACTAAGCTTCAGCCATTTATATGGAACTGCTGAAAGATGAAGTTGCAGTAATGAAAGCAGTCAGTCCTGACTGCATGAGACCATGCCTCTCACAGAAGGCAAATGATGTCTTACTTCAAAAACTTCATGAAATACAAACTTGTTCATTTATTGTTGTTAGAGCTGTTACACTTCAACAACTGGGGAGAGGGAAAGTTACGGTTCCTACTCACCTCAAGGTTCATAGTTTGATTTACTCTGAAGACTACAGAAGTAAAAAGAAAAAAATACAGGGGCTTTTTCCTCTACTAGCATGAACAGCTTTTTAGATAAAGGGTGAACTCAACAAGTACTGAACAGAACTTGTAGAACAACATTTTTTCACAGCTAGAAAAAGTCTCTGAAAGTGTGAAGTTGCAAGAAAAAAAAAAAAAANAGTACATAATACAACAATAGTTGTATATTATTGCCACAGCAATAATACATGTCTGTCACTAAATCAGTAGAAAAAGTCAGGCAGTGACCTCATTTTAGCTATGTTGCTCCACGCATTGAGTGCGCATAATTGTATTTTCACCTCTATCTGCAGACGTAAGGTGTGCTTCAGGTTGTAAACTTAGGTGTGCTTCATGATTTAAATAATAGATTAGACAGTTTGTTTTATACTGTATGTGTCTAGATTAAGACAAATGGCTGGTGACTTGTTCTGCTTTTACTCCACAGTGCTTCACAGTTGCTTGCATGATCTGGTAGGATGGTGAGACTACCACGTTTCCTTGGACAAGTATCAGAACTTCAACTTGAACAAAGCAGGATTAAGTTTTACTCATTTTAGAAGAGCATTCCTATCCAACATATGGACAAGACAGTATGAAGAAGCATGCTGGTTAAATTGACAATGGTTTATTGTGTTTAGGAACATTCAATAAATACCAATCTTTTTAGCTTCATTTTGGAAATCCTTCCCCATCAAAAATCAGTTGTTTGTGTTGTTTTTTTCTGGCGTAAACTCCATTGCCAGCAATGGATGTACCAGAAAAAGAAGTTAATAAATACAAACAAGACAGCAGTTTTCTAAACATACCTCCTCTTTTAAAGGCATGATACAGATTTACTAAACAAATCTCAAACAAGTTCTTCACAGAAGAAAATTTTGCTACAAGCTGTCTCTGAACATTGTTTTCTTCACTAATGGTGGTTGTTTATTTCATGGAGTATGGAATTTTTGAACAGTAATGATGAATCATTTAAAAACAAGGCTTTTCCCCCTTTTCCTTTGCCAAATGTATGCTGAGACATGTAGCTAGTACTGAACTGTATGAATGAGTCTCTAAGCCTCTTGTCAAGCACTTCATGGCAAACATGAAGAAACAACAATATGGCACTTTTTTACTAGGGATCTGGGGGATTTATTTTTTCATCTTGATTTTAAACCACTGTTCAAATATTAAAAGTATCATACTTTAATGTAACATATGTTTTGCAAAACTTTCTGTGAAGGGTAACACACAACGGAAGATTCCTGTTTTTGATCAAAATAATTTTCAAGTACTTAAATTTGAATATCCCTCTAAACTCCATTCATATCTTATTAAAAATGTGTATAAAAGCATGAAGACTACAGAAAACCAATTAACATAACAGAGTTAATCTTAAATAAGTTTTTCCACAACTGTATTTTACATATAACCAAACTCCCGCTTTAGGAAAAGCAAAACCAATAAAAATAAATTCTCTCCCAACTATTTATACTCAGGAATTACCTTGCTGTGGGACTAGATGTTCAGTCTACAGTCCCTCTAACCCAAGGTGTACTTCTAGGTGTATCCCTTTTTGATTTAGGGTCTTGGAAGTTTTCAGCAAACCTCTCTCTTGCTTTATCCCAGTTCTTTTTATTCTTGCTCTGGAAAAGCTGAACATCTTCAATTGAGGCTGGTCTCCTAGTACCTAAACCTGCATGCTTCTGATGCAACTCCAGTTGGATCTGTCAAATACATGAAATACTGTTGTAATTTCAAGTTATGTAGTCTAAATACTACAAATTCTGTTTTTCTAATACACATTCCACCTCCTCTCCCCAAGCACTTCTCTTCCATGTTCCGAAACACCTAGATCATACATGAACAGTACCATGAACATGATGTGTCACATCACCACCTCTGGAACTATGATCTAAGCCCTGAATAATGTCCCCTACCACTAACATTACTGTGAAATACACCTCACCAGGTGAGCAGCATATGATCCCTATGCTGGCTAGTTTGACAACACAGGGTATGGTGTGGCTGAGTTTTATTCTACATCACCCTTTGAGAAAGAATTCCACCCTGAACCAATCTTCAATTCACATCACTTAAGTTACTGCAATTTTCTTCCAAACTCTGTATTCAAATATGGGATTATTAATTCAATGGCTAGAAGCTGTCTGTACTCCTTTGCTTAGTTTCCTAATGAACACAGTGTAATGAAGGAACAACACTACTGAAAAATTTCCATATATCTCATTAGTCAAAGAAAAAATAATTTGAGATTAGTCCTACTAAGATTCTTCCTTCTTAACCAGGGTTTTGATAAGTTTCAAGTGAACAGTGGTATACAGTTAGATACTTTGCGCTACAAATACATTTCTATTATTTTTGTTTAAGTGAAAACCTGAAAGACCTACCGGATCCTTCATGCCACCACCATCCTTTCCCAGACCTTCTCCCTTCTTCCATCCCATCTTCTCCAACATTTTATGTCCTTTGTTGCTGTTGCTGATTTCACTTTGAAGAAAGTTTAAGGTAATTGATAAGCAAGAGTTAATATGAAGAGTATGCTTTCAAATACTGAACAGCAGAAATGTGCATACATACAGAGAGCAGGAATCAGTCCATCAAGAGCTATCCAGAGGAACAAACCTCTGGTCAATACCAGCTTTTTTAAAACTCCTGAACTACCTGCTTGCTTTAAAAGATACATCATGGGTAGGAGGGTATGGATTACAATACAGAAAAAGCAGTATTGCTGCCAAATCATCCTACTGCACCTATTCATCATCTCACACTTCCTTTTATTAATTTACAAGCACCTACAAGTCCATGCTTCTTAAAAAAAGACACCAACCACAGCTACAGAGGCAAAGTGGAACATCAAGTTTCATTTGAGAGGTATGTAAATACATGTCCATGAGTGGCTGCATATTGAGAGAAGCTGCAGGTGAAAAATCTGCATGTGTACTTTTACTGGGACTGAACAGGAAAAATAAAAATTGAACCACTTGAAAAACAGACACTATTGAAGATGTCAGTAGTGCAGCTGGGGAGTTCTTTACATTTTTGAGTTGGTAGGGAAGTGATGTAAGTGTCCTTACTGCCATCCTTAACTTCTCACCTTCCATGTATTTTCATATGGAAGGTGAGGAGTTAATAAATAAGAGTGCATGAAATACTAAGTGTGAAAAGCTTAAAATTTTCTAGCTGTCTAAATACAATATATACAAGTAATCTGTATTCTAACAAATTGCATACTAGTAACAAATTAATACTTGTTTCATTATAATTTTTTTAAGATTCTCAAGAGAAGGACATGGGGGATACTTTTCCCCACCCCAACTTACATATGAACAGAAGCTGAACCGTCATCTCTCTGGAAGGTTCCTTCACTTCCAACGGTCTCTCTGCGTTTTCCTGCTCTGTCTTTGTACTTGGGATTTTTCACTGCCTTGTTGTCTTCATATTCTGTGTTCTTTCCAAGCAGATTAAATTGCATCAAGACAAGGAGAGTGGGGTTTAAATTCTTTGTTTTTGTTAACTTCCTTTTCCCCTCTGAAAGGATGGCAGCTTCAGCTTTTTTTTATTAATTCTAAATCTTGTAACAAAACCTGCAGACCTCACTTAGTATTTTCTTAGCTTATAGGCATACCTTGTAAACCATATTACTGCTATCATCATGTAACATTGCCACATTCAATAATTTATCAGAAGCTGTAAATAAAATGACAGATTCTCTTGAATCTTCTCTTGGTATGAAGGGTATGAAGAGTCAATCTCTCCATATTAAGCAGAAAACCATGTGGACACACCACTGGCTTTTCATATAACCATTTAGCCGCTATGTTCTGCAGCAACTAGTTTTTTTCAGAATAAATGAAAGAATTAAGTATGTTTACAGATTCTGTATCAGTATTATTTTGGTAACTGAAGAATTTGATAGAAACGATGGCAGTCTGTTTTCTACATGAATACTTAGTACAAATGCTGGAAGCAACTGCATAGTTAAAATTATCTCTACAACAGAAGTAATTTGAATACATGTATATTATACTGCCTATATGTTCATGTTGGTATTCTTCTATGGACTTAAAAATCTGAAGAAATTCCCATTTCCTTCCATAATTTTTCAGTTGCTCATTATGTTTCCTTTCCAAATGGAAGACAGGACTGTAATTCTGTGAAAACTTAAACTACAGAAATAAAAATAGAAGTGTCTTGCAAAATTTTAACTTCAAAAGGATTAGGAATCTTGTACATTTTGAAAGGACCTTCTTTCTAATTCTGAATGGAACTTTCATGCCCTCTTACCATCATCTTTCTTTGTAGGTTTCTTTAACCTTTCTTTAGAGGTTTGTCAAGAATAATAATTTAGGGTACAAAAGACAAATCAGGCTAAGTTTAAGGACATTTTAAAACTTCCCTAATTCAAAAAAAGGCTATGGCTTAAAATAGGAATCACAAAGTACTAAAAAAAAAAACCTTAAGAACGACAAGATTACGAAAATTTAATCAATTTCTACTGTAAACTCACCTGTAAACCATATTTTACCCGTATTTGTTTTAATGCTTTTCTTCTGACTAACTCTCTCTCTTCTTTGCTAAGTGCTGGACAAACTAAAAGGAAGAACACAGGATTGAATTAGTAATTACTAATGTAACAATGTTTTGAATCATAAGACAAATGAGAGAATTTTTGTTCTGACATTATTGTACATAGACACATATACCAAGAAGAAAATACATAATTATGTACAACTATTCCTAGCTGACAAGAAAATTATATGAAAACTGAACTAATTATTATGTTTATAAAGTAAACAACCATAATAAAAAATGTATCCTGTGATAATATGACTAACCAGAAGACTCTTTTTTCTTGTCCAGGCGAAGATGTGCTCTAACTTGTCCAGGTTCACATCCATCACAAGTATCACTGCCGGGATGAATATGAAAAGAAAGCACAGTTTCGCCAATCTTCACCTCATCTCCATGCTCCAGGATGTAGGGATCACCCTTTGTTTTAGGCTACAGCAAACAAAAGTTTTAGCAGGCAAGTTAACTACTCATGAAGGACACCAACTCTATTTCATGCACACTGCTTAGAACTCAGTATTTCAGTTTGGTCTCACAAATGCAGCCAACTGTTTAACTACAGTGGGTATTTCACTCTAGCAACTGTAACCATAGTGGATTTTTCCTAGTATAACCAAACATTAAGTACTCCAAGTGGCCCTAAAATGAGAAGGGAACCAAGGCAGGCATTAACATATGAAAGACATACAATGGTATTGTAAGTGATTTGCTGTAAAACATTTAAAATGACCACAAGATTAGTATTCTGCAATATACGGAGCAATAAAACAACAGGTACTCACCTGGAGAATCTGATTTCCATTAACAACTGTTCCATTCTGACTGCCTTGATCCACAAGAACATAATTTTGCAAATCGTGGTCAAAATACACTTCTGCATGAAACTGACAAATAGAAGCCTAAGTTAAATGTTCTTGTTAAGTGAATACTTCACAATTTAAATGTTATTTTACAGTAAGATTTCCGAATATATTTTGAGACCTTTAAAATGAGTGGCTCTGGTAGTCTAATAAAGTCTTCACATCTTATGATTTCACTCTTGTGAAATGCAAATGAACAGGCCACAACAGCATGAACTAATGTATACAGTTGATAGTGTAATGATTTTTTTCATAAGCTGATTCAGTACTGGACAGCTATATTCTTCCACTGTAGCAAGTATGCTTTACTTAAAGAACTGCAAGATTCAGTAATACACCCTTCTGAACTGTTCTTATAAATAACAGGCTTTTTGCTCTTAAGGTATTTTATAGCACTCTCATTTTAAAAAAAATCTTGTTCTGCTTCCATTTACTTCGTCTTTCGTATCTAAATAACTCCCTAAATGCCATGGTTTTGTAACTTACACATAATTCACCTTCTCCTGTGCCTTAATACTTAGGACACAATCAGTACCAATTTTTCCCTCTTTCTTTTATCTCCTTTCTGATATTGGGACTAATAAATTTTTTTTGTCTTGTTGCAGTTCTGTATAGGTATTGCTCCTAAGCCCACACAGACCAGAAAAAGCACAACTCTTGGCTGTATTCATAAAGATATGCACTACCTTCAAAAAAGGCCACGGAACAAACCACAGTACCAACTTTTCCAACCTACTAGAACTTCCTGTAAAAGCAGCAAGTCTAGAGAAGTGACTGTTTCAAAGTTGACAATTTAGAGGAATTGCAGTTGCTGTTTTCAGTAAAAAAAATAAATTGAAGATTGGCTAGCATTTCTTACTACATGGAACACTCCCATAATGATGCAGACTGATTAGTTCATTCAATAGACATATTAGTTTCTACTTCTGCTTCATTGAATAGAACTAAAACTTCTTCTAAAGAGGCTAAATCTGCAGGGTGTAGCATTTTTAAAATCTCACTTACCACTCAAAAAAAGCAAACACCAAAGCTGATCACAGCTAAAAAGTAAGAATAGTGAGGAAAACCAACTACTGCATAACTTCGTATTTCTGCAGACATGTAATTTATCTTTTCACCTTTGACTCCTTATCTGAAAAGTGAAGTAACTTCTTACATAAACTGTCTGTACCTGTGAAGTACTAAAATGGTAACATTACAGAAAAGTAAAAGCCTTTTGGCTTCTTTATTTGCCTAGTTTCAAACACATGCCGGAAAAAGTTATTAACAGCAGGGAAATATTTACTCTGGAAATTATTCACTATGAAATACAGCAGCTGATTAATGAGATGTATAATTTAAAACAGACATAGTAAAGTGTGTTTCCTGAGATACTTGCATTTATAGATTTTTTTATTTAAACAAAATTTTTGTTTGGATGACAACTTTTCCAATCTACAGTTTTCTACTATTAGGAGTGCTGTATTTAGGGTCTGTGTGGAAGTATTTAGCAAAACAGAACACAGAATTTATAACAAAAATTTCCTTTCAATCTACTATTGGAAGGAATTCTGTTAATTTTTCAAACTCCCTCTACATAATTTCCACAGTTGCTTGAAAAAAAAAAAGACCCTTTTGCTCTGAGCGTAAGTGCAAGGATTGCATTACTTGGTAAAGAAATTCTTACTATCTGACATCAAAATTTTATATACCGTTAGTACTTAAAAGGATTCTTCCCCAAGTTCAGTAACTATGAAATTAAAGACTCAAAGACTTTGAAAACACACTGTTGTTTGTATTAAGTTCCTATTCAGTAAAGTAGCATATGTTTTCCTTTTTTCTAAATTCAAGTCTGGCTAAACCTGTATCTCATTCCAAAAGTTCCTTCAAAAAATTAATATGATTTTCCAAATTTAAAGCCATAAAATCTAAAGCTTCATCGATACATTTATGTCTTCGGATCTACCTTTTAGCAGACATGAACAAGAGTTACCTTACTGACTCCAACTTCAGGAATCTGAAGTGTGTGTCCAACATCTTTTTCTCTGGAAAGGCAAGTTGATATACAAATCACAACGAAGTATAAATAGGTCTTATAAGTGGCTTATGACAGGTATATTTCAGTTGAACTGCAATATCATATTTCTCTTCTAAGCTCTTAGGAATTTTTTACAGATACAAAACACATCATCATTAAATTCATCATCTGCAATGAATTAACCAGGTTTAGAACTGTAAGAATGCATACAGTCTAGCACAAACCAACTTATTATCTAAAGCTATGAAAAAACTCTACTGAAATTTGAAGGTGTGAGGAAGTCTAGGATATGCTTCCTAGTGATCCTGAATTTCTGCACAGTATTCCTCCATTTCTTAAAAAAAAATTACTTCAGTGGCCTGGGACAAAATTTACTTACTCCCTAGGAAACAAGTTTTCAAAGAAGGGCTTGCAGCTATGTTGCCACTGGAGCTCAGTCACAACATCAAGTTATCACTAATTATTCAGGTCTGCTGAGCTGCATTAAGTGCAGTGTGTGCTGTTACATTATCATGATGACATGTTGTTATATGACATGACTTGAGTTTCTTACTGTGGATTAACCAAACTCACAGTACCTCAAAACTGCTGCAGGCTAGGAAGACAAGCATGAAGAGAGAGACAATCCTAAGTGCTTTCCACAGCTTTCAAAGAGAGGTAGTTTGATATATATAAAAAAGTTTCATTCAGTTTTACCTTCCAATTGTAGCAGGTTTCACAGCAGTGATAATATACAGTGACCCAGTCTGTAGAACTGGTGATCTTATTACAATTACTCTGATACAAGGAGGCCAGATCTTTTCTTCATCTATAATTATACACAAAAAAAACCACCATCACCATTACTACCAACACATTACAGTTTTAACTTTATAGTCCATAGTTTTCAAAAAACTGAAAAACCTTCAGCCATTACCTGGCTGAATAACACACAGCTTTCATACAAAGAAATGTGTAACAACATCTGAGAGAAAACTTTGATGAGATTGTTGCATCAAAGGCTTTCTGACTGCACACCGAAGTATTACTAATGTTTTTCTAATTGCAGTTTAGATGTGGACGACTCTTCAGCTATAGCAGTAAAATATATCTACATTCACAAAATTTACTAGTATATTATAAATTTATGGATCATTAATTGTTACAGATTAGAAAACAACTTTGGGAAAAGGCAGCACCTTTTTGTTCACCACATCACAAATCTACTGCATATCAAACTTTGTATCTGACAATTTCTATGTCAAATGTATTTTTACTGTTTTTTTCTCTTAGTAATGCTATTCATCAACATGGATAAGAAAAAATAATAGACAGAACCTACAGATGCACATGCTTTTTTGCCTGATTATCCATTAAGATGCTATATTCTGGCAGCTGTATGACTTCTCTACTTGGATGTACATTTGGAGAAACCATCTCCAATGACCTCAGCTAGGAGCAGACATAGATGAGAAGACACTAAAAGGTACTAAGGAAAGAGAAACTGTCCTCAGTATTACTGCCAAATTGGATATTAAGAAAAGACAATTTAGTCTGAAAGCCTGATGGTAGCAAGCACAATTTGATTAGCATTAATCCCCTACAATCTGAGTAGTTAAGTAAAGTAATGAAAACATAAGAAACAAACTGGCAATTAACTGTGAGCAGGGCACAGGCTACAATACAGTTTTCTAAGGGCTTTATTTCATTCTGTAATTTGGAATATCCTTTGCAGCACATACATAGTTCTGACTGGCTGTGTCAAGCTTTTCACAGGTTACCTTAATTTTCTTTGTTGTTTTTTAAGGACGTAGCAGAACACTTTGGTATAAAACAATATACAGGTTTCGTGTCTATAGCCATTTCTTACAAGTTGCCACTGGAATATGCGCAAAATAGGATTTCAACTACTACTGACTACTCCGTGTTGCTTTTCACCACAGTAGATCCATCTTGCATTCAATTGTACACGACGGTTTACAAACAGTATCAAAAATACTGTATATTAATTTAAGAGTCTCTACACAAAATCACTGTGAATTACTGGTCTAGAACCCCTATTTTAGCAGCAGTTTCTTTTGTCTTTTCACTTTTCCAATCAAACTAAATTTTTGCAATCTCTGACACAAGCACAGATGTTATTCAGTAACAGCTTTTATAAAACACTACTACTTACTTTTGTGCAACTGAATAGAGGGAAAGAAATGCTGACAACATAGCACTTTTTCAAAGTATCTCAAGTCACATGCTTTTATATATATTTTTTAAATTATCCAAACCGGTTTTTTTAACAGGCTCTTGGAAAAATACGGTAATACCATATATAATCCACAATAATTCACCTTCATTTTCTGAGTATTCTGAATCACCAGTTTCTTCACTTGTTAATTCCTCCTCACTGTAGGTTTCACACTCAGAATCTGTAATTTCACCTTCTTCTGGTTCACTCTCTGTGTCTGCTGTTCTACTGTCATCTGTATTCGTTGCACCATCTGGTGTACTTTTGTGCGAATGTGAATTTATACCATCTGTAGAAATGGAGTCTTTGGCTGTTAGACTGTTTTGTGGTTTTGTGTCCATTTTAGTCTTCTTTCTTACATTTGGAGACTCATCTTCTTCAGTAGAACTTACTTGCTCGGTGGTGGAAAAGCAATTCAGACTGTTAGATGATTTCTGCTCTTCTGTGTCCAAATCCTGGAGGGGAGTTACACAATGTTACAGTCTTTACAGATTAAGTTTTTCTAAAGAATAGCCTGGAAGTAAATTCTTCACTTAGGAAGAATTATTTTAGAACTATTAAGAAATAGTTTATTTCCAGAAAGTTTTACACAGGCAGTCAGCAGAACTTTGACATTTCAGCAAAAATATCTTCACATCCTATTAGATGTGACTGAGACCATCTTCTATTTGAGAAAGTGTGACTGCCCTTCTCTTCTAAACTTCCTTACTCCTCTTCTAAATGTCAATTTTTTCTCACACTTTAGAAATGTTTAGAAACTTTAGAATCTTGTCCTCATTTTCAAACTTGTACATCACTTTCAATATTTTCCTATTTTGCTTTTATGACTCACTTCTGTCCCTCTCTTATTCAATTCTTGCAACTTGCTTAGCAGGTCTTTAATTGATCTTCATTTTATCTTCTTCCTGTTTTTGTCTTCTTTTTTATTACCAGAGTCCAGAATATCTGGAATGCTCACTCATGCTTTAACTATAGACCTGTTCTTCCTCCTTTCAAAACCATGTCTTTAACAGAGCCTTTAATTAAGATAGCAGATAGCAGAAGTTAAGCTTGTAATATCTATGTGAAATACTTTTTCTACTAAAAATCCATTTTCTACTGAAAAAAATTTCTCAATTTCTCTACTGAGTATCAGACATTTGATCATTACAAGTTCTTCCACTTTCACTTACTTCATCATCAGAAATAAAAAAAAACCCCAACATTTTTTAACTGAGAAATCTAAAGTTTCATATTAATTTTGCCAGAGTACCTTGAAAATATAATTCTCAATCTAGTAGCTTAACAACTATCTTTAAAAAAATAAAACAAGAGAAAAAAAGAGGAAATAGAGAAAAAAGAACAGAAGTGGCTTTAAAAGATAAATAAAATCTCAGATTAAGTTACATGCCATTTTGAGTTCAGAGTAAATGCATTCAGTTGCCTTGAACACAACAGGTAATAAATACGTCCTTGACTTTTTTCTGTGTGTTTCCATTTCAAGATAAGTGAAATAATGTGAATGTTAATATCATGGAAATTAAAACACTTTCAATTGTAAAAACACGTCAGTGGTGCAGACTATGACAAACACAAGAATTCCTCTCAACTGCTGGATAGGACAGTGTACCTTTGAAACACCTTCAGTAAGATGGCAGGTTCTCAGGTAAAACCAGTGCTTTTAAAAAAGGTTTTTATGCTTTAACTGACTCTGTAATGCACTAGCTCTCCTCCCTGAATCCTCTACGTTCTTGAATAGAAAGGAAAAGAATAGCTAAGTCACTGTGTAATGTTGTTTATTTTAAATAAAAAATGCAGTAATCCTGCTACAAATAAGCCTACACAGTTTAGACATGTCAAACATTAATTCCATTACAAATATTTTTAGAAAATCTGATTTTTCCTTTTATGAGTTATATTTTTCAGTGTATTTGTCTTTGTCTATATTTATGTTTGGTATGGGTATTAGATTGATACCAAACATACCAAGGTGTTCTGCACTCTAGAATGTATTACTTGTATAATAGGGTAAACTAACAAAGTAGCTCAGGGTATTCTAATCTAATCTGAAAACAAAGAAACTACACCATCTGCTTAAATCACAAGCAAGGCAAAACAAGACACAACTGTGATGCACTGATGCCCAAGTACAAGGCTCCAACTGCTCAACTCCTTCTCCACAGTGAATCCCACAATATTCCACGATATTTGGCATAATTTCAGATATTTTAAACTAGAAAGTAAAAAGATGCTGTTTCAAAGCCTGGCTACTAAAGAGCAGACTCTTGGTTCTGTGCTGGTAACAGGAATTTTAGAAAAATACTCTTATAAACAGACCAAGGATTCCACACATGCATTCATTTTATGATTTTGCCAATATGACCATCAAGCCTTTTCTCAGCAGTTCCTGTATTTTTTCACAATTGCTGCATTCAACAGTCAAGAAAGCAAATAAACTAAATAGTTAAGTACTGATAAAAATGCAGTCTTCACATTTAGAAAACCCTGTATGAAATAAAGGATTTTAAAACTGAATATGGATTTTCAGCACCTCATGATTTTATGGATCTGTATTAAAATGCACATCTGGACAAAGTGTATAAGCATTAAGCATACGGATACTGAATGAACCTCATAGCGTTTGAAACAACCTTGTGTGTACAGAAATCCTTTTGCATTATGTATGACTATGTACTGGTTTTGGCTGGGGTAAAGCTAATTTTATTCAAAATGCCTAGTGTAGGGCTGTGGTTTGGATTTGTGTTAAAGATGTGGCTGGTAATACAGAGAGATTTTTTTAAAAATTTATTGCTGAGCAGTGCTTACACTAAGCCAAAGCCTTCTCACCAGCAAGGAGGCCAGGAGTGCACAAGGAGTTGGAAGCAAGACACAACCTGTATAGCTGATCCCAACTGTCCACAGGGTATCCCACACCATATGGCATCATGCTTCCCAATAAATGCTGGGGGAGAGACAAGGAAGCAGGAGGGATGTTGAGAGTTTGGCCTTTGTCACCATCACCGGTGCTGGAGCCCTGCTTTCCTTTTCATGACTGAACACCTGTCTGCCCAGGCAGGGAAGCAGTGAATTAATTTCTTGCCTTTTCTTTTGTTTGCGCATGTAGCTGTATCTCAACCCACAGTTTTTCTTACTCCTGTCCTTCCAATCCTCTCCCCAGTCCTGGTGGTGGTGGAGTGAGTGAGCAGCTGCCTGGGGCTCAGCTGCTGGCTGGGGTAACCATGGCTGACTACTAGTATTAACACAGAACATGTAGCGTGTAATAAACTCTAACTAGGCAAACAGGACCTAATGCCTTGCCTCCATACAGTCATCACTTAAAAACCAGGAACTGGCAGTAAGCACGAAGTTCAACAAATACTACCCTGAAAAATGCAATAAATTCTACCAATGCACTTAATTTCTCAATAACTACCTAACTCTTCATCCCAAACTCATGCCACAAGACACAAAGTATGCAAGTAGATGCTCATTATAACGGTTTTTTACACCATGATATTAGGCACATATATTTTTTCTTTGTTGCTTTGCCCAATACATCTAGACTGACACCAACAGTCATGAGATAGACACGGATTGACCCAATGTGATCCAGGTTTGAAAAACTTGCTATCTACCGGGTATTACCACATGATCTCCGGGATTTTTCTCACTAAACTGAAGCTGAGAGGTGTGATCAATCTGAACGATAACAAACTATTTTTTAACTACATAGTTGAACTGGTTCATATTTCTGCATCCCTGACAAAGTCAGCCAAAAGTACTTTGAAATCAGGATATTTATGTATCCCATGAGGACTGATCTTGTAAGAATAACAAATCAAGCTTACATCAGTGGAACTGATCCTTTCTTTATAGAGAATAAGACACAAACTACTGATTAAAATGACCTTTTGAAATACAGACCGTCCGACTTCAAAAGTATATACTATCATTGTCATTTAACTGTTTTTAATGAAAAATTCAAAGTATTTTAAGAATTTAACTATACTTTTTGCTTTACTGTTCTGTAACAATAACAGCAAGACATTCTATCTTTCAAAACTTCAATTTTTCTGTACTACGGCTGACCAACATCCTGTTCATGCAATTCTTCAGCATGCCCATAAATGAGAACTTATTGTGAGCATAATTAGCTCAATTCTAAGAACTCCACTGTTTAAACTATTTTTTTTTCTACATTTATTTTATAAAAACCATAGAAATATAGACAAATACAGCTTCTCTCAAATGTGCAGCCTGTTTTTTGGTCTGCTAGAAGTTCAGTAGGTGATTTAACAGAATCATTTGTTCTCAGCACTCTTCTGCGGGACTGAATACTACCCCTTTAGCACTGACTCCCTCAATTTGAAATAGCCATCTGAAATTCAGTATTTTACTAAGGAAATATTTTTAAACGCTTAAAAACAGCTCTTTCACTCAAATGATAAGCTTTCATGTGCCAAAATAATTCCACAAATACTTCAGTTACTCTCATCCACCCTTACACAATACTCAATTTTCCAGTGAAAAAAATCTAATTAAATGCCAGGAAAAAAAATCTCTTCCTACAGCATTTAGGAGCCATTTTATACAGTGGTGGATAGCTCTGAATTAAATAACCTTACCTAAAGAATAAGTAGTTCCTTTAGTCCAGACCCTTTATCTTATACAGGGATGCTAAATACTTCTCTTTCCAAATATTCTAGAATGCCATCAAAGTTTTCTTCAGATGTTACTTACACAGTATTTAAAATCTATTTCAAAGCTACTTTGCAGGTGAATGGATTTTGATTAAATAGCTTTAAAATTTTATTAGCTCCTTTAGGAAAAAATGTATCTAAACATCAATTACTATATATTCTTTTTCCTTTAATAAAAATATCAAGGTTAAAGGTAAACATCCATGGACTAATGTGTGTTTTGTTGTCTCAACTCTACCTTTACCAGAAGCTGCCAATCCAAAAGAAGAAATCTTCAGATTAGCCATGGTTTCTGTCAACTGACGTACCTAAAGATGGGATGAATATCAGCAAAAAGTAAACTACATGTGATAAAAAAAGTAAAAGTCACTGCTTCAAGAGTTCTATGGGAAACACTACTAAAACCACCTTGTCTCTCCTACTGAAGTAGATACGATGCATCTATAATGGGAAAGAATATGGTAGAAGTTTATTTTGAATACCACACTAAATTAAATTTACTAGGTGGTAGTTTGAAAATTAAAAAAAATTAAATTTAAAAACAATTTATGGAAAAAATGGCATATGTCAGACCTTCCTTCTAAATTTTACTATGTATTTCTAACAGCCCCAGTGCAGCAAGTAGAACTGCAGGATACCTACTGCACATAGTCTATTCTCCAAACTGTATGGAAGCCCTGGATCTTGATATTGGGCCAGGGATCCTATTATCACTGATGCCACCTGTTGTTTAATTTTTAAACTTTTCCAAATTTATTTATTTAAAGGTTTTTTCTCATACAGAAGAAAATACCATGTTTCTTGTCCCACCCCTACAAAAATACACCAGAACTAAATTATATGTCTAAACATTCCACTAATGTTTTTATACGACCTACACAGAGGCTAACACTTCATCCTGGCAAAAAAAAAATCCTGAGTGTCAATTAAAAGCAAGCAAATAGAGATAGCATACTTTGTTTCACAAGTCAAAAGAAAACTATTTGTAATATAGTTTCAGCTTGTGACTGAAAAGAAAGGCTGCCTTTACGGACAGTTTCTGTATTAATTAGGAACATTCCCCAGCTAGTAATTAGCACACAATTTCCCCTCTGCTGTTTTTTACAATTAGAAGTACAATCATTTTAACTGACACTTATGAGTATTTTCTTGTTTGGTTATTCAGCTTGTTGAAAATGCAACAGTATTTTAATACATTAATTTTATCCTTTACGTTCTCAGAATTATATTGGGTTTTCTTTAAGAATGCTACAATATTTTTGGACAACTCACTTGCCATTTCTGTAGTGTTAAGTACCCTAATTTCCTACTTAAAAATAAATACTGTATGTAAGATAGATGAGTACATGAACTTCCTCACAATAGCTAGAAACTAAACCACAACAAAAAACCCTTCTGTGACCAGAAAGTTAATGGATTTTTCCAGTTACAATTATCTTTTAAATAAAAAAGGTATTAACTTTTGTTTAAATTAAGTCATTTAAAAATCACATCCAATTTTGGTAAAAACCATTGCTTACCAATATCATCTACCTAGAAATACATCTTGATGATCTACACACATAGCTGCTAGATTTCCTTATTTCTTGTATTTGACAATTTTAAGTAATAATAAATATCTATAAATATTTGTTTACATTTATTTCTTTAACTCAAAAAGAGAAAAAAAATTTATGATTCTGTAAGTACTGCTGTCTTCCCCTGCTTTACATTGACATTCTTATAAACCACCTCAGCTTCACCCAAGAATTATGAAGTTCAGGGGGTGAATTACATGTTCCAGAAGGACACCCTGCTTTCTTAACACTGGTGGTCCACAGCCCAGACATTAAACCAAATCCTTCTCCTACCTGTACTATCTGTAGAAAAAGAAAGACAAGTAAAACCTACTTTGGTCAAGAAATGAGGCAAAGCTGGGACCATTTTTCAGGCTAGCAGCACAATATAATAATCGACTGGGAAAAGCAGTAATGAGGTACTAGTCTTCAAAAGCATTGTCATAACTTTAATAAATTCAAACAGTGTTTGGGGAAAAAAAGGGAGAAGGTTGTGCAATAAGTTTGGAGAAAAGCATTTCAAGGTACAATGCTTCAACTAAAAAGCCCTATTTAAAATCAGATGTTTTTAGTTTTGTTCTACTATAAACTAATTAGTGCCTTTGCCAATACAAGACTAAACTGGACAACAATTATACTGCCAAAAAATACCATGCATCTATGCACTTGACTGTGCAGCTTATAAACTAATTTTCCAACTTTATAACAGAAAAATACTGTCTTTTATTCTAGAAAATCCTAATCTTTTATATTAATGTAACATGGAATTTTTAAGTGATTAATAACCACAGTACTACAATAAAAAGTTTTAACTCAGCTATGTAAACTACCTAAGTTTTTCTTCTAAAAGAAATGCACTGACAAAAAGGCATTCTTTTATTTTTGAAGTTTAAAATGGAGAGTGTTTTATATTTTACTTTGTATTCTTCCTGGTTTTGTTTAAAAAAATAAAAAAGATCATGATTACTTCTTTGACACAGACCTTCACTCCCTGTTCAAGAATAAAAGATCTGTGCACTACAGTATACTTTAAATGTTTTCCCTGTTACCTTGTTCGTCAAACAAATTAAGTCACAAATAAAGCAAAGTACTCAGTTCACTATCAATAAAAGAGACAAGAAAAAAATGGATGTTTACCTCCTACCTTGTGACTGTGGAAGTCTCACAGAAAAGATCTGTTAAAAAGACTATCTAAATAAAAACATTGGTACAAAGTAAGCTAAAGACAAACCTCTATTTCTAGTATAATTAGATTACAGAAGCAGACTGTGATGGGATTCTAAAAAGTAGTCAACATTATTTAATAGGTCAGAGCTATACATGCCTTAGAACTTTTAAAAGCACTCGTTTGTTTAGGTAACTGTTCACCACAAAACTAAGTTTAAGAGACTTATTCATCAGTTTATGATAAAGGCTTATTCCTACAAGCTTTTCATGATTCTTTCCTGACACATGATGGATAAAGTTCTGTATTGACCAATGCCTTTTGAGAGAGGCAGAATGCTAATTAAGCATTTGCACAGAGCAGGCCCAGAACCCAGGTGCTGGTAAAACTGCACTTCCACTGCATTGGCTCTCTTCTCTTAAGTCTAAAGAATCATTATGCTTATTGTTGTTAAGTACCCAGATCAAGCTTTCCAAATGGAAGGGTTCACGTGAAATTTCCTCAAGGAGCAGAAATTCCTGTAATTATTTCAGATTTCAACCAATCTGCATGTCTGAGGCCTACATAATGGAACTATGTAATGGTTAAAGCAATAGCTTTGAAGAATGCAAACCAAACAGAACTCAAACTAGAGAAATCAAGATATTCAATTTTATCTTAAAATAATAGAACAAATTGACAGAATAGAACTCAATTTCAGTAAGAGTGTTCATAATAGAAACACTTCCTGAAGTTAGTACTTCTTGGTGTTTAGGAGTGAGTGATGTTCTTCAAGACAGCACACCAGATGGTATGCTTTCTTAGCACTCAGAAAAGTTTTGTAATTTAAATACATATTAATTACAATGGGCATTTATTACGATGTACAGCTTATCCACACACTAATGACAATGAAAATACAGTGACCAAGTATCAGTAGGAGAGCATAATATGCAAAGAAAAACTTCAAAAACACCAATCCCAAATGATAGTAGAGGTATGGTAAAATAGCAATGGACTAAGCTCTGGAATGCAGAGAAAGAATTTCTCATACACTCTGTGTATGAGTCTATTTTTCAAAATTTACATGGTTTTGGTTCATAACGTGAATCTGCAAAAACCCAACCAAACAAAAAACCAACACCAAATCACAAGCCAAAATCCCAAACCCAAGACATTGCAACTAACACTGAATTTCTGATGTAAATCCAGCCCACACAACACTGAATTCATTCTAGTGTGCTTGCTATTCAAAAAACTTCACTGACACTCAATTTTATACTCCTTTACAGTTGGGTGGTATTAAAAAAATATTGAAAAAGCAAGGGGATCCAAATTAAAAGCTTCATCCTTAATCACTCAATGGGGAAGTTATTTGAACACTAACTGCATGTTAGCAACCTCCTGTATACAGTTTAAGAATGTTTAAATAATTTAGAAAATAAAGCATACATTCTCTGCATAAAACCAAGCCCCACAGCCTATAAGCTGCATCATGGACAAAAACCCAACAGATTTTGCATTTTCTGTCTATCAGTTCTGAGGTTACCTTATATTCATCTGCAGCAATCCACTCTGGTTCTTTTCTCTTCTTTTTCCCCTTTTTATCCTTGGTGTGTTTAGTACCAGAGGGCTGGTAAGACTGCAGATCCACTCGCGAATGAAACTGGTATCGGCCGCTTTCCACATCACAGTAGTAATAAATTCCAGTTGCTGGGTCATAATACAGCTGGTTTTCCTTTATAAGGAATGAAGAACAATGTTATCATCACTTCAATAAATATACTGTTCAAAGAAACATCTGATTAATAAAGAACCACACTTGAATTTTGGTAAGAACGTGATCTTGAAAGAACTGTGGTGGCTTGATCCTGGGTGACTACCAGATGCCCATCCAAGCACTCTGTCAACTCTCCTCCTCCACAAGACTGGGAAAGAAAATAAGATGAAAAGCTCATGGGTCAAGAAACGAAAGTCACTATCATGGCCAAGCCAGATTCGACTTGGAAATAGCTAAAATACAGCTGCACAATAAGGATCAAATTAAAAACATCTCTCCCAATCTCTTTTTTTTCCCACAAGCTCAAGTGTACTACTTCACTCCCAGCTCCTCTCCCACCTGCATGGTGCAGGGAAAAGAGGAGTAGAGGGGCTGAGATCATGAAAGTCCTGGTCTGCTTGCCCAGCATGAGATTTTCAAGAACTGCTTCAAGCACGGGTCCTCCACAGGACCTACCAGGCAGACATGCTCTGAGCTCTGGCACAGACTCTCCAGTCCCCTAAGTGATGCCTTAGGATTTTAGCTTTTATATTTTTCATATATTTGTAATTCTGCAATTCTTTAGTGTGTAACTCTAAATTCCATCTAGAGTGTTAGCTACTGCTTTCCCATTTTGGTCAGACAAAACAATTCCTCTCTAGGCCTGGCAATCAAGGACACCTCACTGTCTCAGGCCCTGAGAAATGTAAACAAAAGTGAGTTGTGGGGAGCAAACTTGGGGTAAATGACTTCATTACCTGAAGATGTAATTGGAAGATTAACCCCCAAAATGCAAATGAACCAAACTTACGAAAGCATAAAAACCTGTGACCTAACATCCATTTTTTGGGTGTAGCCCCTAGGGAGGCTTTGTCTACCCTAAATGTACCTGAAAGCCCTTCAATAGATGTAACTGCTTTTTATTCCCTTAATTTTATCTGGTCTCTGTTTTTAGGTAGCCAAAAAAGGCATCATAAGGAGCTGCTTCTGTGTGGGATCCTCCATGGACTGTAGTATGAGTGGCTTTAGGGTGGTCTGCTGTATGGATTGCAGAAAATTGCCTGCTCTGGTGCTTGGAG
The DNA here is from genome assembly GCA_013396995.1 of Dicaeum eximium. Classification (NCBI taxonomy): domain Eukaryota; kingdom Metazoa; phylum Chordata; class Aves; order Passeriformes; family Dicaeidae; genus Dicaeum; species Dicaeum eximium. Next base: position 47,620 of record VWZP01006638.1, read on the forward strand.
AACCTCCTCCTCTTCCTTCTTCTTTGCCCCACAGGGTTATTTTTCACACTCACCCCGCCATGCAGACTCCACTGTGCAGATTATGCCCCTTCTTACACTGGTTTCAGAAAGGCACCACCAGCTTCTCTAATGGCTCTGCTGTGCCCTGCAGTGGAACCTGCCATGTCCAGGCAGCCCCTGGCCCATCATCAGAACTTTGCCAGTAAACACAATGCAAGAACATTTCCTGTAATTCAGAACACTTATGCTCCAAGAAAAGGTATTATTTTGGATAATTCTACCATAAACTGTAATCTATAACCCTAAATATTTATGTACAACTAAATCCACAAACTATGTCAAAAGCAATGGTATCCTTCAAGACTGTAAAAATGAAGTCCAGAAGCATCCTGAAAACAAACATACCTCATGCATTTTTTACAGTTGAGTTGAATATAACACTGCAAATAAACTCTCTATTCTCAGTGCAGTACAGTGCATATATATCTATCCAAATCTCTACACATGTACAAACACACCTCACAGGACAAAAAAACCCCACCTTTTCAAAAGCTATATAAACATGTATAGCAAAAAGTAACCATTAAGGAATTCTGATCCATCATCTAATCTTCTTTTAACACTTCTAAAAGAAGTGTTTTCTTTCCTGTAGAATCAAACTAGTTGGTAACAGTACTGAAGTAAAAGCACAAACATTTTGTGTATTTTCTCCCAACACTCTTTTCACTGTGGAGAAGCAACTGACTTACTTCAGAAATATGTCTTTTTCTAAACAAGACATCTTTAAGCTCAAGCTTTTAGGTTTGAAAGAGTTACAGATCAGCTTTATAGCATAAAATTTATACAATGCCAAGTAACTTAGAGACCTATGAGACATCAAAAAAACAGAATTAAAATATAAATTTGTATCTTAGCCTATCTTTAATTTGACTGAAATAATTTAAAAACGAATTAACAAACTTTAAAAATTATTCATCATCAGTATCCTGTTTTTCAAAACATACGATCAGCTTAGTTCTTAGTTCTTTGCTCATATCAACTTTTATTAACAAAACTTTTGTGATAGAAAAAAAATTCCAAGGATTTTGGAAATTATCCTTACTGAATTGTAGTAGAATCCAGTGCTATGGTCATAATACAATCCTGTATTTTCATCATAAATAAATCCAGTTTGTGAAACAGCAGCCTCTGCAGCAGCTCTCAAGCTCTCTGCCAAAGAACCTTCTGGTACTGAAGTTTCTTCTGTCTCCTGGTAACAGAAAGAAAGGTAAGTGCTCTATGAACGTGGTCTATTTCAGGAGGCAAAAATCTGGCTGTAGTTTACTGGTGAACTCCTACTGATTTCAACAGGACCAAGGCTTCAGCCTGTCTCTTCTGTTTTTCCCCAGCCTTACTCAAAAGGGACTCACATCAAAAATACACACAGGAAACATCTTTCAGAGCATTCCTAAGACAGATTTCTGCCCTCTGTTCCATTTCAATTACTAGATGCTGTGGCACAAACTCAGTTAACTGAGTGACCTAAGAGAAGGCTGGAGAGCAGGGAAGAAAACCAACCCACCACAAAATAAACAAATAAACCCCACCACCAATGTTCTTCTCCTTATATCAATGGAAGAAAAAATGAAAAAGTACTATATAGTATATATATACCTTTTTACAAAAACTCTCAAACTCCAAGACACAAATCTAAGAGGATGCTCCACTTAGAACGTACTACAAAGAGAACTAGTTTTGAAGTACAAGGATATTATCAGCAGTAGACCATCACAAAAAATCATTGTGCATAAAGCTGTCAGGACCACAAGCACATCTTTTAGATGGAATATTAGCAGAGCACTGATTTCAAAACTAGTAAAACCCTAGATAGGCCAAAAACCTGTGAATTCTGGACGAAATTTTCCTCTTCTCCACCTTCAACAGCTTCGCTGCTGTCCTTCCTTAGCAGAACACCTGCCTCTGATTCCTCTGTGGAATTATGCTCAGTGCCTTCACTCCCATGACTGTGCTGCACGGGTAGTTCAGATGCACAATCTTGAGTATCAGTGTGATTGTAGTAATTTTCATAGTAGTAATAATCTGCTAGGGGAGAGGGGAAAGAGAAAAGTTGAAGTTGCATAAATTAGCAAGGCAGTATTTTACTAATTCAGTTTAAGGATGCTAAACTTAAACTGGAAATTTATGCAAGTAGTCTAATGAAAATCAAATATTAGATAGTGCCTCTACTCTGAATTTATTCTAATCCTACTGATCGAATTATGTCTTGTTTTAATATACTTTAAAAATTGGTAAAGTGTGCATGTTTGCAACATGAGATTACTATGTAACAAATTACAATGGCACGAATTCTGTTAGTCCATGCTATATTTTATCCTGAATTAATGCCTTGAATAAATTGGAAATGGTCTGAAAGATAATGTCAGGTTATGGAATTTAATTCAGCAAAGGTACAGACTAGAAATGTACTCTATATGACAACATTTTCAAACAAAGATACTGTTCTATATCCCTATTTAAACAGTCAATACCTGCTTGTGACCATGCAGCACAGTCCTCTGTCTGTACTTCTACACTAGATGTATCTTTCTCCTTTCTATTATGGATTTCTTTAGTGAGTTCTTCTACCTGAAAGAAAAATTGCATGTTAAAAACACAATACTGCATTTTAGTGGTCTGCCATCTCAGAGAAGAGAGTCAGCCCATTTTGCATTCCATAATTCAAGTAAAACATAATGGCATCACAGGTGTTTCAAGTGATTTTGTTTGGCAAGAGACAATTTTGTATTTGAATGGTTGGCATAAAGAAACACATACTTCCTGCTCATAAAGGAGCAGCGAAACTTAAACGAGGTTACTCCTAAATGCCCACTCTGTAAGTTGGATTTATGATCACTGTTCTGTTGTGATGACTGTGGCATTTATAAAGCACAGAATGTTCTGAACTAGAAGAAACCCATCAGGATCATTGAGTCCAACTCTCGGCCCTGCACAGGACAACCCCAAGAATCACACCATATGCCTCAGAGCATTGTCCAAGCGCTCCTTGAACTCTGTCAGGCTTGGTGCTGCGACCACTTCTCTGCGGAACCTCTTCCACTGCCCCAAGCATCCCCTGTGTGAAGAACCTTTTTCTAATATCCAATCTAAAACGCCTCTGACACAACTTCAGGCCGCTGCCTCAGGCTCTGCCAGAGTGGACATCAGTGCTGCCCGTCTGCCTCCTCTCACAAAGAAGCTGAACGCCGCGATGAGGGCTCCCCTCAACTCCCCTCTTTTACCATAAGCATTCATAGACAAGTTCTACCACTCTTCCTTTGCCTCACACTTCGTTTAATAAACTTCTTTCCGTCTGCTGCATGTAATTTTTCCTTCTGACTGCAAATCTAACCCCGTGGGAGAGAAGGCGTTACCGTTCCCACCACCAAGCTCTGACTCGAGACCTCAAACCTGCTCTGGCCGCCCGCAGGCCAGTACAGCCCGGCGGGCTCCGGGAGCCGAGGGACCGCGTGGAACGGGCACGCCGGGAGGAGGGGACAAGCGGACCGCGGGCCGAGCGGCACCCGGTCGGGGAGCGGCGGCCGCGGGGGTTCCGTGCCGCCCGGCCCGGGGAGGCGGAAGGGTCGGAGGCCGCAATATCCGGGGCGGGGGGCCCTACCTGCCTCCTGAGCGCCTCGCCGCCCTCCCGCTCCCGGCGGTACAGGCGCTGGGTGCGCCGCAGCCGCCGCCGCGCCCGCTCCAGCTGCGCGCGGCACGCGACCAGTTCCGCCTGCAACGCCGCCGCCGCCTCCTGCTCGCCCGAGTCCGCCCGGCTCTCGGCGCCCGGCGGGGAGGCCATGGCCGCCCGCCTGACCCTGCGCCGCAGCTCAGCGCCCGCCCTCGGCCCGCCCCGCAGCGCCCGCGCGNCGTGAAGGATGAGCAGCAGCGGCCTTAGGCGGGGCGGTCTCGACGCCGGACGTGCTCGGAGTCTGTTACCGACCTCCGCCGTCACCTACGCTTGGTCGTGCCAGGCAGTGCGCTGCTGGTGGTGGGCCTCAGGGTTCCATCCGCATCATACAGCAGAATGAAAAGTAACTACGCTAGTAACAGCTAGCGTGTACTTTCATGCAAAAATAGGGCACATTTTTTGTTTGAGGGTCTTTTTTGGTGTGTTTGTTTGTTTTAGAATGGGAAGGGATGTGCTTCTTGAGGCTCCTGGGTCGGCAGTGTGGTGGGCACGCCGTGTCCTGGCTGGAAATGGCCGCGTGTGGAGGCTGCTGCAGCTAGAGCAGCGTCCGGAGTCAGGGCTGAGCGCTGCCGGACTGCAGCCCTGCGCCAGTTTCTGTTCTGCGATTTCTAGAAGCAGCCGCGGAAGGTGCTCCAGCTTTCTCCACGAGCCCCGTCTCAATTAATGATTTTCCAAACTTAACCTCACAGGCTTTTTATTTGAAGTGTGCTTTGTCCCTGATGACCACGGTGCTTCTCAGTTTTTAATAAACTGTGTGGTGCACTGTGTTGCTTTTGTGTCTTGCTGCAGAAGTGAGAACTATATCATAGTAGGCTATTAGGTCATAGCCTAATAGCTTTCATATCTGACAATAGTGAGTGTGTTGCATACGTGGACATCTACATCTGCCTTCAGGTGTGTCCTGAATGATGCACCACCTTTACACTTCAGGTTTCACCAGGTTTCTTCAAGTAATGGATTAATTTAATTTACATGCATGTATTTTTAATATATTACACTTTCAAAAATATAGTCCAAAGACACCTGAGTTTGAAACCCATGGTACCTGGCAGTGCTAATTCAACAAGAATGCTACTGTTCTCTGTGAAGACATGCAGTCATATTCCATTCATTAGGTACTGTTCGGACTGGAAACCACCAGAACTAAATGCCTGATCTCCGGAAGGTGGGCTACATGAGCAGGCAAGAAGCAAATCTACTTCTGTCCAAAGCCTAATTCAAAGAAAATAGGAAAAAAATATATGTGTTTTGTCTTCTATAAAGCATTTTGTGAAAGGATGTAAAGCTCAACTGTGGACTGGAGGTCCTAAGAGGTATTAAAATAACTGAGTTTCAGACCTCAGTTTATTCTCATCTATTTTTTGTCATTGGAAAGATACGTCTCATCAGTTGAGAATTAGTGTATTGTCTCTATCAAAAAGTGTTTTATTTTAGGTAGTGGGTTTTGTTTGCATTAGGATAGTTTCAGTTAACGTGTATAAGTAAAAAGACCTGAGCTGAAGGGAGATACTTCCTGAAACAGCAGGTTTAACACTGCCCTGTGTTAAATTGTGTGAAGTTTAGGGAATAGCACTATCTTCTTTTTAAAAGACTGGCCTTTGATCTCTAAGTTAAATATTCAATGGTAAAAGAAATGGATGTTGCCGTTTAGGCAGTGAAAAGAAGATGAAAAGTGATGCCATTTCTCCAAGCAGTGCCAGTTCCTAAAGGTTTCCAGCAGACAAAAATGGAGAGGCTGGAGGTGACGTGCATCCCTGCCACCAATCTGTCAGTGCCTCTGAATATGCCACTTTCCTACCTGTGCCCTTGACATGGACTGAGAAACTGCTGTTGCCACCACCCTGTCTGTACTCCTTGATCCTCTGGGATTGGGTAGTTATGCTTGGAAGTCCAGCTAGACAGAAAACAGAAAACAGCTCCTGCACCTTCTGTATCAAAAGGAGGTGAGGATTTTGGTTGCAGGGGCACTTGCCACCAAAGGACAGAGGACTGTGGAATAAAGATGAAGTGGCTTGTAGGAAGCAGGGACAGCAAGGCTACTGAAACACAAACTGTCTGGCCAAGGGCATTATCTCCAGAGGAGCTTTCCTCACCAAAAACCTATCACAAGCCCAGACCTGCATGAAAGAAAATGCCACAATGCATGGTGCCTGCACAAGCAAAATTCAGGAGCCCAAACTCTGTCAGGGCCTGGAGGTGAAGCAAGGGTGAAGACATAGAGCCCTGTTACTGCCTGTTCTTTCCCTATACTGATGCTGTGCAGGGACAACCAAGAGTTGCAGGAGCATTGGCCAGCCCAGCTTGCATGGCTCCAGGGTTGCTCTCTCTGTTTCCTCATTCCCCTACCCCAGTGAAGGATGTGGTCCTCATCTGTTCCTTTTTGCAGGTTTTTCCTTCTAAGGAGAATGCAAAGAGGTGGACGAGTGCTTGAAGATGTCATTGTCATCACATCTTCAAGGAGTTGTCCCACCTCTGGGATGGTAAAGGCTTCTATGAATATGATTGTGTGTGTTTTCTTTTGTAAAAATGAGCCTAAACATAGTGATTCCAAATTCCTTGAGATTTGTAAGCTTGGTGCTCATAGTCCTGTATTCTTGTCTTGTCTTCTCTTTCTCCGTGTGGGTGCCAGCCCCACTGCACTTCAGATTTTGGGGTAAATCTCTGTCTGTTCTTTTCTGATTTGAGTTTTTTTAGGAAGTGGTGATCGTGGGCTTGGCAAATACATGTTTTGAGCCTTGAAATGACATGGAGATTCTGAAAAAGTTCTTCAGGTGGTGATAGCATACCTTGAGATATGGATTTTCACAGCAAAATCCTCAAAAATCTTCCTGGAACTCAATGGTTCTTTCATCAGCGTATCACATTTGATGAGGCAATGACAAATGCAAAGTTCAGTGCCATAACATCCTATTTAAAGTAATAGTAGCACTACTGCACACATCACAGCCTACACATATATCTTAAAGGGAAGTCAGCTACAGGGAGATGAAAGGAAAAACCAGTTGAAGTAGATCTAGGTGCAGATCTTTTCAGCAGCGAATCCAGAGATTTTCTTCCCTGTCAGAACTCTCCTTTCCACATGGATGTACATTACTTGAAAAATGGATACTTCCAAACTTGATTTAGGCTCTCTGGTGTGGTCCTAAGCTTTTTAAGGTGAGAACATTGTTTAGAGTGGCACTTCTCAGAGAAGTTCTTTAGTACATCCACTGGAGTCACGTTGTCTACTTCTTGCTATGGTGCTGCTTTGAAGGAGGCAGATTGCCTGTGGGTGGATCAAAGGCTCCTTTGCTCTAATGTGGAATCAAAACTATAGGAGAGTAGAATGTGTCATGCCAGAGAACTTCATGCAGTCCCTCAGAGCTTGGGCAGATCACTGGCTCAGCTTTGCTCTGGTCTGGGGTCCCAGGTGATTGCTGATCAGGGGTGCCAGCAGCATCTTCTCAGAGTCATGAGGATATTTCTACAGAAAAGCAGCCCCAGAACACTGTGGAACCAAACAGAAGACAGCTGGTCAGTGACCTCTGTTCTGATAGGTACTGAGGACATGGCACAGGGGTTTTGTCAAGCAGGACCAGGAAGTGCTTGTGAAAGGCTGCAGGTATCAGCAAAAGGTTGGTAATTTTAGCTGGAATTCATTCTGTGTAGACCGTTTCAGCCAGTGTTGACAGCTTCTTTTGCGACACACAGAGATTTCAAAGAGAATCAGTGAACTACTTGCTAAAATCTTACTGTAGCAACTTTGAACCAGTTTTAAGACACAAGTATTAATAAGGATTTAAAGTTTCCGCATGTGAGATTCCTTTTGTGCCTGCACCACGGGTGGCTGTCTCCCTTCACAGCATCTTAAGGCTTCTGGGCTCACACAGACACACCTGCATGTAGTAGACTTACCCATTGTCCTGCTGCAAGGACAGGCTCCCCAGTTTGCAGCTGGGGATGCTGTTGCCATGTTGAAGCATTTGAAAGTGAGACATGATAGCACTCTGCACTGCAGAGCGTGAGCTCTATGAATATATTTCCAATATTCCTAGAACTTCTGACCTTGAGACATTCAAGGGTAAGGATGTGAACTCAGAAAATCTGAACAGGTCTAACCATGACTTCATGCAGTGGTCCTTTTCCACTTGTGTTTCCTTGTAAAGCAGGGATGTTAAAAGAAAATAGCTTTTACCACTAGATGGCATTTAAGGATTGGGTTTGGTGTTTTTTGTGGCTTTGTGGTTTGTTTTTTTAAAAAAAAATTATTATTATTTAATGCTCTGAAACACAGTATTGAAAATTGCCTAACTAGATCAAATGGATTGCTAACATAATTTCCTCTCTTCCTCCAGCTGCTGGAGACAGTCACTGAAATTGGCTTGTGGCTGTTTCTTGAAATGATCTGATCTAAAGGCTGCCAGCAGAGTAAAGGAGCAAGACTTGCCTATCGTGTCTATAGGAATTGGTACCCTAGAGAGAGTGAATCACCTACTTCTAAGGGACAGCTTCTTTCTTCCCTTTCCTTAGGAATCTCTGCTGCTGGGAGATAACTGTATCCTTAATGCTGTAGTGAACAGATACCTTAGCACAGACACCTGAGCCGCTCCAAAGTTGGAATGTTCTTTCCTGAACTTGCTGTTAATGCAGAGAAGTAAATATGGATGTGCCTTGCTTGCTGTACAAGAGATAACACTGCATGCATTTTATCATTACCCCCTGAGGAGCTTGTCTCAAACAGCACATGCACATTCAGAGCATGTGTGAGTCACTACCCACTTGCCTGCAGGGACAGGTCACAGGGACAGCATCAACCTAAACTCTTTGGCTTTGATGCTAACTTTGTGTACCTGTTTTATAAAAGCTATTAAACACATGTTTTTTTCAGTGGCATAAAGCTTCCAAATAGCTGAAATCTTTGCCTAGTGATTGTAAATAAACTTTGACAACTTTGCTGAGTTGCAAAGGCAAAAAATAAATTAATGCAGGGAAGAGTCAGTGGTAAATGAAGGCTGGTCTCTGAAGACAGCAGAGTTCAATATCTGGGGTTCAGGCTGAAGTTCTCAGGAAAACAACATCTGATGCTAATGATGCCAAAATATTTGCAAGCAACCCTCTTTGCAATGCTGCATCCCCACTGCAGAAGGGTCCCACTGGCATGACAATCACGGTGGATTTGTTAGCTTGTGTCGTGCACGCCCCTTTGTCAGTGCAGCAGCAGGAGAGATAGCTCGTTCTTTTCTTTGGGGTGTGGTCCTGTGGTGTCCATGCCTGTCATGTGCTCGCACCCAAGGAGCATGCCTTCCCACTGTGCTCTTTCCAAGCACCCATGTGCAAACCGCTTCATCCACTCCATCTAAACTTCTGCTCCAGCCCTGCTGACAATTCCTCTTGCTCTTCACCCCGGCCTCTGCCAAATCTTAGGCTAACAATTGCCAGGCAATGACAAAGAAGTGTGTGGGTTACCTGCACACTGCCTACAGGGCCTTTCTCTGCCTGTAGTATGCCCCAGGATCCAAGGTGACAGGGCTTGTTATGGGAAGAGAAACAGTCACACAGGTCAATTAAAAAGCAGATGGCTAAGACCAAGAAAACTGCCTGTGTGGGGTTTTTTTATCATGTGATAGCAGGGCAGAGAGTGCCCCCATCTCTCCATGGCCCATCACACAGTAAGAGCATGCAAATTTTACACCTGTTTGATCAGCAATTGTTAAATATTAGTAATTGCTACTAATAATACTATAATAAATTATTACACATATTTGTGGAAGTTGCAGTATTCCCACTTCCTCTCTTCATGCTACAGGTTGCATAATTTTTAAGTTCTGATTTTAGTAAATAATCAAAAGGAGCACAGAAATACTGGATGATGGGCAGGTGTGAATTTGAAACACGTAAACAAATTGCTGACAATTAAAAAGCTCTCTTTAAAAGAATTTTTGTTGCAAATGCAGTACTTTTCTATCTGGGTAACTGTGGGGAAAATGAAAAATCAAAGAGATAGTTTTGTGAGGGAAAATATGAAGCAAAGGAAGCAAGATAGTTTTGTGAGGGAAAATACGAAGCAAAGGAAGCAAACTCATCACTGGGTTAATTAAACCAGTAGGTTTCTTCAGCTGACTCATATTTAATGAAAAATTCTATAGGCGTATTATCTGTTAAAAAGTAGCTGGAGTAGTGATCCCAAAACTGCTGTAAACATTTAAAGCCGTGGACAGATGCTTGTAACAATTCATATTGCAATGCTATTATGTAGAGGCTCTAATTAAGAACAAATCAGGTATGACATGTTTTAATATGTATGCCAAATACATTACCTGACATTCCACCGGAAGCCTGATAAGTTAAAATTATCTCAATAGCTTTATTATCTGAATTGGAGCCAAATGGAATTTAATCTCATTAAAACAAAACAAAAAGTGAAATTTTATTATTAATTATTAGATAATCAAATGCAGCTCAATATCCAGGCTATCCACAGTTTTGATACAAAGCTAGATTTTAAATTTTTATGTCTTTGGGTTGATATAGGCAATGCATCTGATTTTTATCTAATATATAGGCTTCTTTCTGCATATATTACCATCTTTTCTATTCTATGATAAAGTAATGTTTAGGATTGTGGAGTTATAGCTTTTTTCTTGGCAGCCTCTTGAGTCTGATTCATTCCTCACATCCAGAACAGCTTCTATCCCTATGGAATGGAACAAAAGTTGTGTCAGATAAGCAATGTTCAACATGATATCCTGTTCCCAATTATCCTCCTGTGATTTTCATGTGGTTTCTCCTTCTGGGAGCCCATTTGCCCTGAAAGAGAACATTCAGGCTGTAGTATTTTCAGTTTGCCATGTGAAACAGGTATTTCAGTATAAACTTCGAAAAGGTATTTGTGAATATACCGTCAGAGTTTGTATATGCATTTAACTTGTACTTTCATGTCACGTGCACACATGCACATGAGAATCAAAGAGGGTTTTTTGAGTCATTCAAATAGAGTGGCTTCAAGGGTCATACCTTATTCCCCCCACATAATCCTCGTCAGAAATATTTATATAATTTTCCCAATATATTCCATCAAGTCTTAAACCAGGTCAGGAATAGTATTTACTGCAAAGAAAACACCATGGACGATTAGGAAGGTTGTGCTCTCAAAGGGACATGCTGTGCTTTGAGTCAATAGCTGAGGTTCAGCTCAACTCCAAAACACTGCTGACAAGCCAAAGTAGGGAGATGTAGCATGTGTTTCAGAGGGTTCCCTCTGCATGATGGTGAAACTTGTGTTGTCTTTCTTTTCTCACCACTCTGCTTAGTCGGCTTCCCAAACATGAGTAAATCACATAAATCGGTGGTTTTTTATTATGAGGAGAGCTCTGAAAAGGTTATTTTCTTGCTGTGTGTTAGAAAAGTGTAGCAAGTAAGCAGGAATGCATCTGTGTGTTGAAAACAGGAAGGTGAGCCGTGAAAGTTCCACCAAGACCATGGTCTCAAAACAGTCCTCAATTTATATGGCTTTTTGTCTTCCCCAGAAAATATTACAATGGTTTCTTTCCACGTGGAGACTCTTCTTACACATCAGCTGCTTTGAAACCTTTGGGTTTACCAGGCCCTTCTTTTTAACTGGCACCTCAGGGCGAATGTGTAAAGAAACTTGTAGGAGAATGTTGTTCCCCAGGTGGCAGTGGCTACTTTTCTTTCTTTGCCAAAACAAATACACCAAATTCCTTTGCTAGAATTTCCTTGATACTGACTAGTCTGTACTGTTTGTTTGCCACTGTATTATTCCCTTAAATTTCTGTTCAGATTTACATGTGCAAATACACAAACCACCACAACATTTCTGTCTAGATCCCCATCAGCTGCAGAGCATAACAGCTGCCTCTTGTTATTAATCACACCAAAACTCACTATTTGGACTTCTGTTCTCACTCCAGACTGCCAGTTTGCCTGCTCAGTTTTTGAAGAGTATGAGACTGGCTACAAGTCTCGTAGGTCAGCTATGAGATCCAGCTACTGAGTTGGTGATGACAAATCAACTTTGAAATAGTAGCAAAACTGAATGAAAGCCTAAATTATATATGAGGCTGCTAGCTTTTTTGCCTTCTCTTTCTCTCCTCTTCCTTGCTGTTAGTGTTGCCTGTGCCAAGTCATTTAGCAATCCTCTTTTTCACTGCAGATGGAGCGCAAACACTTCTAGAAGTCTCTATTCATGCCCACAATGATGTTCAGAACCCAGCTACTCATGTCAGGAATACTGTAATATTAAAGTGTAATGCTACTCACTGTCGTGCCTCTGTTCAAATGACTTCTTGGTCAATAATCAGTCCCAGCATCATAATCTTGTGCAAACATCTGTATTTTTCCTCTGCATAATGAGAGAGTTAAGGAGAGAATTTTATTACTACATTGCCAGTATAAACTAATCACCTCTACCCTGAGGAACACACTAATAGCTTTTCAGATTAGAGGGGGAAAATCTGCTCTGTGCTAGCTACATTTGGCAAGATACGTAATAGCAAATAATTTATCTTTTGCAAAGCAGCCATATGAGACAGAGAGATAAAAATAATGGGTGATTTTGATGTGAAACTGGACAAGAATCAGGAACTTGTTTCAACAGCTATGATGTACTGAGAAACAAATATATTCTCAAGCCATTAAAAGTCTCAGAGGGGCCAGATGGCAAAGGTCTGTGACTCTGATATATGCACCTTTGTCCAACAGCTCTTCAGAGAAAACTGGAAAATTTCACAACGCAAACATTCTTCCTTATAATCAAGTATCTCAGACCACTTTGTTCCATGGGATGGTGAAGTTTCTCCCTGACCACTATGATCATTCCTTTCTCTCTCTCCAGTCTTTCAGAAGAACTGACAGAGCAGGCGGCAGCCACAGCTGCAGCAGTGGCTGCATGCCACGTGGCCCCAGCCCTCAGCCGGTGCACAGTTCTCTGAGTGCCTCGGGCATATGCAGAAATTGAGTGGGGAAGGGAAAAGCAGGTCCGTGGTGGTTCTGTGCCCCTCATGCTGTCACCTTGGCCACAGACAGAGCCCAGAGGCACTGGCTCCTCTGCCAGCTGCCCACCCCCCCAGGACAAGGGTGGCCAGTAGGGTCCTTCCTTCCTGTGCAGGAGCGGTGGGGCCACAGGTACAGCCCCTGTGATGTACAAGTGTGCTGTCCTGGGGAATTGTGCTCAGGACTGTCCCATATGTGCTTGAATTTGTTAGTGGCAATGCAGTGGTGGTGTATCGCTGTTCAGCCCCCCAAGGTTCTCCTTAGCTTCTGGAGTTACACAAGCAAGCCTACTGCTTCCCTGCCCTCACATAGCTGTATGCAAATCCTGAGTGTGTGAGAGGACTCTTCAAGACTCTTGTGACTCTCCCTTCTTGAGACTCATTTTCTTGAGGTGTTGTGGTCAAAATTTGAGATTAATGAGATTTTTTTTCAGGGATTTCTAGCAAAATTTGTAGGGGGGGAGTATTTGAGTACTCGTGTGGGCTGCTGAGATGTTCTGTCTCTCAGAGAAAAGTGTATTGCTCCTTACAGCTGCAAATTTTTTACCATTAGGGTGATGTGCAGAATCTGGGTGGCCCTGAAGAATTGCAGCTCAGACCTGAGCACAGCATGGTTTTGTGTTTGGACTCAGGTGATATCTGTCGCTCTGCTTCCTCTGTCGTCTGTGACTAACCCCACCTTTCACGTATAGAACAGTGGATGTCCCTAACTTTTTAACCTCAAAACATTGCAGACAAACCATGGACTAACTTGCTTTAAATAATTAGCATATTCTTGTATGCATACATTCCAGGTCTTCACTCAAGGAAAACCAGTACATTAGCTGTAGCTGGAATTCAAATCCTTTAGTGACAGATTTAAGGTAGAACTAGCTCTTGCTCCTGCCTTTAATGTACTTGGATCTGGACCATGCACGGAAATGTAATTTAACTTGGGCAGGTATCACAGTACCACAGCTGAACCACTCCTAGAATGGTAACAGACACCGCTGGGGCTAGCACTGTGCTTTGTAAATAAACCTGCTTGCTAGCAACCACTCTATAAATCACTAATGCAACTGTAGGGCACAGATAAAGCTTCAGAGGCAGATCTTATAAAGCATCCAGCACACACGAGGAACAGCTGTGACATCCCTTCAGTTGCTTCCCTAACCAGATTAGAAAGCCCATGCCAAAGTATTGAAGAGATGTGACAGACAGTGTGTCTGTCTTCTGCTTTTGCTTACTAGTTTAAGCACATTGTGAAAAGTTTGGCATACTTCTCTTCAAAACAGCAGATGAAGCATGAAGCTTACATGAATGGGTCTTATTTCATGAAGTTATCCCTACACAGAATTGATATGTAAAGGTGATGATACTCACAAAGGATTGGCAGTTAGAGTTGTCCTGTAAATAAAATAGAAACTTCTTTAGTATGTAGGTATATGGTGATTCTTAAGATACCTCAGACATACCTGATGACAGTGGTTAAAAACATGGTTGTTCTAGTCTGTTCAGAAAAACCTTTTGATCCTGTTAGGTGCTGCTTGACTGCAGTGCAAGCACATGCTGTTGACAGCATGGCTTTCCAAGGTGATATGAGCTTTAATTCACCCCTCTGGGTGAGCCCCAGCCCCTGGCCTGTGAGCAGAAATGGAATTGCAGCAGTTCCAATGGGCTCGCAACAGGGTGAGCCATTTGATAGTAAGGCTTGTATTTTCTATCACAGCCAGAAAATCTGCCAGTCACTGGCTGAAACAGGAGAAGAGAAGTCTGGGGCAGGATTTGGAGGGAAAAGGAAGTTCCTATTTCTATGATCAGTGGTCTTTGGTGCGCAAAGATCTTCCAAGTCACAAAAAGTGAGAAGGGACAGTTCCCCTGAAATGCCCCACAGATGCAGAAGTTTGGCAGAAACCAAACACAACAAGATGTGGAAGAGCACATCAGAACTTGTCTCTAGCTGAGAGAAAGCATGCTATACACATCTAGGGCATGAGCAGTCATAGCACACTTGGTACAAGCCTGCACAAGCCAGTGCAAACAGTTCTGTATGTACCAAGCTTACTGAAAACATTTGTCTCCATTACATAAGATTTCAGCTCCAGACTATTTGGGTTTTTTCCAAATAAAATGTTATGGCAGCTTGAAATCCATCTTAGCTATAAGAAGTTGCAAAACTTTAATGTTCATTACTCTGTGCAGATGTTATCAGTGCCTGTAACTCATCTTTTCAGTCACCATGGTGATGGGTCATGGTAATGTCCCACACCTACATATGCTTCCCTATAGCCACAAAGTAACTATGCTAACAAGATGCTTCATCCTGGAAAATCTGATCAAGTAAATGTCTTTCCCTGCAGTGATTGCTCTATGAAATACTTTGAAATAAAAATTTTTAATATTTAGAGCCTTGGGGAATTCTTTAGGTGATTTTCCCCTCAGAATCCATTAAGGCAGCATCTGCATTTTTCTGAGAATGTTTTCAGGTGAAGTGAACCATAAGATTGCTCCCAAGTAAACATTCATCTCTACCTAGAAATGGCCTCATTACCCAGCAGGTTGTACATTCATTACTGGTTCTCGTCTCGAGATCTTGCAGAGGCACCTGGAGCCTCGTCTAAGTGTTTTAGCATTGGCGAAAATGGGTATTAATGATTAGACCTAATGGGGCCACATTGTAAGATTTTATTTGAATGCCACTGAGTAACTGGGCCACCTGGAATTGACCTGCCTGAAAATGTCAGCACAGCATGTGACTATTGAGAGGGTTAGGCACTGCTGTTTCGATTAGTCATTTTATGACTCTGTCCCTAAATCCATCCATTCAGCCTTTTTTGGGCTTAAAGCCAATCCCAGCTGCTCAGGCTGGGAACTGCCTTCTCTTAGGAGGACCAAAGGAAATGATTTGTGCTGTGTCTATTTGAATCAAAGACCAGCAGAGGTGACTTTCTTCCCATCACAAGTGAGTTCAAGGCTGTGGGTGACAGGTAGGCCACCACTGTAGCTTATAATGATTCCAGTTAAATCCCCAGCTGCATACTTCAACTGCAAGTTAAATTAGGATATTGTACAAAGAGGGTTCCAGATGCAGGTGTCTTGCTTTCTTAAAATAATCTTTAAAAAGCAGTCACATGCCTAAAGCTCTATGATGTGGTAAAACTTTTCTGTCAACCCATGACAGGTACCAATGCTGCATCTGAATGCGAATCTGATTCCAACTCTAACACTTAAAAAATCCTGTCTTTTGAGATAGCCATCTCTGGAGTCATCCTTCTTATTCAGAAGTGGAGTTACACACTAAATATAGAGATCAAAATTATAAATAAAGTGAATTTTTTTAATTGCATGAAGTCAATTGTGGTGACGGATTTCAGGAAAATGTAGCGATCTCCACTTTTCAGCAATAATATCCATATACTCTGTGTCTGATTATGGGATTGAAGGATAATTCAAGTCATAAGGGACCTTCATAAGTCCTTAGAGCAAATTCCTGCCCAGAACAGTCAGCAATGAGGTCAAACCAGATTATACAGGATTTGTCATGTTACTTCTATGTCCATCAGTCTTTACAAGAGTTTTGATCCTTGCCCTCACCTTCTTTCCTCCTGCACAATCTGGGAATCACATACAACAAGGTGGTTGGAGTTGATGATCTTGGAGATCTTTTCCAACCTTAATGATTCTATGATTCTATGATTCTATTCTATGTAGCATTCTAAATACACATTCTAAATAATTCACATTCTAAATAATGTGAATAAATGTTATGTATATATATATGTGTGTGTGTGTTAGAAACAGAGAACAGAGAGAGCTTAGGAAAGTCCTACCTTAGGCTCAGATTTCTAGCAGTAGCTCTATTTGAGGTGACCTGCACCCCAAATTGCTCTTGCTCACAAGTTCTCAAGGATGGCAAATTAGGTCTATTATAAAATGGATTATGTATTGAATAGACACAAGATTAACAGACAAAAGATTTTAACAGACTATTTACTACACAGGATAAACAAAGAACTACTAGTACATACATAAACAGTTCATGATAAAGATACCTATATTACAGCTAGTGAAGAAATAGCATAGATTTAGGAAATCAATGTAACCTGTCACTGAATTGATGATGGAGCACACAACCTTCCTTTCACTCAGTTCCCAGAAAAGTAACTCAAGACAGATGTCCTCTGTCTTGAGGAGAAGTCCCCACACATTTCCAGGGAATGTGCAGAAGACTTCTGCTTTGAGAAAGATTTGTGTAGCTTTTGCAGTTTGTAAAGTGAAGTGTCGGTCGGTCAGAAATGCAAGGCTTGCCTCCCTTCAATTTGCTCTCAAGGCAAGAGATAACTCACTACTAAAGAGCTGTCCAGCCTGGGTTATCCTACCAGTCAGCAGGTTCATGTGAGGGGGAAAATGCCCTGAGTTATTGCACCAGCTGATGGACAAAACAGATAAGCTCTTCTGTAGTAGGGGGGAAGTCCTGTTACAATATATCAGAAAAATACTGAAAAATGGGACCCTAAATACCTCTCTATTCATTCACATGTTACTAAGTTGGTTCAGTTAATCCTTAGTTTTAATTCTTGGCCATCTTTCTTCAGCATTCAACAGGATTTCACAGAGTAGCGTTCAATTTCTGCATTAAAAAACATTTACAAAATTTGTCATATTTTTGCCACATAGCTGTCACTATAATAGGAACATATTAAAAAAATTTTTTTTTAATACACAGCAGAATTATATTTCTGAGTTGAACACTAGTCACAGGTCTGTTTCAATTAGTCTCCCAGCTCTTTCACATATGTCTTTTTCATGTTCTTAAATACAGACTTCCTTTTTTTGGTGTGTGATAAAACATGTCAGTTGTTGATACTACAGTCCAGCTTGTCAGTTGATACAAGGTTGTATGAATTTGTACATCATTAATTTTCCTTGGAAAGATCTTAAACAGATGATCTTACTCTTTTAGGCACTTTGAAGAGATACCTCCATTTATTAATCTGTAAATTATATATCTTTAACTAAATACCAGCAGAAACATTTCCAAATCATCATCACTCCTTCCTGTCTGTGCAGGAGTTGATCTTTGACCAAAATGGAGAACGAGCTCCAAACTGAAGCAGCCTGAGTGCTCTCCCCTCCTGCTTCAAAGATGCCTTCAAAACTTGGCTCCCAGATGCTTGCAAATAAGTAGTGTTAATGCTGGAAGTTACCAATGCTGGAAGTTAGGAGAAAGCAGTCACACAACTTCTTTTGCCTATTCTTCAGATTCTATTTACCAAGAAAGCTCTCATCTTGGGCTGAAAGCATGACTCAGACCTGTGTGAAAAAAAGTATTTCAAGAAGCTCATGAGTCTTAATCATTATCCTCCACCAGATGTCAGGGAGCTCTCAAAGTTTTTCAGAGACAAAACTCCAGCTCTTATCCATCTGCTTGGGACTAACTAAAATATGGTCTGGAGAAGATTAAAAACACGGGGGAAAAAAAAAAAAGTGATAGCAAGACAACTTCTGTGAAACAATTAGCCCTCTGCAGGCCACAAACATTCAGAGCCATTGTTGCCATCCTTTTGCACAGTAACATTAACAAGTAATCCTTTTGCCCCTGTGCTTATGAAGAATGTCTTTAAATGGTCCCATTACTTTCAATATCTAGCTACAGGCCTCAAAAATCCATTTTGGACAACACAAGGCTGAGCTGATCTGCGTTGGCAGCTTTTGCATAACTTGGTGCATCGTGGTGCAGGCTGGTATGGAGAAGCGTGGTGGGTTCGTCACAGTGCAAAGGAAGACCATGCTTGTCATCATGGCCTAAAGGCAGGAAATGTAGAAACAGCATCCAGCAAAAAGGGAACAATTGCTGAAACAATTCATCTAGAGGAATTGCATCCAAAAACAGAATAATGGGAGGGTAGTTTTCCTCTAATAAAGAGGCCGCTTTTTTTAAAGAGGCTTTTGTCTTTAATTGTTAGTGAAAAATAAAAAACTATACGTTTTTAATGAATACCTGAGAGAGCAAGTAGTTATAACAGAAATCTTTACATAAAATCCAGCTTCTAAGCATAGAAATATAAAAGGTTGTTTAGTCTGGAGAAGAGTAGGCTCATGGGACACTTTGTCACTCTCTTCAACTACCTGAAAAAAGTCTGTAGCCAGGTGGGTGGTAGGTTCTTCTCCCAAGTACCAAGGACTAGGATGAGAGAAAATGGCCTCAAGTTGCACCAGATGAAGTTTAACTGAATATTAGATTTTTTTTCTTGGAAAGAATTGTAAAATATAGAGATAGGCTTTCCAAGGAAGTGGTGGAGTCACCATCTCTGGAATTATTTAAAAGACACGTAGATGTGGCACTTGGAGTGTGGTTTAATGGTAGACTTGGCAGTGCTGGGCTAATGGTTGAATTTTATGATCTTAAGGGTCTTTTTCATCCTAAACAATTCTATGGTTCTGTGGTTCTAAATAACTATTCAAAGTTAAAACAATCTCTATTATTCCATACAGCAGGCTAAAAAAAGGAATATAAATCACAGGGGATTCATGCTGAAATTTCATTACGGTGACTCATATATTTGTTTCCAGAAGAAGCCCCATACATAAAATATATGATAAGAGAAATAAACTAATCATTTTTAAAACCTGTAAATTGTAGAGACTCATTTCCCCCTCCTCCCCTTATCTGCTTTACCAAAGCCATCACAAAGCTATCACCCAGCAAGCAGAGCAGGTAGTGCTGCAGAAAATATGTGCAAGGAATTGGGAAGCAGGTACTATGAAAAAATGTCATTATGCTATATAAAAATATATTTATTTTGAGACATTCACATTAAAGTGATGGCTACATCCTAAGAAATACAGGATATTTTTCTAAAATGTGGAAGTTAAAAGTTTCTCAGTAAGATTCTATTTAAACCTGAAAAAACAGGCTTCATTTTTAGACTAGCTGATGAACGTATGTAGCAGTTTTCCAATTTGTTTTGTGGAATGGTAAGACTGTGGCATAAAAGAGCAAAAATGGAAGATGTATTTGGTAGCTCTTGGGAAAAGCTGGTGTGAGGGCCAAAAAAGGGAAATGAGGGAAAAGCTCTGCATTCCTGATGTGAGCTCTGGGCCTTTTTATTTGGATTTTGATTGATGAGGTTTTGTACTTTCTACACAATCTTTCTCCTTTAGATATAAATTGTTAAACCTAAAGGATTCAAAAGGCAAAAATAAATAAATGATGTCTTCCACTGTGTAACTGTTGTGATATATTTAATAATGTGAAGTTACAGCCTTAGCTAATTAGTTGACAAAAATACAATTTTTAGAGCTTTTCATCTGGATTTTTTCATGGAACTAAGGCTGTTTGTTTTTTCTTTAGCTGCCTAATGACAAAAGGCTTCAGGAGATGTTCATCAAGAGAATAATGACTATTTGGAATATGCATTTTTCTTTTGAATCATCTTTTCAAGGGACACTTACATATATCTTACCAAAACACTTCCCATAATTTCCCATGGGGAAAGGTTCACTGCTGTGTGTGCTGCCTCTACACAATTGCTTGTGTTTGACTCTTTAGGGAAACAAAACTGAATAGATCAATTTCAAGGATACCTTGATGACTGGTAATACATGAATATCAGTAAATACTGGTCTGATTTAGGGTTTTTGTCTTAATACCTGAGAAAAACAGCAGATATATAAAAACCCAAACACTCTGAACTCATAAACATTTAGTCTTATGAACATTTGAGCGAATACAAGAAACAAAATTGGAGAAGTGGGCTTATATCATACTTGCAGGGTTTTATTTCCTTTCAGTCCTCATCTGTTCTTGATTCTTCAGAGAATCCAAAGACATCAGCTCAGGACTGTGAGCTTTGTCACACCTACAGCTAAGTGATTAATTTGAAATTTGGAAGGACTTTCTGGTTGAGTCATAACCTCCAAAGACACCTCTTCTTCAATGTCAACAACATTTCCACCTTCAGCATGCAGCTACATATTACCATAACACTGTGAACCTCCTGTTTGAGTCTGTCCAACGTTTTCTGGCAGTAGCTAGAAAAAAAATTAAAAAAAAAAAAGCCACTTTAATTCTGCCTCATTTTCCTGTTCTGCTGTGCAGTGTTGCCCCCGTATCATTGGGTGGTGGGAAGTAACCAGGTGAGATCTCTAGTACCCCAGCCCAGGTCAAGTCCTTCCCCAGCAGAAAAGATGGATTTCAAAATGTTTTCTGTGATGCAGCCAGGCAGGAGCTTAGATGGGTGGCTGGACCAGTTACCAGAGCCAAGGGTTCCAGCAAGAAGTCCCAGCATGTGCCCATGCCCCCAGGAGGGGATTTGTGTTTACAGCCACAGGCGAATGGGAGGCAGGGGAGGTGCAGTGGCTCTCAGCTTGGGGTACCATGCTGTTTGTGATGGGACTGCAGCCAGGGGCCTGCCTCGCTTGCCAAGGGTAGCCAGAGGACTCCCATGGACATGGGGAGGCTGGGAAGAACCTGGGAAATGCAGTTATTCTCAGCTCTCAGCAGCTGCCTCCAAATACCATCCCTAATTTCTTCTGCCTTGACTGTCTGTTTATTAAGCCCATTTAATTTAACCTTAAAGGGTGGCTAATATTAACATCTGTTTCCTGTGCAGGAGGTAGCAGGTCCCAGAAGTTGTCTTACCTGGGGAAGCATGATTCTGGAGCCAAAAAGCCTCTCCATCACCATGGGCTTCTTGCAACATGCAAAGTTTGGTTTGCAACTCAGGAAGGTGAGGTGCTGGTCAGAAAGAGGATAAAATGGCTGTTTTCCCATCACTAATGTCAAGGTCATGGATAACATTTCCTCTTCCAGGAATATGGCTTACTTGTCTTCAGTTTCTTTTCTCGGTCTGCTCTAGAACTATTGTTATAGTGATTTCTATTACTTTATTACTGACTCAGTGGCTTTAAAATGGGACTTTTACTGGGATGTTATACTAATATCTAATGGACTTTTAATGGGATGTTATACTAATATCTAATGGAAAATGTTTTAGTTGAAACCTGAATCGTGTTGACATTTCAACTTCACCTCTGACTCAAATAATTAATACATTAAATGGGCACTGAAATATCATGAACAGCCAGTTTTGAAGTAAAGTATCTTAAATTGAAAAAAATTAAAGCTAATTGAACATGACATATCTTTCAGAAATTTGAAGTAACAGCTCAGATGCACTGAATACCAACCCCCTTCCTTCTCCTGAGCACAAAAAGTATTTATTTCTTTTAAACATCAAAATGTCATGCATGTGCCTTTCAACCACATTTGTTAAAAAATGCACTGAGCGGTGGTTAGAAGTAAACATGAGTTTTAAATGTTCTCTAATTGTTTATCCTGCTCATTGTACAGTCTTGGAGCTCATTCACCCCAAATGGGAAAACAAACAACAGATATTTCCATGACTCAGAAGCACGCATTAAAAAAAAAAAAAAATTGAGTGTTTAGATACTAATCTGATATTTTCTTGCTCCTTGAAGTGAAAACATATTCATAGCCAGTAAAAAAACACTAATTAATTTGGTCAGCCCTAGTCATAAAGGACTAGTAGTAATTGCATTCAGGAGCTGAAAATGTTGGTGTTGCTGTTGGCTCTCTCTGTTCTTGTACCCCAGTCTTGGTCTTTGCCATGTAATGGATAAGACATAATCAAGTTTTTGAGTAAGATAAATAGCCTGCTCTCCTCCTTTGAAAGTTAAATAAGATTTAAGGGATGGAATAGAGATCTTCACTATCTTTGTAATTTGAAAACGATTGCCATTAATGAACAGATTTCTTACAAAACACATAAACCACTTTTCATTCCCATTCCTATTCTGCCAATGCAGTAAAAGGCATCTGAAATGTCAAGAATGGTTTTCATTTAACCAACGTTAATATTTATTCATCAGTTGAGAGATTTATTAAGGAACTGTCACTAGAGGAAAGATGAGGGGGGCAGCTGATGCATGCTTTTGACTGTGAAGCCTTAGACAAGACAAACATGCAGAGACCATGAGAGGGAACAACAGCTAAGACAAAAACCGCAGTTCCATTTCTGGCATCTCTTGTTCTTAGCTTCATTGCAAGCAAAATTCAGGTGTAAAACACTTAAACCTGTTTTTCTGACTTTCTCTGGTATCACAGGGTCATATGGAACTTTCAAGGTCACCCATCTTATGGATTTCTTGGTCATAGGCTCAGCTCATTGGAAAGGATAGAGACTAGGGCATGCTCAGAAGAAGAAAGCCAACTAATGCAATAAAGAAAAAATATCTGAGATGTGAGAGGACACTCAGATCTCCCACTCCATTGAGGACACAGCTGTCTCTACAGGAGCTGGCAGCACTTGCTGAACACAGTGTCCAGTTCTGGACAGTTTCATATGGCCACTGAGGCCACCCCAGTCTGGGAACACCCAGACCATCTGGGTCTCTAGGTACTGGGGCTCGGTGACCTCTCCAGAGCATACCTGGTAGCCCCCAGCACATTTGAATATATGCCCCAGCATGTGACATGAGCTTCTGCAGCATTCTCAGCGAGGCAGGTGTAAAGGGAACAGCAGACGTGGGGCAGCAGGGAGGTAGCACCTTTTGTTGACCTCAGCTGGATGACATCTTCCAGCCACATGTTTGTTGTCTATTTTAATATTGGAAATGTTAGTTTGACCCATAATCATAATGTGGTTTTACAGCTCTTGTCCCTTGTGTCCTACCGGTGTCTGATTTTTGGCAGAGTAAGCTAGTCACATGCAGGCTGGTCCATGCTGCCTGGAAGAAACTGCTCTCTGAAACATGCCCAGGTTTTGTCCTGAAGAGATGTGGTACAGAACAGAGGGTGGCAGCAGGTCAACACTTGCCCAGACTGATGGTTTATCAGCACTTTTTGGTTGCTGGCACCCTGTGGTTAAATGATATAAATATTTTCAGGGAATCTAAAGACTCAGCATCCAGGATAACAAATCTATGCAGTTCCATGAACATATCCTCCTGCTTTATGAAGTGAACTGCCAAAAAGAGGGGAAATTACTTCTCTGTGTTTTGATCTCCCCCAAACTGTTGTATTACAGCATACAGTTTTGACCCATAGATTTTCTCAACTTGCAATTACCTTATTTGATGCATGCAAACTCAGATCGTGGCTTACAATAATTCTATATTATCTACTTGAAGCATCTTTGCTATTGAAGTCCTGTACCACTGGACTCCAGTTCCTATACACAAAGTACTATATACTACTTTATTCAAGTCAGTAAAAATAAATGGGCTGAAAAACCTAATACCATTACAGCTAAAACATGATCTCAATATGTATCCCTGCAATCATTCTCTTTAAGCCAGCGTGGAGGGAAGAAGGGTGGGGGATTTTGGACCTTTGTCAGGATCTTTATTAAAGGTTAATTTATTCTTCATTATTTAATAAACTATGTTGAAAACACAAATATCAGTGGGATAAAAAATGGTTTATGTAAGTAGCAGTGGGAAAACTCTGTGGTAAACCAAAGGTGAGACTAATCCCTAACAGAGAGGAGTGAGTAATCACAGCTGAGTCAGACAGAGCATGGTTTCACTGGGTGCTGAGTGTGTCCATGAGGAGCTGAGCATTTCTATTCCTGTGACAGTGGTCACTACAAGCAAGGCAGGACCTATCTGAGCATGAGAACAATTTGGAGGAGTGAAAGAGCTGCTTGAATTTCTGGTGAAACTGGACCAAGTGGCTTTTTCCTATCTGTGTAATGAGAATTGCCACTGAGCAATATGTTACTGAGGCTAAAAATGCTCCATGTCAGTCCTGCAAAAAAAGCAGCAAAAGGGAATCATTACTATGCATTTCTTTAAACAGGCCAGATAACCTTTTCAAGAGTGCTATTAAGCCAGGAACACCATGATCTAGAACAAGAGATGTATTTCCAATGTTCAGCCAAGATTGTGCCACTTTATAGCTCTTGTTACAGGTGTGTAATATCAGGAGAGAGTTTAGTATGCCATTTCTCAGGGGAGCCATTTGCCTTATGTATTTGCAACTTGCATAAATAGAGGATGAGAGGGATGTTGATTCTGAGTCTTCTTCCTAAGTATTAATACTGAAGAAAACAAAACAGGTGGGTGGCTAGTCCCCAGAGCGTGCTAGGAAGATTGCAAAGGGAAATCGACTCCTTTAACATATCCATTAACATATCCATTTGCAACCTTCTGTCTAATGGGTTGTTCCTGGGAAGCAAAG
Organism: Dicaeum eximium; assembly: GCA_013396995.1. Lineage (NCBI taxonomy): Eukaryota > Metazoa > Chordata > Aves > Passeriformes > Dicaeidae > Dicaeum > Dicaeum eximium. Next base: position 72,518 of record VWZP01006638.1, read on the forward strand.
GTGTGATCCAAAACAATACCAGATCCTTAGCTTGCTGTTGTCCCAACAAACTGGGAAGTCTCAGGCTGTTCCAACCTGTCACTGCCAGAAAGGGGAGATTGTGTTTCTACCCTCTTCCAGCCTCAGTTACTCACACCTGGCCCCAAGTCACTGTGGCTCACTTAGTCCTTTGCTAAACTGCACTGTCCCACTGGTTTGCCAGTGAGTAATGTGACAGGTTCTCCATGTGAGTGGCACAGAGGAAGGTCAGACACACTGGAGAAGCAAGAAGGAAGGAAGAGGAGGACATGAGCAGTGTGACTCCAGCCTCAGTCACTAGCATCCTCTGACATCTCAGCAGGGCAGACAAAACCTACTCTTTTCCTGGCTTCTTTTATTTTTGAAGAAGTAAACAGCTTTAGACCTTCCCTTTTCCCTGTCTCCACCATCATGAGGGATGATGATGATGTTAATGGTGATATGAACACAACTTACCTGCTGGCTTCATTTGCTGGTGTGTCTTATGTAGGCTTCTAGCCCCTTCCCTTGGATAGTCTGGGGTCTGTGTGCTCCCTGGCAGAGTTGTGGTGCTCACTTACCTTCATGAATCTTGAGGCTTATCCAGTCTTGAAAAAGCAAAAGGGTGAAAATAAACCACACTACAGATTTCAGTCAGATGTTCACTTCTAAACACAGGCTTGACAAATAATGCTCTATCAGTATCAATGCACATCAGTGACCATATTGTTCAGTCTTGCATTTGGGAGTGCTTTCCAATTAAAAGCAAATCACTGAAAGAGACTTTCAAATTGGTTTCATTGAAGAAGAAGAAATGAAGGGAAGCTACTTGAGATCTGACAATAGCTGGAGTGATTTGTAAGCATGAAGCACACAAGATAACATTTAATTAACAGTGGCAAAAATAGAACATCACTTTGAATTTACGTAAGTTCTCTTGTTCTACGTATGAGCAATGTCCTTTCTTTAAGTTCCTCTTTTCAGAAAAATGTATTAGCCCTCCATTCCTGTAGATGATATACCAGTCACAGGTTGGGCAGCATTTCCCCTCCCTTTTTTGAAGCTTTCAATACTCACATGTAAGGTATCAAAACAGTATGTTCCAAAAAATCTCAATAAAATAATTTTCCCTGAGCAGTGAAAATGATTGTTTGTATAGTAGAAGTTACAAATAAATCCTTATATCAAATTGTGCAGAGACTTGTTTATTAACTGCTGCCTGAATTTGAAACCTCTCTGTGGCTTAATCAACTATTATGTCCAGAGCATATGGAGAAGGTGGGATGCCTGCAACTCAGGTGACAATCCTGGCCCCCCAATCAGCAGAGCCAAACAAACAGGGTTTTGGTGCCAGTCGCCTGATCCATTTTGGACACCTGCTGTTCCCAGGCACTGCTTCTCACTGCTGTCCAGAGAGGGCCCTGACACTGTGGATGACTCCAATTATTCAGTGAGACAGATCTTGAGAGGGTCTTTGCTCAGAGCATACCTCCCAGCCCCATTATTACTCCAGTGATCCCTACAGATGGGATCCCACAGCCTCTACTCAGCACACAGTGTGATAATATTGCTGTCTGCATCCAGTTTCCATCCTGCATCAGAAAGTCAGTGTTGAGACACCACTGAAATGGTCATTAGGTTTGTTCCAAAACCCCCTCCAGCCCCTCTGCGCTGCTGCGTCTCCCTTTGCAGCGAAGCTGGGCCAGTTGCCTCTCTAAGGACACCATTTTGAGGCCACTAGTTTTGAGAGTATGTGATGGTAGGCTGATGACAGAACAGCAGCTGCTCAGTAGCACCCGTGGTGCTGGACAGGGTGCCCACCTTATTCACTCTTGCAATTGCCTTGTGATGGACTAGGTGTTTTAGACCTCAAATACAATTGGAGGGACCACATAATGCTGAGTAGCCAGGTTATGGCCTCCCTGTCCATGGAGAACTCCACCCTTCACTGGCTAAGGCCCTGAGCAACTTGGTGCAACTATGGAGCAAGTGCCCAGATGATCTGCTGAGTCCTCTCCAGATAGAACTTCTGTCTATGGGGGGCTGGGCACTGCAGGGAGAACACGGCCACTGGCATTTCAACACACTTGGTTTTACTCTACTTTTGAGTTTTGCAAGCTTAGTGCATACTACACCTCTGTAAATTAGAAAACATCAAAGAAACCATATCCCAGTATGAAAAGCAGCAGTAATTAGTAGTCATAGTAAGCTGCACAGGAATTAGTAGTTAACCAGCTAGCAATCAATAACTAATTATGCATGGCAATTAATCAATTCTACAAGAAACATGAGCATAGGTGGGATCTATTTGTGGCCTCTTATTATTCAGAATTAAGCTGTGCTCCACTTTCTGTGACAGTTGTTTTGAAGTTGCTGGCAGAACTGATGGCTTTTCAACGATGGTGTCTCCTAATCGTACCCCTGCCTTATGATGAACCAGCTTGGTCTTTTCCAAATAATTTTCCTTTTGTATTTCATGCAATGCAGGCTCCAAAATCTGCTTGACTTTGATGTGTCCTCTGTAAAGGATGCAAATACACTCTTGTCAGAACTTTCCCCTCCTGCTCCACATTTCCTTAATAAGACAGTAAGAACAACTGTCTAAATCAGCCAAGAGATGGAAACACACTCTGATGGATCATCCTCCTCAATTAGGCTGGTTTTGGATAAGACCAAGCCACAGTCACTGGGGCAAATCCCCCAGGATTAAGACTAGCTCATTCTTCATTTTAGATTAGATCTTCTGTACACCACTGTCACTGTAACCTCCCCTCCCACAAAATTGTACCATTCACTGCCTGTAGAGATTGACAGCTCTGATGGGCTGAGAATGAGCAGGATTCTTATTTTTGTAATCCCATTATCTGTGTCCAATCTAACCAGATTAAGATAGTACACACAGAGCAATTCCATGTTTTGTGAAGAATCTATTTCTAACATGAAAAATACTGTGTTTGGACAGGTAGGGCTGATATAGCTGTAGTGACAAATGGATCAGCCAAAACCAATCTCCTTCCAAAAATAGCTACATGTTTGGATGAAATGAGATGATAAATGTGGGTGTCAGCTGCATTAAGAATGGACTTTATTATGCAGGGACGGCTTTCTGAAGCTTTCCAAATTTACTTATTTTCTGCCTCTTATTTTGAGGATCAAATTCTTCCTGCTTCTAAGCGGGTATTTTTATTTTTTTGTCATCTCCTCTACTTAAATGAACCCAGTGTGCTTGCACAGGAGTCTTTTTTCACCAGGAGTCTTTTTACACTAGTTATATTGCTTCTTCCCAAAGCTTCAGCTCAGTCCTGGAGCTTGCAGCAGCATGAAGACAAAGGATTTCCAGTACAATAAGAAGCTGCCTACACATTCCCAAAGGTGAGATTGGAACTTGACTGATTAAACAGTCAGAGACCCTGTTTGGTTACCACTTCATTTGGGATACTTCATTTTTGGCTTCCAATTGATTGTTGTATTTGGCAGGACTGAAGGAGGATTTACTATAACTCAAATTCAATTATGGCAGTGTAAGAAACCTGCCTTATCAATCTCATTTGCCTTGCAAACTGGCCAATTTTCCACACCAAAATATTTTAAAGAGAAACGAAAAACCTGGGTCTGTGTTTGGACCTCCTTCAAAAGGTGCCCAGTTTAATGCTCAGTTTACTACAATACCTGAATTTGAGCAGGAATGAGACCAGCAGCTGCTTAGAGAGATTGTTGATTTTGTATCCTCACAGAAGAGACAATGAAGTGCTTTGAACCTGTTTGTTGTCCTGTCTAGTTGGTGTAGTCCTTGGGCCCAAAGAACTCATCAGAAGAGAATTTTTCCCTTGTAAATATAGACTTCTTAATTCAAAAGGTTGCAAAATCCTTCCAGAGAGGTTAGGTTTTGACTGTATCCCTATACACCCAGTCCATATTGAAGAGCTTTTTGGGATCTGCAAAACAAACAGTTCTGACATCAGGAGGTGCCTGGTTTGGGTTGCAGTAGGTGACAGCTCTAGGTTGTGAAGCTGCATGTGTCCAGCTCCTGCTGAGCCACTCACCTCGTGTGACTTCTCACCAGCAGAAGGGGTTTTGGTCTGGGGGAAACCAGGTAGGATCAGATGGGATCCTCAGCAAGTACCCCCATCCCCGTAATTGAATTTCTGACATCTGAACAGAAGAAATCATCACCATCCAGCTTCTTTGAGCTCTTTTGTGCTGTATGTATCTGCTGGTATCTGTCAGTTCATTAGAGCTGAGTTTTCCAAAGACAGTGATTGTTCTTCAGACAAATTATTATGATTTTTTATCATCTGCCGTTTTGATAATTCTGTATTTTTTTGTTGTTGTTATGTGACAAGTACTCAGTCATCCCCTCTACTTCTGCCTCATATTGTTTTAAGGACTGAGCTTTATGTAATGTTTTATTTAAATGCATGCTGGTGCCTGCCTTTATCTGCACATGTCCAAGGTATGTGTGGTGGTCAGTGGCCTCTGATGGTCAGACTGAATGACACAGTAGCTTCTGCTGCTCTCCTCCACAAAGAAGATCCCTCCCCAGGCACGTCCTCACCAGCAGGAGTGGGAAGCATCCAAGGGTGGGAGAAATCCTGCAGGAGAAGAGCCAAGATTTTCCTCACTCGACAAGTGAGAGCCAGGGATAGCACCAGGGCAAAGGAGAAGAGCTGGGGTGCTGTGCCTTTGACCTTGATGTTCAGAAGAGGTTTCTCCTCCAGCTTTGGGGCATGTGAGCTCCAGGCAGAAGCAATGAGGCATTCCTCATATGGCTTCTCCTCTAGGCCCTTTCCCTTCTTCATAGCCCTCCTCTGGATGCTCTCTAATAGCTTTATATCTTTATATCTTACACTGTGGCACCCAGAACTGCCCCAGCACTGGAGGTGAGGCTGCCCCAGCTCAGAGCAGAGCTGAGAGACAATCCCCTCCCTTGCCCAGCTGGCAATGATGCCCCCAGGACATGGGTGGCCCTCCTGGCTGCCAGGTCACAGTGGGTGCCAAGTGGTGGGACATCCATGGGAAATGTGCCCTTCATGACAACAAACAAGCATCATGTGCTTGACCTGAAGGATGTGCTAGGGGGTCTCCAAAATGCTTTGTGAGTCCTGATGAGGGACACTGAGCACCAGTATATAGATGAAAGACAAATTTTGGTTATAAATCTGCTTGCTTTCTTGTTGAGGGGCTAAGTTATAAAAAAAAACCTATTAGTCAACACTGTAATTGATGGTTTGATGATAATTTGCAGCAGCACGGTACCATGAATATCAATTTTATTCAAAAGAACAGATAATGAAAACTTTTCATTTTGTAGTGACTCACGTGTAATACACTGCATTTCCTTTAATAGGAAATGATGTGCGTACAAAATCCATAGTTGCTATGATTAGTTGTTGCTGATCTTTAAAGATAAGAAGCAAAGTGGGGGGAAAAAATTGAAAACTGTGTCAATTTATCTACAAGAAAGTTACTCAGATACCAAAAGTAATGAGTCTCTGAATAAAAATGACTATAATGAATCACTTCCTTGAAGTATAATTTAGCTGTGTTTAGAACTGAGTAAGTACAGCTTTGAGGTCCTAAGAAGTATGCATTTCATGAAGGCAAGTGGAATTTCATAGAGTCATTAAAAATTAGCTTGATCTCTGTAATATAATTTGTACTACATATATTCCAGTGAAGGATTATGGAATCTAGAGCTTTTTGTATCCCGTGTACAAAAAATAATGTAGTCCCTGCAGATACATAAAATCCACTTGGCATGTGAAGCCAGTGCAGTGTGATGGCACAAGAGATGTATTTTAAATTTGCAGGAGCAGACATTTGGTGGAAAGGAGGTTATACAGTCAAGCACTTGATGTGTTCTGCAAATCTGCTTTCCTTACTTTTCACCTTTCATGAACCTCCTCCCTGACTTTCACCACAGAGAAAGCAGGGCATGATTTCACAGACTCAGTATTTGCAGAGCAGATATTTAGAAGATGTTTTCGAAGTTGCTTAACTTGCTATTCAGAAAGACCAGACATGTCTTGCTCTGAGTGCTTATTTTCATTGTCAGTTGGGAAAGATAAAAATCAACATAATTTTAGCAGAAAAACTTCAACTTAAAAAAAATATTGTTCATTATTACAGGGGGTAGCACATTACTGCAAATAAATCTATGATTTTTTTTTGTTACTGCTTTATAAGAAAGAATCTAATTCTGGAGACATATGGTCACTTCACAAAGCAAGAAATCATTCTAATATCTCACTATTGTTGGTCTTTCTAAGTCACAATAGTTCCTCTGAGTTTTTACCTCCGAAGATAGAAATCAATGGAATTGAAGAATTATAAAATATCCTGATTGGGAAGGAAGCCACAATAATCAAAGTCCATGTCCTGGCCCTGCACAGGACATCTCTGTGAATCCCACCATGTGCCTGAGAGCATTGTCCAAATACTTCTTGAATTCAGTTTGGCTTGATGCTGGAGAGCCAGTTCCAGTGCCCAATCACTCTCTGGGTAAAGGTCCTTTTTCTGACATCCGACCTAAACCTTCCCTGGTACAACTTCAGGCCATTCTCTTGGTCACCACAGAGAAGAAATCAGTGCCTGTCCCTCCTCTTCCCCTCACAATGAGGCTGTAGACTGTAACGAGGTCTCCCCTCAGTCTCCTCCAGGCTGAACAGACCAGGTGACCTCAGCTGCTCCTCATAGGGCTTCCCCTCAAGGCCCTTCACCATCCTCCTGGCCCTCCTTTGGAAACTCTCCAATAGCTTTATGTCTCTCTCATACTGTGGCACCCAGAACTGCCCCCAGCACTCGAGGTGAGGCTGCCCCAGAGCAGAGCAGAGCAGAGCAGAGCAGAGCAGAGCAGAGCAGAGCAGGACAATACCCTCCCTTGCTCGGCTGCTGATGCTGTCCCTGATGCCCCCAGGACATGCTTGGCCCTCCTGGCTGCCAGGGCACTGCTGGCTCATGTTCAGCTTGCCATCCACCAGGACCTCCAGCTCCCTTTTCACAGTGCTGCTCTCCAGCCTCTCATTCCCCAGTCTGTCCGTACATCCAGGTTTGCGCCATCCCAGTGCAGAATCCTGCACTTGCCCTTGTTAAACTTTATATGGTTGGTGATTGTCCAGCTCTCTAATTTGTAGAGATCAATCTGTGGGGCCTCTCTGCCTTCAAGGGAGTCAACAGTTCATCCCAATTTAGTGTGATCAGAACAACTTCGATAAAAGATTTCTAATGTACCTTACTTATTGAAAATAACCCTTAATTTCTAAGTGGTTTTGTTTTTTCCTTAAAAATCCCAAACAGCTTGAACAAGTCTGTATCTGTTCCTGTGTTGTTCTATTTTATAAGGCTCTTGGCTGAGATTATCTCAGTTTTTAGAGCACAGTGGAAATAACACCAGGTTTGATCCCAGTACGGACATCATTCTGTAAAGAGTTGAATCAGTAAAGAAGTTCGTGATCCTTGTGAGTCCCTTTCAACTCAGAACATTTTGTGATCTGTGATTGCTCCATGTTGGTGGGTTCTTTCCATTGCCAAAAATCTCATGACAAACATTTCTCAGTTGACTGGTTCTTTCAAATGCCTGGAGTCACTTCTCTAGAGACAGATTTTTTTTTCCCAGTACTCCAGAATATTTCCATCTTCTCTTTAAATAATTTTAACAACAAAGACTCTGTACTCTCTATTAATCTTTGCATTATAATTAACTTATACCTGGTATAGATGGAAAGAAAAACCTCAACATTTCAGCTGAAGAATTATTGCATGATTTTAAGTAAAAGAGTTTTCATTGCCAAATCTCAGAGGATTTGAGATTTTTCAGGTGGGAAATTCAACTTCCCTCTGGGAAACTCACCACATTTTTTTTTCTGAACAGCCACCCTGGATTTAACACTGTTTCATGTCCCATGTCCCTGTGTCTCTGAAGAGTTTTTTTTTGCAGTAAGAATTGTTGATTACTTCCTTTCCCTGCAGACAACAATTATTGACAGTAGAGTCTTTAGTAGCTTTTGTGGTGCTGAAGAGCTTTTCATTCACTGCTTGAGTGTTGGCTAACCTATCAGTTCAAGGCTTGTGGTTTTCTTCCCAAGCACAGCACAGTGCTCTTGTGGTATCATGACCCCTTTTATACCACTTCCCTAAAAAAAAGCCAGTGGTCTTGCCAAGTAAAAAAGATGAAGAAAACTGGTTTATTCTCAGACATCAGAGTCTGCACTAATGCTGTCACTCACACCTTTCCCCAAGGATTTTTTGGGTTTTAGCATTAATTGTGAGATTTGATGATTTTGCATGTAGTGATGGATGACAGGGTGTTTAAATACTGAACATACAGTTTGTTATCAAAGCCAATATTTCAAAACACTTCCTCTTCAAAGACTTTTATTACATTTTTATTGTTAGGGGCTTGATTTCTTTCTTTATTCTTAGGAGGCTTTCCATTTCTTGTCATCCTCCAGGCTACAACCTTCCTAATTGATAAGTGCTTTCCTTGTTTCTTTCAACAGATATTCAAGTTATTTCTAATCCTGGTGGTTTTTTTACTCATTTGCAAAATTTCCAGTTCCCCTCTTTTTTTTTTTTTTTTTCACTTGTAAGGATAGATATTTCCTTATTTCTCCAGTACTAAACCCTGGAGGATTCATGCTATTTGACCTCTAAGAGCTGACTTCCTGTGACTGAAGTTCTGCAACTCCTGAAATGATGAGGGCCTCCATAAATACACACACACAGATTGAAGTGACTTGATTTTCTGCATGAGGTAGGTGTTAAAGCACAGGCCAGAGAATGCCTGGTTGTCTGGTATCCATGTTTATGTAAGACTGTGTCTTAGCTTGAAAAGACAGATGTATGCTAAGGAAGGCAGGAGCCTTCCCTGAAATGGAAAAGATAAACCCCCTCCCTCAGAATTAACACAATTTTGAAATAAAAAGGCCCTCAGGCAGAGATATGGGAATAGGAATAACAGTTCTTTACTAGGAAAACTGAAAATACAAATGTAATTAGTACAAACAAAACTACTGACAGAGTCAGAATACGACCTGACACCCTGGGGGTCAGGGTGTTGGTAACAGTCCAGTTGAATGGTGGCTGCTCCTCTTGCAGCGACAGATGTGGTTCTGCTGAAGCAGTGACCTCGTAGAAGGGTATAGTTTTTCTCTTAAGGTCTGGTGGTGGGGTAGATTGGCTTGGTATTCTTCTGAGAATCCAAAGGAGAAGAGGCTCTCCCAGTGCCCCAAAATCTCCAATTATATGCAGGTAGGAACGCTTGGCTTCTCCCCCTGGGCGGAGCATCTCCCAAGGGGATGATGTAATTTTATCAGTCATGCAATGAGGGTCAATGGCCCTTTAACAGAAGATATCTCCCTGGAGGGAGATATTGGTTGTGGAAGAGATCAGAAAACTGCCCAATTAACAGAAGTTAACTGCCCCAACTTTAACAGATGGCAAATAGAATACATCCTTATCTTGCAATCCAGGATAGACAGCCATCAGAGAGGGGTGATACCACTGATGGTGCTGCCTAAATTTATGTTGATTAAAATATAGCCAGTTCTGAGAAAACCACTATGTGCTGGAGTACTTCACATGAAACAGGCTCAATAGGAGGTACTGCCCACTATATATACAGGGTGTTGTTTTTCATTTTCCTCTATCTATAACAATATGTTTTTTTACTAAGAAAGTCCACTTCTGTACAACACGGAAGGTGAAATCTCAAATCTCTTAGCATTAAAGATCTTTCCTACAAGGCCTTGGTGTTTTGGAGGTATTTAAGCCATGTTAGCATTGAAAAAAAGTACCACAGGAAGCTGAAAGGTGAAAAATGCCACTATGATACTGCATGAAGAAAAAGTTTACCTTCGCTGGTGACTTAGCCCTCAGCTATTGGATCTGAAATATGTTGTTGAAGTTTCAACTCCTGTGACCAAGGTGTAGTGTTTTAAAGACCTCTACCTCTCTCCAGATTGAAAAGAGGCATATAAATGGGAGCAGTTTGACATAAGAGCTTATTCCCACATTCCACAATGCAGAAACTGCCCTGGTTCACTGGAGGGTGCTCAGGAAAGGCTGGTGGGACTCCTTGCAGTTAGGGCCACCTGGACAGTGACAGGCACCGAGAAAAGATGAACTGAGCAAGATGTCTGGGGACAGAGATGCTCTGTCACTTCAAGTTTTCTCAGGAAAAAAGCTTTTTCTGTGACCCCTGGTTTTTGTCTCCCTTACTGACTGAATCAGTGGCCTTCTATGATGGAGTGACATCTCAGTGGACAAGGGAAGGGTTACAGGTGTTATTTATCTGGTCTTCTATAAAGCCTTTGACTCAGTACCCCACAACATCCTTCTCTCTGAATTGAAGAGGATTTTATGGGCAGATTGTTAGGTGGATGAAGATTGGCTTGATAGTTATGTCCAGAGTGTAGAGTCAGTGGCTCGGAGTCCCAGTGTATACCAGTGACAAGTGGTGTCCCTCAGGGGCCTGTACTGGGACCAGTGTGGTTTAGTATCTTCATTAATGTCACAGATAAGGGGATCAAGTGCACCCTCAGCAAATTTGCAGATGACACCAAGCTGAATGCACCTGATACCATCCAGAGGGACCTGGACAAGCTCCAGGAGAGAGCCCATGGGAATTTTGTGAGGTTTCACAAGGTCATGTGCAAGGTGCTGCACCTGGGTCAGAGCAGCCCTGGTACCAGCCCAGGCTGGGGATGGACAGATCACAGCAGCCCTGCCCAGAAGGACTGGGGGGTGCTGGTGGCTGAGAGGCTGGACATGACCCAGCCATGGGCACTGCCAGCCCAGAAAGCCACACGTGTCCTGGGCTGCATCCAGAGCAGGGTGGGCAGCAGGGCCAGGGAGGGGATTCTGCCCCTCTGCTCTGCTCTGCTCTGCTGAGACCCCACCTGCAGGGCTGCATCAGCTCTGGGGCCCCAGCACAGGAGGGACATGGACCTGCTGGAGGGAGTCCAGAGGAGGCCACAAATACAGGATGGAGAGAGGAGATGGAACATCTCTCCTGTCAGGAAAGGCTGAGAGAATTGGATTTTTTCAGCCTGGAAAGGAGAAGTCTTAGGGGTGATCTAATTTTGGCCTTCCAGTACCTGAAGAGAACCTACAAGAAAGATGGAGAGGGACTTTTTACAACAGCATGTAGTGACAGGAATAGGGGCATGGATTCAAACTGAGAGTAGGTTTAGATTAAGTATTGTGAAGGAATTCTCCACTGTGAGGGTGGTGAGACACTGAAACAGGTTACCCAAGGAAGTTGTGGATGCCCCATCCCTGGAAGTGCTCAAGGCCAAGCTGGATGGAGCTCTGGGCAACCTGGTCTAGCGGAAGGCACACAGCAGGGGGATTAAAACCAGATGACATTTAAGGTCCCTTCAAACTCAGGCCATTCTATGATTTTAGGATTATAGGATGTGACGTTTCTGATGTTGGGCGGTGACAGCAACACTGCCAGCACTTCAGCACGCCTCAGAAAGCCCACAGTGGTTTGCATGAAGCTGAAGCAGGGATGTAGTGGCCAAGAACCTCCCACTCAGAGACCCGAGTCAGGGTTGCTTCATGTCATGGAGTAGCTAGCAGTACTTTTGTCTGTTTTCCTTGGAATGAAGTGAAACATTCCCACAATCCCCACTTTTCCATAAACACAGCCTTGCAGGGGTGGATACGCTCACCTGAGTCTGATCAGTCCGCCAAAGACATCCATCTGTTCATGACTCAGTCACAAAACCAGAGTTTCCAAAGACAAAAGAGGGAGAGTCTGAGGCATCCTGTGGTTTTCACCCACTTCAGTCAGGGAGATTAACTGCAGAGGTGCTGAATAATCAAGACACTTGATTTTGGATGGATGACTGTGAGATTAAGAGCCACAATTTAGAGTGAAAGACTTCAGAAATGCAGGTGGATGAAGTAGGTTTCACCATTAATTGAGCCCAGCAAGAGGAACAGTTTGCTCTTGTCACTGCCAGGTATCACTCCCAGAAAACACACCCATCAGACCTTGCTCTCAAAGCCAGGACACAGCTCTGGTCCTCTGCTGTGATTGTGCTTCCCAGAGCTCTTCAAGGCTGGCACACTTTTCCTGGGACACCAAAGGCCTGGAAAAAAAAAATCTGTATTTTTGTACCCTGGCCTTCATGGGTCAGCAGGGCACCTGACCAAAAAATCTGAAAGAGGGAAGGTACTGTAAGTGTACTTCTGAAACTTAATCTGTGTGGAGGCATAACCAACCTAGAGACACCAAATTTGTGCTCATAATAGTTCACAGTTTTTCAGCAACATGCATTCAAAGATTTCATTTCCAGAAAACTGCATAAGATTTAGGAAGTTTAATCTGTATATTAAAAGACCTCTTCAGAAAAAATACAACACAAGAACTCTTTGCCAACTCTTTGAATGTATTTATTTATGTTTGGATTTGTGTAAGGAAGTCTCATGCTATAAATTTTTATTAAAAACATGTCATTAGAAATAAATAGTACATTTATAGTCATAAGTAAAACAGTAGTTTTTACGCACACTATGTTGGGCTTCCTCTTACAAAACTGGAATTGTATTTCACCATCTATTTTGTTTGTTTGTTTATACTTGATATAAAAGGATAAAGCTGCTGCATGAAGTTTATATTTATTGTGGGTTTCATATATCCCCAGACAATGGTTTTTGTCTATTTTCCTAATAATATTTATACAGAAAAAAATACCCTTCTATTCCTGCTATTGATTTTCAATATGGTAAATGAGCTTAAACATTGCAGAAAGAATATAATGATAATAACAAAGATTAATACATTTGTTGCTTTTTCCTGCTTGCTGATGGGAATGACTGCTGTGTATGAAAAAAGAATTATGCCCATAGAAAGGCTCGACACCACTAGCTAGTTAAAGGAAAAAATACATTATAATAGAACTTCATTTTCATTAGCTATGTGAAGATGCATGTCCTGGGGTTTCTCAGATACTAGGAAAGCAGAATTCCTCAATGCTGTTCTCCTTTCTTGTTTCTGTTTCCTGCAGATCCAGTTGATGATACTCAAATGTCACACGGTTGACGTGTTTGCCACTGGAGACCATTCGCAGCACGGTGTTGTCACAGCCAATCTTCATTTGGGCTATTTAGGGAAAAGAGATATAAAGGAGATATAGGGATACATTCATAGAAGAGAAAGTGAGGGAAAAGAGATATATAATGATGGGAATTAAGAAGCACTGGTACATGCAGTTTTGGAAATAAAGCAAATTCACATTCAGTGTCATAATGACCTGCCAGGGGTGGTATTGCTGATTAACTTTTGTTTTTGTTAGTTCTGCTTTACAATGCTTGGGTATTTAAACAAGTATCCTTGCCTCATGCAAATGCTACTCCATGTGTATGTGCTACTGTTAGATACCATGAGTGATGGGTAAGGGTAATGGCACTCTGTCCTGGAGATAGCCAAAATTAGCAACATCGAAATGTTTCCCATTAGAGGGATGAGTGGGTTTCTGTGTAAGGACCTTCTTCTCAGGAACAAAGGCACCTGAGTGTCCCATCAAGACAAACTCAAATGGTAGTGTCCAGCATGTGGTCTCACTCTGAGGGAAATCAAGTGTGTCACTAACTGCTGCTTTAGGCAAACCATTTGAGTGGAGACTTTTTGTTTGGGGAACTTGGGGGAACTTCCTCACTTGAGGAGAAATCTGGTATGTCACTGGGAGAGCAGGAGCTGCTGAGATGGATTTTCACTTTCTTCACACCACCAGGAAAACACATTTTAATCTCATTTCAGTGGTCAGCATTATCATTCAACAGCAGCACATACCAGTTAAATCTTTGAACAGTGCCTGCACTGTTAAGTTGTGGTGTGATGAACGGCAAGGGAGACCACAGGGCCAGGCACGTTCCTGCTCTGCAACTCTGTGGAAATGCCACTCCTCCAGTGCCCTGTTGATACTCCTGAGATATGACAGGTGTGCCACAGGGGTTAGTCTGTCATATCACTGCCACATTTTGCAGTCTGCTATTGAATATTAGGGAAACTGGAAGTTCTTATTTTTATGGGGAGAAAAAAGTTACTGGACTGGCACGCTAGCGAAACAAGTTCAGAGCCCCAGCAGATTTAAAGTATAGAATGGGAACTCTGAGGCTTTTGGGGTATGTGTTACACCTGCAGTAGAAAAGGCCTTGAAAACACCAAGTAAATGAGAGAAAAGCTCCTTAACTGAAAATGTAACAGTCTGCCTTCATTTGTTGTGAATTTTCAGACCTTTTTATGTGGTGACATTATAATATTTTTGTCATAGGACAAGAATTTTAAAAATATGTCTAATTCAGCCTTGTCATAGTGATTACTAAAGGGGCAAATGAAGGTGATCGTGGGTGTGCTGCAACACATAGCCAAACCACAGGCTTGAATAGCTTTAGCTCTCATTTTCTGCTAAATGTGAATTCACCAGTCTAGCAGATGTCTAGCAGATGAAAGTCCAGATGTGTGTGGAAGTCTCTGCATGTCTTATTACAGTTAATTATTTTATAATGTGGAGGTAATTAGAGGAAGTTCTTACCAGACCCATGAAAGGAGTGACAGAGGTCAGCTAGTGGAAACATCTTGGATGGGTCTAAGCCAGCTCCTCCAAGAAGCTCTACAAAATCTCCCACTCCTGCACAGCTTGCAGACGGTTTCTTAAAAAGGCAGAGGCTAAAAGTTATTTACCATTCATCTTCAAATGTAGCAGTTCTGCTGACATTATCAAAGTTAACAAGAGGTTTTAGAAATCCCCTGTGCTTAAAGCTGTGTGAAATCAGTTTCTCATCCTGAGCAGTACTACCTTGATTTGACATCAGTAAGTTAATTTTCTTAAGGCATTCCAAAGAAAGGCCTAAGTAGACTCTGAAAATTACTGACGAGTAGAAAAGGTGTTGATTCAACTGCTTTTAATGCAGATAAGCAATCTGCTTCTGGGTGCTTAGACATGTAATCAAATTAATGCAGGCATGGGCTCTATGCATGCCTACATTCAGTTGGCAGACAGCAATTTCAGTTCCACTATACCACACTTATTCCCAAAAAATTGCTGAAATGTACCATTGTGGCAAAGTTCAATTAAGGTAGAAATTAACAAAAAGAGTAGTTTTTTTCTGAAAACAGTATATTAAACCCACAATTTTCCTGAAATTAATGCTGTTTGCCAAAATTATCTTGCATGGACACCTTGAGCACCTTTGGGCTGTCACCCCTATACTGCTACTTAAGTGCCTGGTTTCTTTACCTTCCTTTGCTGTTGTCCTTTTTGGCTCACCACTGAGTAAGTCAACTAATTCACTTGCCCATCTCTCAAAACCTGGCTTGTTCAGACACTGGCAATCTCCTTGAAGAACTCAGGCTGTGAGGCTCACTGGCAGGAGAAAACAAATTTCCTTGCTCTATTCTTCTGAATATTTTGGAACTGGCACCTTCTCGCACCTCCCAGGCACAGGTATTACCAACAGCTCATGTCCTCTTCTGCTGGTTTGTCACCAAGCACCAAATACCCCAGACCAGAGCAGAGAATGCCCAGCATATGGAGGAGGCAATCAGTTGTAAGCACATTTGTATTTTTTCTGTAATAATACCTTGCTATCTAGTAGCTCCTTTCTCTCTTCAGAGCGTTTGCTGCTTTCATTAATTTAAATACAGACAGACAGCTCCCGGGGAGAGTGCTCCTTTCTCTGAAATGAAATCCTTACCCTTTGTTATGGCAAGCGATCGTTACATTCATTAATGGTGCTTTGCATAATTTGGCTGCCATTGCAACATCACAGAGCCAATAGCGACAGAGACAGCCCCAGATCTCCTCTCTGGGAGAAACCAGAGCCCTCAGCAAGCACACAAGAGGTCCAGAACACCCATGCCTTGGCAGCCAGCACCACAGCCTATCCCTGCTTCACCCCTTCCCTCTTCTGTGCCCAGAAAAAAAAAGCACATGCTAATACTTTCTTAGGAAATAAAGATCTCACCTTTAAAAAGAGACCATTTAACTGTCCCAGGGTAAGATCAGATATTTTTATCACCACTGGGTAGATTATGGAGAAGCTGCAGTTTCTGTGCTGGTGAGGAATGACCATGGTAAACCTTCCTGAAGGGGTCTGAGAGATGACATTGCAAGCTGGGACACAGGAAAAGATACAAGAGTTACTTGCCCCGTCATCACTGCATGTAGCAAAACGACATAATTACAGTACCAAAATAGCAGAGATAGTTAATTACTGTCAGTTACAACCAAATGCTGAAAAAAATGTCTGTGGCATTTTCTGAGGTTCTTGCATAGCATTTGTTTCTGAAAAATTGTTTGCAATGTAGCATGAGGTCTGGCAGAACCCGAGGGTGAAGCAGTCAATAGAAGAGCTCGCATCTGAAATCTGTACATCAGGGGCTCATGCTGTCAAGGGCTCATAGAGTTTGTCAGTTTGAAGGAGGCTAAACATGGGTGGAGGACTGTGTTTAGCTTTGACAGCTTATTGCCGGATATTGCCTGCAACTCCCTAATCCTATTCTGCTCCTCTGAACTGGAGTTCCTTACACTGCAAATATCTCATTGAAATGAGAGCATGATTTTAAGTTCAAACTTAAGAGTTCAGGCAAAGGAGTAACCTACCATTGATGAGAGCAACCCAAGGGATCCTTGACATAGATCTGGGGTCCTGCAGTTGCTTTAGCAGGACAGTGAAAGACACCTGCCACCTCCAGCAGTTGAATACAATAATCACATCCATTGGCATGAAGCCACACCAGAGTGGGGGCCCAGCTTGCAGGCTCAAGTCTGACTAACTTGGAGTAAAGACATAGCAGACATGAGACATAGCAGACATGGTGGCACTGCTTTTTGGGGGTTTTGTTTTTCGGGGGTGTTGTTTGTTGTTTGGATGGGGTTTTCTTGTGGTTTTTTTTTTTTTTTTTTTTGGTTGGTTTTTTGGGTTTTTTTTTTTGGTTGGTTGGTTTTTGTTTTGTTCTGTTTTGTTTGGTCACTTTGAGTAGTTAGGAAGATAAATCAGGCTGGCTGAACAATAATTATTAAATGTCCTGTCCTCTCTGGAAAAAAACAATTCAAGTGAGGTACTGGAACAGGTTGCCCAGACAAGGTGTGGGTGCCCCACTGCTGGAAGAGTTCAAGACCAGGTTGTATGAGGCCCTGGACAACCTGGTCTAGCATGTGGCATTCCTGAGCATGGTGGGGGGGTTGAAGCCCAGAGAGATGATCTTTATGATCTCTTTCAAACCAAGCCATTCTATGATTCTATGATAATTTTTGCCTTGCCAATTCAGAGGTTTAGGGAAAGAACTTGCAGATAGATCTCTGTGATCATATATCTCTCATAACTACCACATAACCACTCAATACACTGATTTTACTGTTGACCTTTTTCAAATATTTTTTTCTCATTGTACACCCAGATCTAGAAAACTAGAAAAGAGATTGAAGTTGCTCAATCAATACTATTTGTTCTAGTTAAATGTGTTGGCACATGCCAATATTAGATTGAGAGAGATCTTATTTGAAGGAAAGAGCCTTATGGTCTCACATATTGAAGTCTGTGTGATCTCTTAAGCTCCTTTTTTTTTTTCTTGGGGCACACACTGAGCCTGAATCAAGCCCATGCAGATGCACATGGCTCCACCTGCCTTACTGCAGCCATGTCAGTGCAGATAACCACAGTGAGAAAACTCAGTGCAAAGCAGCACATCCTTTTTGCTTCCTGCCCCAGATCCAAGCCCCTCTGGTGGTATGAAGTGCAGACTTACGGAAGAGATTGCTGTTTTTCTTGACTGTGACAGTAAATCCATTGCCCGGGAGCTGAATCCTGAAGAAGATCATTGCCACGTTCTGCGATGATCTGATGCTCCTCTGAATATTCCCGCTTTCACAGAAGTCTACATATCTTTCAGAAGTGGTGAGCGGATGGTCCAAGGAACTGGGAAATTTCTCTCCCTTGAGTATCCACCCATCAAACACCTACAGAGGTTCAACAATGTAAAACAAAGTTTTGCTTATTGGTCTGTTAGCAGAGAACAGCAACATGAAGCATAACACTTTTCTTCTGACACCATATAACCTGTTCAAAGTCACAAACTGAAAACAAAAATTCATTGTATTTATTGATTTCCTAAAATTTAACTAATTATTCATGCTTCAACAGACATTTAGGGAAGGGATACATATAACTTTTAATGTTGTTTTTGTCTCCTTCAGGTGGAAACTTTTGGTTGTTTTTTGTGTTTTTGGGTTTTTTGGGTTTTCTTTTGTTTTTTGAGGGAAGTATCTCTTTTTTCTTCAGCATCATCACATTCTTTTTTCTTTTGTAATTTCATTGTTACTATGAGCAGTTTTGGACCAGCTTGATTTGGAAGCTTTGCAGCTTGTCATTAATGGCCCCAGTGGCCCTACAGAGATATTGGAATACAAAAAACTTCAGGGAGGAATTATTGGCAGAGGTATTGCTCTCACTTGTGTCAGCTATTTTACCTCATCTTAACCACTAGAAAACAAAATAAATCTTGCATTATTTGTCTGGACCTTAAACATCAACTTCTACAAATCTTTCCTTCATAACAAAAGCCAACAATTTTCCCTCACCAGAGAAATGTGTCAGAAGTAGAAATACATATTAGTTCTAGCATAGATATGCAGCTGCCTGCCTTGCTGTATCAATTCTCTCCTAGATGCTCTCACATGGTAATTCCTTAAACACTTTAGTCAATACTCCCAAAATTCAAGGACCAGGTTCAGCCATTGCTTCAGTCAATAATTCTGATGTGGGACTTCCTGATGAAAAAAAAATCAGGATATGCCTCTGGATTTGCCAGAACTGTAAGTTTTTGAAGTAATGAGATACAGGTGCTCAAATTACATGAGGGAAAAGCTGCCTATATATATATATATGTATATAGCAATATAACAGAGAAGTTTGGGACACCATCACCAAGGAAAGGAAAGCTCAATAAAACATAAAAGATACCTTGGCATTTTTCTACGCTCCAAGAGTGACCCTAAGTCCAGGTACAAAAGCCTTAGCCCCACAGAGGACTGAAATCAGCCTCCCTGTAGCCATGTGGGGAGAGATTCAGCCAAGATATGGAATGGAAGGATGGAATTCTGTGGGGTAAAGGGAGCAGGAGACAAGGAAAGGGCTAAAGGGCAGCTTTCCTCCTTCTCCCTGTTCCTGGATCTCAGCTTGCCACTAGATGGGATGTGGACTGTTCTGTGCCTTGCCAGTTCAGCACAAAGGACAAAGTGCAAGGCAGAGGGAGCCAGGGACCATCAAGCCTCCCCTTCTCTCCTTGACTGAGTTCAGATCTCGGTGAATGCTCCTGCCTGCCAGAGAAATGTGCTGGTAAAGTTTTTTAACACTGGAATATAAAAGGGTCTGAGTCATGAACCTCTTTCTGTTCAGAGCCAACGTCCTGAAATTTTAAAGAAAGCCTGCAATGATCCACTCACTATTAATCTGATGCTAAGTGACCTGAGAGCAGAGGTCCCAGAGCAGTAACAGCGATCCAGAGATCTGTATCATTATCTGCAGGGCTCATGTGATTCACAGTGCAATGAATAAATCCTACTGACCAAATTTTCAGCCATCCACTCTATGGACACTCCATAGAGGTGCTTATGGAAAAGTTCAGAAGAACCAGTACTGTAGTCTGGAGAGGGATCCTCACCCTGCGTCGGACTTTGTTTTAGAGGAGTGGTGATGCGGGGGACACACACTCAGAGTGCCTCAGGGAGGAGAAAGAGCCGTCCCGGAGGCGGCTGCTTTGCCAAAGCCGGCTTTTTACACACGCACAGCACACAGGTGTGCACATGCGCTCACCTGCCCCTTGCACACACAGCAAACACCTCACGAGTCAGAGGAGAGCAGAGACTTGCAGGTTCTTACCTTCAGGAAGTCTCCCCCTTGGCAGTCGATGTTTACGAAGTCGTAGTGTATTGTGATGAGCTCCTCGGGCTCCCCGATGAAGAAGG
The DNA here is from genome assembly GCA_013396995.1 of Dicaeum eximium. Classification (NCBI taxonomy): domain Eukaryota; kingdom Metazoa; phylum Chordata; class Aves; order Passeriformes; family Dicaeidae; genus Dicaeum; species Dicaeum eximium. Next base: position 92,491 of record VWZP01006638.1, read on the forward strand.
TTGCGCAGTGCAGCTGTGGCTGGTCTGCGGTGAAGGTGAACTGCCCCTCTATACTCAGCATGTCAATGCACCCTGGGGAAGCAGGGACAAAGGGCTGCTGCCTCTGCCTGCTCTGGGGGAAGGCTCAGTGCCTGCTCCCACTGCGCAGGGNTGGGGGATGAGGGGGATGGTGTGTCAAGGCATCTCTGAGCAGAAAACTCTGCATGTATATGTGCACAAGTGCACAAATGCTCTATTCTTTCGGATTTCTCTCCAGTCACAGCTGCTACACCTGCCCCACCCCTTGGCAATGTCACCCTGCCTGGGGACAGGGTGGGGAATCCCCCTCCTACTCCAGTTATTTGGGACCATCAGCTATGAACCCCAACCCTCTGCCTTGAACCGCAGGTTTATGCAGGTTTAATGCTTTGTCCTTCTTCTCCCTAGTCTTGCAAAAATCTCCTGAGGCTCTTTAACTCCCAATTAGTCCTTTCCCGTCCCTGAGGCACCCCCAAGACTCTCCTACCTGCCAGTAGTCCCTATCAGAGCACCAAAGAAACTCACGGAGTGACCGTCGGTAGATCTGTCCTGCAGACAGCTCTCGCTTCAGATCTTCACTGAGTAGTAGGAAGGGGTCATCTTCACCAGCATCCCTCACCTGGTGAAAGACGAAGGGCAAAAAGAGTCTGGGGCAAAGTGAAATGCAGCCCTGTCCCTGCACCTCTCGAGAGCAGGCACAGCATATTCCTCCAGAAACAGTGCAGCTGTGAAAGGGCTCAGGCAGAAAGCTGCCAACCTGCAGTAGAGGGGAAATAAACCTGGCATCCAAGAGGTGAGCCCAGCAGCTAAGTGCACTGAGAGTCTCTTAAATCCTCAGCAGAATTGCTGAGCATAAATAAATAGAGGTGTAGTACAGAATACACGGGACTGTTGCATTAATGTTACCCAGGTGTAAGTTTAATGCAGGAGAAGTGGGAATAGGAAAGGGAGAGAGAATAAAGCACAGTGCTTGAAAGCTGAGAGTACAAGTTAGAAGAGAGCAGCTAAAAGCACAGTGAGATGTTTAATCATCAGCCCTATTGCTCACCTCTAGGTATCTGGTTTCTCCCTTGGAGGCTGCCAGGAAGATGAGAACGAGGTGGCACTGAAACTGGAAAGCAGACGGCATGCTGACACCTTCTCTGGCGGCCGTCCCCCTGTGGCCAAGTTTCTGCGGGTCTGCGCCGGTATGCAGAAGCCGCTGGGGTGTCTTGGAGCGACTCTTTTTATAGAGCTGTTGGGAGGGGAGGCACTTGGTCCCCGTACTGATAGGGTAACCCATGGTAACTGAATTCCTCTCACAGTGACACAGTACGTGGGCATGACAAGGGTCCAAATTGCAGCCACAAATTTTCTTTGTGCAACCACAAAGACGGCTGAATTCCCCTCTCTGGCAGATGTCTTTCCTCCTTATCTGTCTGGTGGAGTAGCTGAAAACCTCTGGGGAAGAGAGCACATCCCAGTGCATATGGGGCACTCATGCACTGTGTTTATTTCCAGTTACTCCAAAGCAAGCAATGAGGAGCATCCCTCCCTCCTCCCGGGGCAGTCCCGGTGTATTTCGGACCTGCAGGGCTTCCTGCCTACCTCCTGCTGCTCTGTGACATGCAGCTCTCTGCGGTGCCTGTGCCTGTGCCAGGGGCTTCCCGCTGGCCAGGCCTGGGTGGGCACCTCTGCAGCAAGCACACAGGCAAAACCAGACAGCTCTTCCCACCAAAAACCACTTTCATACAGAAATTATGAAAACTTGGGCTTCCCAAGGGCATATTTGTCACAGCACTCCTGATAATGCTTCAGCCTTGATCCTCAAGTGAAACCTGAGAAGACCTTTAAAAGTTGAGCCTGTGACTGAAAATTCATAACTCTGCAGAATACTAAAAATTAGGTATTTCAAAATCAGGCAAATCAGCAGAGGTATTAGATATAGGGTATATAGCTGAAATCCATTGAAGTTCCTTAGGAATTACAAGCTTTGTTGGAAAACTGCAGGGTTTAGTCCCAGTTTGCACAACAGGATGGCTGGAACATTAATAAGGAAGATGAGAGGTGCCTTGGAGACCATGAGGATCAGAAGGGGCTGCAGAGGAGCCCAGCCTTACTTGCTATTCTTATCACTCTCTAAAGAGATTGATAAGGTTAAAATTATAGCTTGACCCTTCCAATCCCTCCCTTAGTGGCATTTTGCAGAATCCAATCCCAAATTCTGGCTGCAGTGTCTCAGTTTGCTCTGCCAGTCTCCATCCTATACCTCAGATGCTGAGTGCTGAGGAATATTCAGTGCAGGGAGCTGGGTGTGCAGCTACAGTGAGAGCTGCAGATTGAGCTCTGTGGGGCAGGAGTCCCAGCCCAAAGTAAGAGGCTGTGAACTGCTGACCTTTTGAATTCCAGAAGGGCTGGGGACCTGTGGCACCAGCCAGGTGACCAGACACTCGGAGATACAGCAATGGTCAAGGACTCAGCTGGAAGATAGCAGATCTTCACATACATAGACTGTGAGGGTGTAAAAGCCCAGGCATTCCTTTTTTCAGGGTCCCTCTCTGGAGGCACCAGCTCAAGGTTTCTATTCTGTTGCTGCACCATTATAAAATTACCTAAAGGAGACAGAGGTCTGAGGTTCTGCTGTGGGAAACCTGGGTTTGAACTGGTTTGGAAAGCTGGTCTGCCTGAGTCAGTGTGGGATGAGTAAGGAGTTGAGTGGGGACCCATTGGCTCACTGGAGCTTCCCGCTGTGAAGGAGCTGGAATCCCACCAGTTAAAGTCTCTTGTGGTGGGAGTGTGACTGCCTGAGTGCCTCCTGAATGGTCAGACTGGGACATTATCTTGCTGTGAGTCCTTGAAGATCTTCAGTGAAGGACAGTGTGTTTGATTGTGTGTGAATTTGTTACTGAAGATTTCAGATTTCAGAATTCAACTCCAAAAATTAGTGAAGGACACATCGCACTGCAGATAAAATATTATGACTCTGTTAAACCAGATGTGAAGTGATCTACTCAGAATGAAACATACCAGCAGTGATGTCACCACAGTTTAAACTCTTGCCTATGAATAGCTGAGATCTGGGCATAGCACAACATTTACTGGTGGAAGAAAAGCAGGAAGCCCCACAGTCTAGAGGACATCCTGGCAGATGAATTGAGGGGACTGTCCTTCTCCAATAAACAAGGTGGTGGGAGGGACAATAGGTGCCACCTCCATATCTGCTGTAATTTATTACTCACACAGGGCCTATGGTGACTTTGAAATTCCTACACAGCACCTTGGAGTTTGTTGTGAGTGTACAAGTATTCTTTGTAACATTGGTGCAAAAGCTGAATACCTTTTGATGCCTTTTGATACCTATTGATACCTTTTGATACCTCAGACACCCTTTGCTGTTGATATGGAACTTAATTTTAACAGAGGTGCTAAGTTGGTTTTTTTCCCCCACTTTTCAGCTCTGGGCTCAGCAGGAGCTGATGAAGCACGATGACATCCTGACCAGCCTCATCACAAAACCTCTCAGTGCCTGGGATAACGCTCAGTGTCTTCAAACACAGGGCTGTCCTCAGCTCCCAGTCTCATATGCTTTCTTTTGTGAAGGTCTAATGCTTGGGGAACGCAAATGTCTGGGATGGAATAGGGAACCACATACAAAGAGATGCAGCTGCTGCTGCTGGCTGGGGCTCTGCTGCCTCAGATGGGGCTCAAGCAGGTAGATCCCCAAAAGGGACCACTCGAAGGGGAAAGAAGGGGTTCATCTCCCAGCCCTGTATCTCAGCTGCCAGAGGGTGAGAGAGGATGTGAGGCCATCTTCCCACTCAGCTCTGCTGCCTCCTCAGGGTGTCACAGGTCCGCTTCCCCTCTACTCTCCCTTTGCCTGCTGCAGCACTGCTTTTGTTAAAAGTCACTTGCACTAACGGAGATTTTCAGGAGATGAGAATGTGACTAACGAAGCAAAGAAAAAGCACTTTGAATTGGGTTCAAAACACCCCTGCAGCATTTCAGAAGGGAAAAGCACCTTCGATGTGATACAAACCCTTGGTGAACAAGGAGAGTGGCATTTTTCTTTCATGGGGTTGAGTCATGATAACATTCTGAAGGACAATTTTTTTTTGTTAATATCAAATTGTTTAACACAGTAAAATGCCTTCCCAGTGATACCCTGCCACAGGCTAAATAATCCAGTTGATTGGCACCTTGATCTGCTAACAACTGGAAGTTACCCTGGGAGCAGCCTCTTTCCCTGGCAGAAATGAAGGGCCATGGTGCTGGTGAGAGCCTGGGCTGAGTGCAGGGCATCACTCACTCTGCTCTGCTGCAGCTCAAGATGGTATTGTTTAGGCACCCCAGCCTTTGCAGTGCTCATGGGTGAGCTTTTCAGGAATATGCTTTGGAGGACCTGCCTTCCCCAGTCATGCTTGAAGCTTGTAGGTGTCTTGTCAAATATTATAGAAAAGAAGAAATCCCAGCTATAGTAAGAAGTGGAGAAAATAAAGCTGAATAAAGACAGTAGTGAAACAAGCCCCATTTACCCTCCCCCACGGTGATCAACTCATACTCTCTCCTATAATACAGATGGTAAATGCAGCTTCTTCCCGTAAAAAGTAAAAGTAGTTGTTAGAGGAAGAATACACATGAAGTGTTTGGTAGTGAGATTTCTTAGTGGGAAGTGCTTGAGCTACTGGCAATCCTTAGGATCCCTCCCTGTAGCAAAGAGGGGCCAGGCGTTATATCCCCTTTCTGCTCTCAAAAAGGGTCCTGTGGGTGCCCATCTCTTCTTACATCTCAGCTGCAGCCTGACTTCTTGGACAAGCAGCTCAAGCAGACCAAACCTCTCGCTGGCATCAAGATCTTAAACACCAGCTAATATTTCCTGTATAGACACAATCCCAAACAAGCTTCTCACCACAGGGATCAGCCTGGCTGCTGCATGTCCAATGGGGGCTCCTCTGCTTGTCTGTGGCTGGTGGTTTCTTGAATTGAGAGGAGCAGCAGTGAGACTGCAGTACAACTGCTCCAGGGTAGAGGAGCAGTCCTGCCTCAGGCACTCTGTCCTCAGCTGTTCATGCTGATTTCTCACTACTGCTCAGTCTGGCTGAAGAGATGCCGTGTGGGGTCATGCACAGTGTGAGACATCTGACTGGATTTTAAACTTCCTATCGTGTCAGCTGCTAAACATCGTGCTGAGCTACATTTATTTCCCTTATGCTCTTTCCCACTCTGAGAATTCATTCAGGGGTTAGTTTTTAATTTCCTTCACAGTGTCTGTGAGACATACTACTAGTCATTCCTGTCTTTTTATCATGTGCCAGCAGGTCTCACACCAGTATCAGTGTCTTTAAAGGGCAGGAGATTGCTACACATCACTTCTAGTTTATTGTATGTGCTCAACTGTTTGTGAATCCTTCCGTAAATTGTTTCTGAACAATGGGATCGGTTAGCGCAGATTAAAGTGAGAAAGAAATCTAGCATCTCTATAGTGTCACAACTGCTATAGAGAAGGCTAAATTTTTTGTCCCAGCTTTGCTAAATCACAACCAGTCACTGCTTTGAAATACTACCACAGAAAAGAAAGAAAGGGAAAGACTGTACAGCAAATCACAGTCCTGAAAGCCATTAGGAAACCATGTACTTGATACAGACATGTACAAGACTTTGCTTCAAACTCTGTCTGAGCCAAAGACAAACATGTAAGAAGCTTCTGTTCCTGGCTCAGTTTAAGCATCTGGACTATGGACATACAATAGGAAAGCTAGATATCAGCATGGCTAGAGTAAGTAAATTGGCCCTGTCAATGGCTTGAAGATATGTCCTTTTTGCAAGAACCCAATCAGAGTTGCAATTACAGCTGAAGGAGAGCATTTCTAGCAACAGAAACACAAAGTCTGAGATCACACATGGTGCTTCGATCCTTTACTCTTGCGTTTGTTTCAATATCAAGCAGGTGTCCCAACAGTCCATGATCCAACTTGAGCCCAGGACTCCTCCCTCTGTAATCAGTCTGCATCTCCATCACTGATTTCTGTTGCTACCTGTCTGCCTCAGCTTTGTGCTGAGTATGACAAGTCTCTTCCAAACCTCATGGCACATCTTTCTGTAACACCACTTCTGTTACTTCTCTGTGTGTGTCTAAATTGGCTTTAAATAGAGCTGAACTTTCCATAAGGTGAAATAAGAGTGGCTTGTTAACTCTGGGCAGTTTGACACAAGAGATGGTGTGATTTGTCACATTAAGTGGCTTAGAGAGATGACAAACGCATGTGATTTATGAACTGAAAGCCTATCAGCATCATGCAGGCTTGACGATAAGTGTTGCATTAACTCTATTTATAGCATTGGCTAAAAGCAAAGATTGTGAAACTTGCAGTTTAGCGGGTTACAAATAATCAAGCAAACATTATATTCAGATGCTGAGATTACCCCGAGGGCGGTTATCACTACCAGCTCTGCCTGTGAGTCAACCAGCATCTACACAAAGCAGTCAGGGCCAAGAAGTGGGAGAAAAGTTTTTTTTTCCCAGGAAGGAGAAAAGAGAGATGAGAATGGGTGACTGGAAAAAGCACACCATCGCTCTGGTGTTAGGAGAGGCGCCGGATGTTTGTTGAGCTGTTTAATTTTAGTGTAGACTTTCCTCCTCCATGGATCCTCTAAACAAAATCTCCACCCCCAAAGGTTACTGCCTCAACACTAGAGCTGCACACAGGTGTCAGCATGGCCCCCAGGCAGCCTCTTTGGGCTCATCACATTTGCCTTTGCCAGCTGCAGCAGGTACTCTGATCAGTACCAGTGCCCTTGCAGAAGAACAGTTTCCTCTCCAGAACATGGCGCAGTCACTGCATCTAGACTTTGCTTGGAAGTGTAATCCTCATGGCCCAGGTCACATCCGGTTCTAGATCTCCTTTCCCACAGCTGCTACTTTCTTCCAGTGAGCCTTCCCAAAGCAACAGCCCCTGTTCCTTCTCTCCCAAATTTCCTGTTCAGCTTGGGGCTACTAGAACATTTGTCATTTTGTTTTCAATGGTGAGCCAGTTTATTACACAGAATATAATCTCAGATGTGTTGAGAAGTCCCTGTATTTCCACATATCATATTTCAAAATTTTTTTAATGTCTGAAGTACAAACTTTACCTTTGACAAAGCACCACTTTCAAAAATTATATTTTCACATGTTTTGGGTTTTTTTATCCAAGAAGGACAAGTATTTCTTAGCTGAAGTGGCTCCCTGAGGAGAATCATTCTCATCCAGAAAAAACTGTAATTCAACACAACTCTGGTAGTGTTAGACATCACAGTAATGAGCCCAACTTCAGAAACACTGCAAACTGTTACACAATTCAGGCAGTCAGTATGAGTCAGATAAGAGATGTCAGCATACCCAATATAATGGTATATTTATCCTTTCAACTGCTCCCTCTGCGTAGTCCTTTGTTTTTCATGTATGTGACTCCTTACCAGTCATCCCCAGTACTGAGCAGTCTGCCGTGCCAATTTGACCAGTTAGGCTCCAAAGGCTTTTAGGTGAAAGTATGGGAATATCTTGTATTAGTGTAAAAATCAGATATTTTGAAGGGCTTTGGATCACCTGGTCAGTGTTTTTCCATCTCCTGAAATCTAAAGGCAGCCTCACCTTTGCTAGCAATGTCACAGAGCATCTTTAGCTTAAGTGCAGTAATGGGCTTTTTAATTTCAAACATAAACTCTTCTCCTTCTTGTAATACTACTCCTAGGGCACCAAAAATGAACAAAAAACCTCCTTCCCTGAGAGAGAGGTTTTTGCTAAAACTGCAGAATTAGGTAATTAGTGCAAGGGCAAAACCAGTTTTGCTTTCATCTACTGAAGGCATCAATAGTTCAATGGGATGGAACTCTCCAGCCCTGTGTCTCATCCAGCCACATAACTCAGCCACAGGGATCTGTTTGCTACTGCTACTTGGTGTCCCCAGCCAGAGTTGAGAAATTTACATCCTTCTGCAGCATTCTCAACTTCTCGCCATTTTTCAACTAAAAAAAACCCCAATCTTAAGTATTGCTCCAGGTGGTTCAGTTGCTTTTCTGCCCTTTATAACTTGTTCTACACACAAATCTTTCCTGTCATAGCTTTATTCTGTAATGCTTTTCTGAGTTCATGCAACTACTGGGAATATAAGATCAAAGCAATACGTGGACTCTTACAGCGGAGTCCACTGACAGATATTTGAAAGCTATACTATGATGATTGCTCAGTCAAACAGGACTTGAGAGGGCAGCTTAGAATTTAAAGCAAATGTGTAACAGGAACCTTGTCCACTGATTTCCCCCCAAAGACCTGGGCTCTGAGCAACTGCTTCTTCCGTCTTCCTCTTTGCTGTCTTGTTGCAATATTTGCAGTTTTACAGACATGTCCTTATTTAGCCAACCAGCTTACAGAAACACAACTTTCCATTGAAGGCTAATTTAGAGTCTCAAGCACATGTTCTCAGCTGCTGCAAAATTATGCCACTGAGTGCAATAGGCTCTGTCATTTTACATCAGCTGAGAATCTGCTTGCAAGGGCAAAATAAGTGGATACAGCTGCAGTTCTCTTCCTTGGGAGTTGCCCCTCATACACAACTGATAGCAGGTGGCTGAGAGCTGGTATTTAAAAATGACAAGTTTTTTGGTGTTTCTTTTTTTAAAATATTTTTGCTGAAGTTCATTCATGTGCTCTCTGATGGCTGCCCGGTACCTATAGCCCACCATCCTCCAACTCAGAGGAAAGGATGTGGACAGAATTAATTTTTAAAATGGATTTCCAGATCATAAATTAAACATTCTCTGTCATGCCATATCATGTGGCAGAAGAAAGATAAAATGTAAAATGTGACCCCTTTTTTCTTCAAATAATACAGTGCTATTCAACAGATGCAATTATCCCTAAAGACACATGCAATAATTGATGGTCTGTCAATCAAAGCCCTTATTAGACATGCACATGATGTCACATCACAGTCTAAATCTTAATCTAAGTCTAAATCTTCCTGCCAGTCAAAAATCTTTATATAGATTAATCTGACTTCAGATACAAGTTTTGTGTGTGACCTTTTACCCAACCTTTTCAAGGCTGTGATCAGAGAGGAGCTGAATCTTTTATGTGTGCTGTTGAGCTCGTATGATGGACTCTGGACTGTCCCTGAGGGTTTTTCTCCTGGCCCTGCCCTGCTTTATGCTGTAACATGGAGCCTGGAAGGCTGAGGGACCTGGGGTGGACCTGCACTGCTACAATTGGTGGGTGGCAATTAATAACATTACTGGCTACTGGAAACATCAGCTGCTCTGCTGGGGTCTCCTGGGGTCATTTCTCTTTCCCTTCCCACAACCCCAGGCAACTTTGTCTCTCATCTTTACATGGAGAAAACAATGCGGTGGAAGATTGTTATCCCATTGCACTTGACACCTTCCATGCTGTTTGGGATTATTATCCCATTGCACTTCCACACCTTCCATTGAAAAGTGGTGCTTTCCTACTGAACCTAGCTGGAAGTCACAGGTTGGAGGCACAGCTCCATTACAAACTCCTTGTCTTCATGGTGGTGTCATACACAGCTCTTTGGGATCATCAGTTGGATAATGAATCTGAAGAAGTTATAAATTTACTAACAGGTAATGCACCAAGCTTTGTGTTGCCAGTTGCACTGGCACTTCAAGTCTCTTTTGAACTGAAATAAAAGCAAATGGAAGAGGTTGAGGCTTTCAAGAGAATGGAATTTATCTTCTGCAAATCTGCTCTTTAGATGTCAAGCAAAGCAATTTCACAATATATAGAAAAGATCTTGTCTGGCATTGTTGTATTTTTATTGGTCTTAGATGTAACTTGAAAATATTAGGTCATGTTTTGGTGTTCAATATTCTATAGGGTTTTCAGACAGCCTGATAAAACAAATGGAAAAAATGTCTGTAATTAGACATCATTCCTAAAACTGAGGCACTCTGGAGAAAGTCACACAACAAGCTTGGTCTGCATGTAAAACTTCAAAGTGCTTCCTAGATTCATGAACTACAGAAAGACTTGAAGCCAGCAGGAAAATGTCAGTAAACAATGAAAAAAAAAAGTCCTGCCTTCAGGTTTGAAGGAGAGAAGGAAAACCCAAAATGTTCACATCTGCAGGGCATCGTGTTCATAATGAGATAGGCCTTGTATGCACCATCTCGTGTAGCCCATGTAAGTGGTTTCAATGCCATTTTCCTTCCTGAGGAGTGCTTACAGAACAGAGGATTGCTCACAGTTTTGTCTGGCTCAGAGGCAGTTCAAAACTTTCAGGTGATCTTCATGTATCTTTCTTAGAAGTGATGTCTACTAATGGAACATTAGTTGGCTCCTGCAGGAGAGGGGTGGGAGAGGGCCACTGGTGCTGTGGGTCAGCCCATAGTTAGCCCAAGAATAGAATGGCTAGTCTTACCCAGGGGCCCATATTGTGTCAAGGCTTTGTGGATTTGAGCTTTTGAATGTGTTTTGTGCATTTTTTTACTTCTCTGCTTGGTTTCCAATCTTTATACAAAAAGGTTTCTTCTGGCAGAACAGACAAGAGTTTAACATTTCTCCTTGCAGTTAAAACGGCAACAAAGAAACACCTAAAAAGACAAGCCAAAACCAGTGATTTATGAGTTTTTATGAAACTTTGTTGGAAAAAAGATAACTTGAGTCATTCTCCTCTGATTCACCCACAGCCCATCTGCAAGTAAGCCCTTTCCACAGAGCAGTTAGGATGCACACAATCCCTAGTAAATTCAGCTGATGAGATGGCTCCACTGGCCCTCTCCACTGCAGCCACGACTCTCTGCTGCTCCAGGGCACATTGTTGCTGCCAGCTGTGAACCAGCATCATTCTGCTATGCACATGGCTGCTAAATGTACAAGGGTTCATCAGGGATGGGCAGAGAGTTTATGAACTTTCTGGAGCTTCTTTCCAGAATGATTCTTGTTCAAATTTTTTAAAGAAGGAACTGTTTTTTACTGGGATAATCTTACTCTGTTTAGCTTGGAATTGAAGCTTTAGACTGTTCTTCTTTCACTTCCCCTTGGAGGACAGGGAAACGCATAGAGGTTAGCAACAGTCTGGGACCCATGAGAAACCATTAAAATGGTCTTATGTTTTCTGGCTGATACTTTTGCCATCCTGGTCCAACAACTGTGATAATATTGAGGCAGATGACATTAAAGGGGACACAAAGTTGTCCAGTTGTTGCCCTTTTTACTTTCGTACTTTCTGTTGTGCTGGTCTAGAAGATATTTTGTGAATCCTGCATAATTTTGTTGCTGAAGAGTTAAAACATACTGTGGCACTGTCACCATTGCAAGGTTTGCTTTTCTTCTGGGATAACACCATTTGGTGGTGGTGACTTTCTTAGGATGATGTTACATTTATTACGTCCTGCAAAATACCCTGGTTATAATAAATTACATATTCTTAATAATATATAATTTCATACAAATGTACACTTTGCTAAATGATGTTTGGATGTCTGGGAAGGAGACACAAGTGAACTACATTCCTCAAGGCACATCTTCTTTGGGGAGTGTTTTTTTAATAATGTCTTACACAAACAGAAAATCTTCATTTAATTCAGATGCCCTTTATTATAGTTTGAAGTTACCAACAAAATAACAAGGAAATAAGAGAGCTCTCCATGCAGGAAAAAAGCCACAATATCCTGCCACTGAGGCCTTGCAGGGCTACAGAAGTATGTTTAATTCAAACAGGAGTGTGTAAATACTCTTAACCCAAGAGCAAGCTAACACTGGAAGGGGTTGGCCTGCTCTCCCTTTGTCTGGCCATGGGGTCCAGGGAACCCCTGCTTCCATACAGGGTGGTGATCAGTGTAAGATGAAATAATCATTTTTCCATAAGATGGCTCACATTACGAAGTTCTACCCTGGAATTTCATCATTAAATCTTCCACAAGTGATCCTAAAAGGCCTCCTTTTAGCCATGCTCAAGTAGTGAAAGCAGAAGGCATTTACACATTTCCCCCAGAGACCCAGTCCTTCCATCAGCCCTCCAAGCAATTTGCTGACTAAATCTTCTATGTACTTGAAAAATTTATGATATGAATAAATTCATTTATGCCAAGTGAAGAGGGTGACTACTGCGATGCAGCAATGCCAACAGAACAAAATTGAAGCTGGAAACATGGAAGAAATGAACCTGTAACAATGGCAAGGAGTATTGTATGCTCCAGCAGCAAGAGACAGCTGTGACCACATCTGAAATATGAGTGTGGGGAGCAGCAGCTAAAAAAGCTTTTAGAATAAGCAGAACTGAGCTAAAAAGAATCTGAGAATCTGCTGGTTTTGAGCTGCAAAATAGGATTATTATAAAATGACTGAAAATGAAATTGCAAGTGTTATGTCTCATTCCAAATTTTTTCCATTCAGAAAGTATATAAGTAACATTCCTGTGCCTTTTACTTTCCACTGACATTGAAGAAATGGAAGTCTCAACTCGTGCCAAATGATCTGTCACCCCAAGCCCTTGACCTGGGCAACTGATGAAGGCATGTTACAGATGCATGGAGTGCAAAGAGTGGAAATATTACACATCCAAGTAGTGTAAGCTGGCTGTGGTCCAGCTTACACCAGCTGCTGATTAGCTCCATAAATGTCTTAGAGCAGTAACAGTTGGAGGAATAATGGCTTGCATTCACTAAACACCAATGAGGGCTACCTAACTAGACATGCTTTGCTTGCATTTGTGGCCAGGAGATTGATTACCTCGAGGATTTTTAAAATTCCTCTTTCTTTAGCTGTTCTTCAAAAAAATCATTACATGCCACAGTCAAAGCAGCAACCAGAACGACAAATTCGTTAAAATCCACTTCATTGTCCTTATTGGAGTCCAGGTCATTCATAATTTTATCGACCAGGAGGGGGTCCTTTTGGCCCTAGACAGAAAGAAAAGTAACTTAGCTGTGCAGATCTTGAATGTGCAATTCTGACATGCCTGACACCACTGCTATGTTACGAGCCTGGTGTTATTAAATAAAAGGCTGCATCAAATATGCACCTGAACACTAATACATCTCTAGTCACTACAACATCAGAAACTAGAGACAATGCAGCCCTTACAAGGTATACAAGTACTAAATAGGGACTGAAATGAATCACATTTTAGGAAATACTGAACATGGATCCCTTTTGTCAAGATGGATCTGTAAAGTGCATTTCTCTGTATCATCCCTTGACAAGCAGTACTTAGATTTCCAACAGAATACCCATAAATGGTCATATTATATATCCATTCATCAAATACAGAAGACCTCTAGCTGGCAAACAACCATCCTATTCAGTGGGAGCAAGAATATTGAATCTCATAATAATAAATCAATAGCCGAGATTAAAAGGAAATCCAATTCAAGGAAATGGATGCAAGGAAAAAAAAATCCTGCTGGTGGTCATAGGGTCCACAATAATTTTTCCAATTAAAAAGATACATAAAAATGTTAATTTTTTAAAGCTTATGATGCATTTAGATAAATGCATCTATGCTGTCTAATGTAGAACACAACAAACATGAAAAGAGATATTCAAATCAGCAGTTTATCATTGAAAGGATTTTCTTAGCACCTGTCTGCAGGGCACACAAGTAGCAGTACTGTGTGGCCAGTGTGCACAAGCTACTTTCCTGTCACATGAGAACTGGTTGCTGCATTTAATTCTTCAATGAACTTATCTATGCCCTATCATTAAAACAAAACAAACAAAGAAACAAACAAACTAATTGACCTTTATTTAGTACTGATCTTGCTACTGTTTCTAGGCTGGCCTAGCCCTCTTGCTCAAAAGCACTGTGGAGTTTGCAGAGCATCAGTACCCATCTCTGCTGCCAGTGGTACATGGAAGGGTACTGGGCTTGACCACCCTCTGAAAACATATTTCCCAAAAGGACATTTGACATCATATTCTTCTGTACAGCTCCACAAAGAACTGTCATCTGAGAGACTGTGACAGGATGGGCCTTGCACAAGGAGGTGCTATTCCTATCCAAGTACTTGGATAGCTGCTTAACCCACTCATGATACAGTCACACAAGAGGTTCAAAAGCTGCTTCTTACTGAAAAGAAGTCAGTGAGCTCACTGGTGAGAAGCTCCTTGAGTTCTCCTTTATTGAGCTTGTATCTGTCTCCTTCTTTGCCAGAGTAGTGATGGAAAATTCTGATTAAGGTGTCCATTGCATCTTCCAGTGGAGTGGTCATAGCAGTGAGCAGGAGAGCTGTGGGGCAAAGCTATGGTCACTGATGTTGCACAGGAGTCAAACCAAAGGCCAGTCTCTGGGAAGGGAAAGAGGGCCCCAGGTGAAGGCAGAGATTATTATCAGTACTGAAATGTTAGGCTTTCAGTTGATCCATCCTGTTAGCTGTGTGTCAGCAAGGATGAACTGTAATAAAAAAAAACCCCATTGTCCTGAACTCATAAGCAATTGCTTCAAAAAGGTAAATGGATAGAAAGGATTTTCATTTAAGAAGATGCTCTACTGTGTATCCATTTTATAAAGCTGCTGTAAAAGGAAACTTTTTGTGCTCACACCTGAAAACAAAAAATGAAAGCATATCTTCCTACCTGCTAACTTAAAAAATTTTTCAAGAAAATGTCTTCAACAAATTCAATCTGTGAAAGTGAAAGTGCATTTATATAGAAAGCTCCACACCAGTTTACAGGTGGTCAGAGGAAGATCACCCCTAATAAGGATAAGTATCATCTGTCAATTTATTCAGTTATGTTTACTTGGGCTGAGCCTTTTTGATATAAATTGCCTGCAGTAAACAGGTGTGAGCTGGTCATCCCCAAGGTTTGCTTCATCAAGCATACAATAAGAAGGTACATAGGGAAGCAACATAAACAAACAAATGGAAATGCAATTACTTGCAAACGAGTGGACTCCAAAAGTAACCAAAAGTAGAAACCAAGTATAAGTGAAACGTTGAATAAGCCCTGGAGAAAGATTAAAAAGCCAGAATGCACTTCAGGGTAGGACTGAAGTCCTGAACAATATCATCATGCAGCAGTTAAGTCTTACCTGCTTCACAGGCTAGTGGAGGTAGCAAGAAAATACCCAGATCGCAGAAGGTGATGGTCACCTTCCTTTCAAAACCCATGCACAGGCTCTTATTTATCAGGCTGAGAGGGTGGATTACACAAATAGAGACAGACGTATAATTGTCACAGGGATGACGGGTCTTCTGTTTCCCTCTGCATTTGCCTACTCTGTTCAATAAAAGCCTCTTGCTCTAACTGGGTCACTAAAATATTCACCAGGCAGAGTAAAGGCTGCATTTGGAACACACAGGATACTTTTTATCCTTTGACCTTTTACAAATATGCCCATTCAGAGCCTTGATGGTCAAAATTAGAAAATGCTAACAATCACCAAGTCAATATAAAACAACTTTCCACTATTTTTAAAGGAACACTTTCTAATCTGTCTTTCAGCATTTCTACAGTCTAAGTGCCTTAGTGCTGGCAGCCAGAGTTCAAAGGTACCAGGGTACCTGGGAGTAGGCTTATAGGTGAGTTTGCCACATATCCCTTGAGACATCTACTTTAATTGTCAGACAACTCCATACACCTAAAACATTATCTCTTGACGAATGAAATTCTTGCTGTAGTAAATGCGTCCTCAGGAGGAAATCAGGGAACCAGTTTCAGTGGAAGGTGTGCCTGGAATTACAGTGTACACTGAACAACAGTCTTGGCGTAATTTTTACAGTCCTGCACAAAAACTGTAATCCAGCATCTCTCCCTGAATAAATGACCTGGCCTCAGAAGGGCAGTAAGTGATAGTGTTCTAGGGTGACTTTATGATGCTTGTATCCCCAAATCGTCTGTTCTGTTTATGCTGGATATTATATTCTGTGCCTTCAAGACTGGGTCAGAGAGCGAAGGCGGGCAGAAGAAGCAGCACGGAGTTTGTTGTCAGAGACTGCTCTCACTCCCCCATATCCTGCTGGGATGTGGTGTCTGGGCACGGATGGAGCAGAACAGAGCTCTCCTTTTGCTTTTTAGTTAGTGTAGCTAGCTGAGGCAGAGAAGTTTTCCCCGGACTGTTTTCTGTCCGTTTTCTCGGAGCTGTTCNGAACTTGTTGATGCTGGGAGTGATGGCTGAGGGATACAGGAAACAGCAGCTTCACCATAGTAAGGCCTACTTACCAGCCCAAATAACAAACAACAAATAACCAGGGTTTTCATGACAGACACATGAAACAGAAAACTGTTTGTGAGTTTGCTTGAGGGTTTAGTTTCCCTTAATAAAGCATTGTACCTGCTGCACACACTTGTACAGTGAGCACAACAGTGCAGATGAACAGGGCATGGAGCTGCAGCTCCTTCTTTGTTTCATTCAAGACAGAAGGAAAGAGAATGAGGTGGGCATTGTTTTCAGCTCTGAAATCCTCCAAGCACTCCTAATTTTGACTACTACCATACATCTCAGCCCACGCCTCTGCCTGCCTCCTGTGCCCTCAGGCATGTTTCTTCTGCATGTGCTGTTGTGACAAGTCTCCACAACCTGGGGGTCTTGTGTGGGTCTCTGGGGAAAAACAGAGGGAAGAAGAGGGGGTGGAACAAATAAAAGTACTGGATCCCAGTGATAAGGAAAGTGACCATGTGCAAAGTGTCATTTCCGAAATAGGCAGGCCCTTCTGACTAGAGGTCCCAATGGGCCTGCACGGTGCTGTGTGCAGGGCATAGACCCGAAACTGCCAGCCCTGTGGCCAGGAGTACTCACCAGGACAGGGGCAAGCCTGCGCTCAGGGAATTGTTATAAAAGGTTAAGGTAGAAACCAGAGGAACAAGAGGAACATATCTCTCCTGCAGTCAGAGGAGAGGGAGGAGGAGAGCTGCTCTCCATACCTCTTCTGTGTTCAGGGAAACCTCATGGGTGCCTGATTTTGTGCAGGAGTTGTCCCTGTGCTCCTGTCCTCCTGTAAGCACTGGGATCTAGCTGGATCATATAGAGCATATGGGAGAAGAACATGAGTGATATCAGGCACAGCATATCTCTCCCACTCAGTTCTGGGAATCCTCTGTGTCTGCAGATGAGAAGAAAAAGCACGGAGCTCCTAATGTAGCTACAGCCACAGGGTTCTGTCTTGCCTGTGATTCACTAATGATTATAACTACTGCCTAGAAATATTATCCAGATAAACATCAAAACACTTGGTTGTTTTTTGTTGCTGGGTTTATGTAGGTTTTTGCCATTTATTCAACCACAGCTTCACCCACAACCAGAAAAAACCCTCACAGCTGACTCAATATATAAGCATTAAATCCTTCTGTTTGTCTATATTTTATTACACTGATCCTCTGGCTAATGAATATTGCAAATTAATTATCTAGGCAGAGTCTACAGGAGGTACAACTTCCAGGAAGCAGGTGTAAACTTTCAGAGTTGCCATCCTTAGGACAGAAGAAAGAAGGGTTTCCTCTATTATCTCCAGAACATCAGATCAATAATTTATACTGTGATATAATAGGTGCAGATTCTTTCTACAGCTACTTTCACTCCAACTAATTGTGCAAGGAACCTTCTTTTCCACACTAGTGTGTGACATACACAGGGAACAGCTGCACTGAGCTTGTTTGTCAAGGGGTCCACACAATTTGCTGTGTCCAGTCCTTTTCTCCCTGGCTAGCAAAATCCTGCCAGTGGCTTCAGTGACAGCAGATGTCTCACAACTTCTATGAAGGCAAGTCCCAGCACTGTCTACTCAAAATTCGTGATTATCAATCAACTGTTATCTACTTCCTCATCCAACACTCCAGCACAATCTGATTTAGTGTGATATCTAGTTGGCACTGAAGATAATTGAAGTCAGCACAGACTGCAAAGCAGTTCAGTATTAGGCCAAGACCTGACTCTGTGTCAGCAAACTCCATTCTCCCATGAGTCCTCACCCTGCACTCTGGTTTCCAGCAGGTTAAGCACAAGAGCAGCACCAGACGTGGTTGACCGAGGATGTAGGACTGCCTGTAGACAGGGTGAAGGATGGTGCCTTCCTCTTTCATGCCCTAACTTTGTCCATCAGAGCCTGCCAAATCACAGCAGTGTTGGTGGGAATGAACATCTGGAGATGCTTAGTTCCACTGCCTACTCAAAGCTGGATAATCTCCAGAATTAGACTAGACAGAATTTTGTTTAGGTAAATATTAAAAACCTCCAAGGATGGAGATTTCACAAATTCTTGGGTCACCTGCTCAAGTGTTGCACTATCTCCTTGGGGAAGATGGCTGCCCTAATATCCAGTCTGAGCATCCCAAGGTTCAGCTGCGAGGACTGGCCCTTTTTTGCACCACCTACCACAAATACTTTGACTTTATAAATTACCTTCAAATAGTCTTGACTCTTCACTTAAACTCAAAAATAAATTTGGAAGCAGTCTATCCCCTGACTCACACAATCTATTTCCATGTTTTACTGTCCCTTTCATGTTATGTCCTTGACCCTTACATACTTTCCCAATTTCAACATTAAAACGTGCACTGTGGAAGCGATGGCTGTCAGAAGGGGAAGGGGCAGAGTCTCCACCTGGCCTGGCACAAGTAGTCTACAAGGCTGAATTCTGCCATCTTTTCTCAAGCAAGTGATAGGCTAGGCTTACCCAATGAGTCAGTCACTGTGACTTCCAGAAGATGATCAGAGGGATGGAGTACCTCTTGTGTGAGGACAAGCTGAGAGACTTGAGGTTGTTCAGCCTGGAGAAGAGAAAGCTCTGGGGTGATCTAATTGTGGCCTTCCAGTACCCAAGGGAGTACTTCTCTGGCCTTCCAGTACCCAAAGGGAGCTGGTAAGAAGGCTGGAGAGGGGCTTGTGCAAGAGTATGTAGTGACAGGAGAAGGGGTAATGGGGGCAAACTGGCAGAGGGTTGGTTTACATTTGGTATAAGGAAGACATTCTTTTCTGAGAGGGTGGTAAGGCATTAGCACAGGTTGCCCAGAGAAGGTATGGATGCCCCATGCCTAGAAGTGTTCAAGGCCAGGCTAGATGGAGCTCTGGGAAACCTGGTCTAGTGGAAGGTATCCCTGGCCACTGCAGATGAGTTGGAACCAGGGGATCCATAAGGTGCCTTCCAAACCAAAGCTTTCTGTGATTTTATGATTTCACTGGAGGCTGTTGAGAGAAAGGGAGGTTGTTCCCTGCCCTGCAAATCTGAGAAAGGACCCAACATGCAAGCCTGATTCCTTTCATTTTAGTTAGGGTAATGTAAACACGCACCCAGCTGGGAGGCTCTATGGTACTGCTCCTCCCCTCCTACTTGGAGATGGGGCAGTCACATCATAGGCAGACAATCTCATCACTGGTCTCTGCTCCTCAAAAAATTAACAGAGCTCTGACTTGTTTGAAAGCAGTCAGTCTTTGATATAGGTTAGCAGTCTTCTTCCTTCTTAGCTGGGAAGGAGCTTTGACTTATTCTCCAGGATTTCTCCTTGATCTCGAGACATGACACAAGCTGCCTTTAAGCCAGAGCAGTATATGAGTGCCACTCTAAACCATAGTAAAATACTACTCAGCCTAAGTGTGAGAATCTTGTACTTAGGGCTTTTGGCTTTCAACATTTGCCAGAATGCATGTGGGGAACATTTTCTCAAAAGTAATTATTGCACTGGGAAAGGCAAGTCAGCCTCCCACCCACATCCTGTCATTATTTATTTTTCCCAAACTCACACAGCTCTTGGTATGCACATATTTTGAATCAGTAGTCCCAATTGTAGTCCCAAGATGGGAAAAGATTAGATAGGAAGCAAAACTGCAAGGCTCATAAGGACATTTATACTACACAATAAAAATCCTATATTGGATTAGAGCCTGGATTAGACTAGAGTGTATTAAGGAGTTTATGAGACTTACATTTGAGTCAGAAGTACTTCTTAAATTACAATGAGTATTTTCTCATTTTAGGATTGTTAGCATTTTCATTGGTGGTTTGTTTCCATATCTGGGTGGCTGATTGATTGATTCGTTTGCATAAGGAATGTCTCCCTCCCCTGCAGGTTCCAGCTCACATCTTCAAAGCTGTTTTAACTGCTGTGATCCCATAGGCAGCAGAATAGCAAAGAACAGTTAAATATCTTGCTAGTAGCTTTTACCATCTAGATTTGGTGGTTTACTTTCTAGGTATCTTTTTAAATGGCTTACCCTTCAACGGCTGCCCAACTGAAGTGTGTCCTTATATTGTCTGTTGAGTCCTGTTTTGAACAAGTTACACACCTCTCTTCCAAATACATAAGTGACTTTTTCACTGAACTGTCTACCCTACTTATTCCCACAGTGGTCATTCCTATTGTGATACCCACTGAAATTGTATTCCTATTGTGATACCCACTGACAGAAATTGTAGCAATGTCTGTATTTGAGGTACTGACTTCAGTTACCACTTACTGCTTTCTTCTCCTCCTCATAAGAAATTGCTCACCATTTCCTACCTCTCTGAGCAGTCATTCATTACTAGCCTGCAAAGGCAACATTTATTGTATATGAATGTACTGTTATCTATAAAATAGTGTAGAAAACTTTAATTAACCCTAACAGGAGTTTAGAAGTATGTCTGGCTACAGTTCTTTCTTCCTCTTATGTCTCTGAAGCAGATGGATCTACCCAGATCAGCCAAAAAATTTATGAATTTAATGTTGTCAATCTATGCTCAGGAAGGATGCCATAATAGTGTAAAATATCTTGCTGTATATGGAGAATCTGAGCCAGTTGTGCCCCAGGTGGAGGCAGAGGGTCCTGTTACACAGCAGCCTGGTAACCAGAGACCACACACCCAGTGGCAGCTCACATTACAGCTAGTACTTGGCAATACATCACCATCTGAGCAAAGCCAGGACACTCATTCCCCTTGCACTAGATCAAAGGCAGACCCAGGGGCAAACCCATCCCTTGGAGATACAGTGGCTCTGAGTGACTCAAGCTTTTTCCTAATTCAAACTCATATCAAAACTCAGCAGTCTTCATCCTGATTCACTCCAACGCCTGGTTCTTTCCACAAGGTTTTTGCAGCTAGGTTCAGGTTATGTTTCATAATTATTGGGATCTCTCCTTGCAGGGGTCCCCCTTGCAGGCGGTGTCCCAGGATGGTGAGCAAGGCCCCTATCAAGTTGTAGTGGTAACAAAATCTTACACAGATTTTCCATGGTCCTATGTAGGTTGTTGAGTTATTCCTGCCTCAGTTCCTCCTTCCTGGTCTCCAAGACTTCATACAGCAGCTGCTACTTTGGGAATGGGACTCCAGGGCCTTGTGTGACCAGCTCTCTGTTGCCAAGGAGCAACTCTGAGTAGTGAGGGCTCCTGTCCCACGAAACTATGCATTGGTACATGTGCCTGGCCATGCCATGGTGTGTGAGGTAGCCACCATAGCTCCAGATGCTGAGCTCACCACACTTTTCCATCTTCTCGACCCTCCCTGTGAGCTCAAGTGGGCCCATCTGCAGATGACTGGCAAATAGACTCACACCTTCTTCATCACCAGTGCCAAACTAAACAGTAAAATGCAACAGGAAAATAAGCATTCCAGATGAACTTGATTCAGCATTTCTGGGCACTACTGATGTTAAATCAATATTAAAAAATGAGGAAAATACAGTTTTCTCTTAATTTGTGTCTGTATAAAAAAGTAGGAATACTCCTTTGGTCTGAAGCTGCCCCTTAGTGTCCTGCTGAAGAACTGCTTCTTCCAGATCTCAAACTAGCAACAGCTGCCAAAGCTGCAGGAACCGAGGGAGAGAAAGTCCCTCCTGTCTGCTCCAAGGTACATGTTGATGTTTCACTACTGCTTTACTACAGTAAGCCCCTGTGCAGGGGTCAGCATTTTCAACAGCACACCAATCAAGAAGCATTATCATTAAAAATTATGGAGGAAAGAAATAACCATTGCACACAGCCCTGTCAGCTAGAGGTATAAACTCTGCAGAGAATTAAAGTACTTAATACAGGTCAGTGTTAAAATAATGGAATTTAGGCACATGATTTGCTGAGGTCAGGCTTTGTATTCCACTAAAGGCCCTTAACAACTCATCCCAAACTTACCACCTGCAGAGGGGAAAAGAAACTTCAGATGGTTCAGAAACTTAAGGTCAATGCTCCTGTTTGGAGGCTAAATGTAAGGAAAGTCTACAGTAATGTAATGTTCTCCAGAAATGTTACAGGAGCATTCTGCAAACAGCCACAAATTCTTGTCCAAGTGCAACGGCATCAAGAAACCTCAAGGGGGCATTAAGAGAGTGGATGGTGAGGTGTCTTGGTTTGAAAAAACAGGTGTCTGCTAAGGAAGGCAGGAACCTTCCCTGGAATGGAAAAGGTAAACCCACTCCCTCCAAATCACCACAATTTTGAAACGAAAAGGTTCTCAGGCAAAATTATGGTAATAGGAATAACAATCCTGTACTAGGAAAACTGGAAAAAAAAAAAAAAAAA